>JAAXCT010000154.1:600000-1069675 GCA_012490785.1 Eragrostis nindensis | reverse complement strand
AAGCTGCCTGCCAAGTGACCTCATTGAGCGGATATTTTTAAGGCTTCCAGTGAGCACTTTGCTGAAGTGCACTGGAGTCTGCAAGCACTGGTACAAATTGATTCGTGACCCTCATTTCATTGCGGCACACCTCGAGCAAGCTCCTCGTTGTGCCCTCTTATTCTTCTCTCAAGAGTCAGTTTCGGGCAAGAGATACCCTAGTGATGCTATCATCTTTGATGAATTTTGGTCGCAATCAACGTTGGCTGTGCCAGTGATTGGTCCGGATGATTTACTTTGCGGTACATGCAATGGACTTCTCTGCTTATACACAAAAACATCAAAAATCAAGATTGCTAACTTTGCAACAGGTGAATGTCTGCATCTTGATAAACCTATTAAGAATTTGAAGGGCGATCACTTCTCTTTCTATCGCTTTGGATTTCACCCTGTCACAAAAGAATACAAAGTTATACACTTTCTTGGTGAGCATCAAAACTACTCTCAAGGCACCTTTAATGTCATTCAAGTATACACGCTTGGTAGTGAGAAATGGAGAGACATAAGAACTACAGAAGCTCTAAGCTTAAGCTGTGTGAAAAACTATGGTGTAGTTAGTGTTGAGGGCAAATGTTTTGGCTAACTGAAGACTCTGCAGCTAGATGGAAGCATGCAGTTATCTCCTTTGATCTAAGGGAAGAAACTCTTACTCGAATACAACTGCCAGCAGCTGCAATTGAGAATTTAATAGTCGTAGGTATGGATCACTGAGATAGACGGGAAGCTATGTATTGCTACTGCTGAAGTCCACAGGCATCGCAGAGTGCTTTCTGATAAGCTGCAGATCTGGATGCTTGATAGCAAAGTAGAGCAAAGGTGGAGCCAGATGTACAATCTCTCAGATGGACGTAAGTACCTTCCAGGACCACATTTTGTTCACCGGGATAAGATCTTGATGCAAGGCCCTGTTTGTAAGCTATACTCGTACGAGTTGTTTGGCATGAACTGTGAGATAAATTTGAGTGATAGGTTGCTGTTGGATTTCAGCCCCCGTAAACCAGACAACATGCAATCCTACATATGTGTGAAATCACTTGTACAATTAGATGCATACAAGAAGGTTAGTATTGTGCATGGACCGAAACAACGGGAAGGTTGGGAATTGAAGAAGTGGGAGGTGTGGAAGCGTGAGGTTCAGGGGGCAGAGGATGCTTGGAGAAATGTCTACGAATTGGAGCAGAACTCACTGGTATGTTACCTAAGGAATCAGTAGCCTTGTCGAGTATTCATTCTTCTAGAATATTTACAATTTGCTAAGTTTTATATAGGCATTTCCACGACATTTGGGCATGGTAGCCAAGGAGGTCTTGCAGCATCTGCCAGATGAGGTGATTCGGCAGCGGATAACAGCGGAAGTCGATAAGATTTTGCAGCAGCTGCCAGATTGTCCAGATCAGGTAATCTATTTTGGAATGGAAACTACTGAATTTTCCTTTATTTTTGTTCAAATGTTGAATAGACATTTGAAGAGAGCCAGCATCTGAGACTGTGTTGTAACAAATGCCTTTTCATGAGAGCCAGCATCTGAGGTCTTTGCGGCGGCTTAATTGGGTTGAAAGGAAGTGGGACAACGAGAAGTTATCAGCTCGTACTGATGGGGTTAAAGATATAACCAAGGTATGGTGTGTTGGCATTTACTATCCATTATTATCTTCAAGCCACCAAGATGCGTCAAATTGTCAAAACTAACCCACATATAGGTCTCGGAGCAGGCACAAGATGACATCCGTAGGGCTTTAAGTAATGTGCGTGATTATCTTCAGGTAAAAGGTTTATTAGTGTTTCTGCCTGAGCTGCTTGTTCTTTTTACCCGTTTCTGTTGTTTCATTTGCAAGATTATTTTTTGTTATCTCCATTTTTACAGAAGAATATCACATAATTGTGCTTCTTTTTTTTTCGTGGTAGGACTATTTTGTAATTAAGACATCTGCTTTGGTTATGCGTTAACTTTGCACTTTTCTGTGAGTGAGTTTGTCATAATAATAGTATTGCTTGTCAAGTCACTGTGGTTCTGGAATTGAACTTGCTTGAAGAAGAAACTTTATGCCGATTCTTTTAATTTTATACAGTTCTTCGGTCTCCATGAAAGATGCAGTCTCTTTTTGACATGTTTGAATAACATGTTCTGATCTGCATTAAGTTTTTATACTGTTATGCGGATCTAACATACTTTGTGCACCAACTGAGCATGAGATTTCAAACTATTGTCACTGTTGTTGACTTTTATCTCATTCAAATCAAATGAAATCATCATATTAATTTACTTTTACCACAGTATTTCAAAGAAAAAGGCCGAAAGAAGGCATGCATTGCATATCCCCTTCATTGGTTGTCGTGTTTCCCTGGATTCCTTTTAGAACCTGGAATTGGTGAGGGCTGGCGATATGCCTCATTTCCCGTAAAGAAGTGGATAGCAGCACTAATGCCACTTATTTTGAAAACATAACTGCATGATCCATGGCAGACACACTAGATCTTTCTTTTGTATGTGAAAATACCACCCTTTCCGTGCATTTGATAGCTGTTCATGTCCCACAGGGTGCCTCCAGCTCGGCGGCTAATGCTCCCACTAAGTGACAAGCTGGGCGATGAATCTGGGTTACGTGGAGACTGGGAGAGCTTGTTTTAATGGTTTAACTGTTTAGTACTTAGCTATTTCGTTTTTGTTTTCTCCATGGATTGCTTATCTCTTGCCTGCTGATTGTGAACCAGCAATCTGTTCAACACCATGTGCGATGTTATGGGTGTATCATGAACTTACATGATTCGATCTGTGTGGTTTTGGTAACCTGCTGCCAGGCTATCAGGCACCAGCTGCTAATAAGTTTTCTTGTACATAGATGGCTAAACTAATTTTTCCCCGTCAACCAACTCAAAACGCCTGAAATTTTCAGGTTTGTGCTCTGCTTTTGGATGTATCTCTCAAATGCTATATTCCTATAAGGATTTAGTAGTACCTTGTAAAGTTTTGCGCAGCTAAACTGTAAAAGTTCTCTGGAATTAAGTCTGGACAGATCGTTTATTTGTCTGCAGTTCAAAAAAGGAACAAATCCGTGGTATGCTATTGTTTAAACCTCTAATTCCTGATCCGTCATCGGTAAAATTCATATTTTTATATGCCAGCGCTTTTAAACTTTTATCCCTTATATGCCATCAAGGTCACTTCTACTAGCTTCCGCGTTTAATGAAACTTCAAAATGGCAATGGAAGAGATAAAGGTTTAAGATGCTGGCATATAAAGGATATGAATTTGACCGATGACGGATCAGGGATTAGAGGTTTAAGCAATGGCATATAAGAAAATTGCTTCAAAAAGAAGTTCTTTTGGGAAAAAAAAAACAAAAATGCTTATATACACGATCCACGCACCTGCAAAACATGTAGGGCATTACAATACCTCCTAAGTGCGAACGAGATACGGAACAACAATTTGACACTTCAAAATGAATATTAACCATATTATAACGATGGGGTAATTTTATGGACAAAAACAAAAGAAGTAGCACTTGGTCTGGGCAAAGTTACATCAAATTTTGATATTGGAACCATCATCTAGAACTAATAGAGACGGATTATATTCCCTCATCACTTTGTTAAACTTTTGCGTTCTATGAAAAATTGTTTCTCTTGGTCCTATGCATCGTTAGGTTCAGAGATGGAGAAAGTTTGATTGCGCTCGTTTGAGAAAAAGTTTAACAAATACGCCAACAGGTGCAGATTGGGGTGCAAGGCCCTGCAGCTGAGCCGAACTTCTTCAAAATACGCCAACAGGTGCAGATTAGCCAAAAGAAACGTAAAGTACCTTGCCGACACGTATTTTTCAGGAACTGAAAATGGGAAAACGGAGCTATGCTCTTGGCCCACACTGGCCTACTGGGCCACTGTCTTCGATTCCAGAAATCCTACTTGTCCCCCTCGCAGGGCAAATCCCTGGAGCCAGCCAGCCGCGGAAAGCGGGTGGAGCTCACACAATGGCGGCGACTGCGGAGTTCACCTGATCGTGCTGGTGAGTTCTCTCCCGACTTCCTCTATTTCCCCTTTTGTGTGTTTGTGTGCGAAATCCGTTCCCTCCTTGCGATGATATTCTCGTTTCATTCACCACATGTAAAGGCGGATGGTGGCTAGGGTTTATACGTGCTGTTTGTTCAGGGCTTGAGTCGTGCGGGAGGGGGCGCACGCCTGCTCATTGTGATTTATCATGTTTCCCTATTTTGTTGATTTATCAGGTAAAATATTCATTTTTGTAAGAGGGCGTATCGAGGAGAGTATGCTAACGTTGGATTTTTTTTTTCTTGCGAAGATTTTGTTAGTTGATTGCGAGTTGAATTTTGTGCAGGCTAAAGGCTATGCACTAGCTTTATGATTTCATTCTTTTGTCGATACTAGAGGAATTTAGACTTGGGTGAAAAATTGCAAGTATCTTTTTTTTTTCTTTTTTTTTTGAAAGACCCAAAATTGCATGTATCTCATATTCTTTGTTCGTGAGTTAATCTTGCACACTATTTTAGAAGTCAATCTTTGTGTGTATGTTTTAATGGTGTTCAATTGTCTTCGCAGGCTAGACTGGATCGGTATGGCATCAGAGAAAGCTAAACCAAAGATGCAAGGAAAGGAGGACTGCATCTTAAACTTCCTCCCAAGAGACATCATTGAGTCGATATTTTTGCGGCTTCCAGTGAGAACTTTGCTGAGGTGCATTGGTGTTTGCAAGCAATGGTATCGCTTCATCCGAGATCCCCAGTTTGTCGCATCGCACCTCCGCCATGCACCACGATGCACGCTCCTATTCTTTCCTCAAGACTCAGTTTTGGGTGATGACTTACCTAGTGATGCTATCATCTTTGATGAAGACTGGACACAATCGATATGGGCCGTACCAGTGATTGGACCCGATGATTTACTTTGTGGTTCAACCAATGGGCTTCTTTGCTTATACACAGAGACATCAACAATCAAGATCGCCAACCTTGCAACTGGTGAATGCCTGCATCTTGATAAGCCTGTGAAGAATTTGAAGGGTGATCACTTTTCTTTCTACAGATTTGGATTCCACCCGGTTACAAAAGAATACAAGGTCATACACTTTCTTGGGGAGCAGGGAAGCTACTCTCAAGGTATATTTAGTGTCATTCAAGTCTATACTCTTGGTACTGAGAAATGGAAAGATGTAAGCACACCTGAAGCTCTTAGCTTGAGCTGTGTGAAAAACTCTGGAGTAGTCCTTGTTGATGGAAGAATGTATTGGTTGACTGAAGACACTGGTGCTAGCTGGAAGCATGCAGTTATCTCCTTTGATCTAAGTGCAGAAACTTTTGAACGGATACAACTGCCAGCAGCTGTACTTGGGGGTTCTGATAGTCGTCGTTACTGGACCACAGAGATAGACGGGAAGGTATGTATAGCGACTGCTGAAGTTGATCATGATCCCCCCGGAATGCTTTCTGGTGAGTTGCAAATTTGGACACTTGACAACAGAGTGGAGCAAAGGTGGAACCAGAAGTGGAATATTCAGCATGCAGCGAACTGTATTCCTGGACCACATTTCGTTCACAGGGATAAAATCATGATGCAGAGTCGTGATTGTAATCTCTATTTATATGTGTTACTTGGCATGACATGTGAGGCTAAATTGAGTAATATGGTTCAGCTGTTGAATTTCGCACCAAGGAAATCAGAAAAAGTGCAATCGTACGTATTTGTGAAATCACTTGTACGATTAGATGCGTACAAGAAAGCTTGTATTGTGCATGGACCTGAACAATGTGAAGGCTGGGAATCGAAGAAGTGGGAAGCGTGGGAGCAAAAGCGCCATGAGTTAGAGGATAAATGGATCACCATACATGAATTGGAGCTGAAAGTATCAGTATGCCTCCTAAGCTATAATTATCATAATGGAATATTTATTTTCTTGAATATTTAACAAATGGCTCATTTGCTCTTCTATAGGGAAGTCCACCTGCCCTGGGCAAGATTCTGGAGTTCCTCTCTCTTTTGACAGATGAGAAGATTCAACAACTTGTAATCACAGAAACCAATAAGATCTTGCAGAATCTGCCAGATATTGCACAGCAGGTAATTTTGTTTTCAAATGTAAACAACTATAATTTCTTGTTTCAGTTCAATTGGTTATAATCAACTGAAGAAAGGAGACTGCTATAACAGACGTCCTACCTGATGGTCCAGCATCCAAGGTCTCTGCGGCGGCTTAATTGGGTTGAGCAGAAGCTGGACATGGAAAAGTTACTGGTTCGCACACATGGATTAGAGGTTAAAGTCAAGGTATAGTGTACTGTGTGCTGCATTCATCATCCAGTATTTTCTTTGTGTCACTGAGTTATGTGAAACTGATAAATGACAAAGTTAATCTACATTTAGGCATATGATCAGGCAACGAAGGACATCTGTAGTGTGATAAGTTACATACTAGATCATCCTCAGGTAAAGGTTTATGTATGAGCTAAGTAATCTCTTTGGCAAGAGCTTGATTGTTATTTGATCTCATTTTCCATAAGTACATTCATTTTCTCTCAAACCATGTGCAAATTTGTTTTATTATTTCCATTCTTACAGATGAGGATTTTTGACTGAAATGTTTTGATATTTCTATGATATGAGTGCTTGTTAATTCGGATGTATTCTTATGTCTTTTTGCTAACTTCTCTCTTTATCTAAGTGAAACTGCTTATTTGTTTAATATACTATATTTACTCTCTAATTAACCATAATATGTAATTACATGTTAAATTTACTGAAGTTGTTATTGAATTTGCTTTAAAATAAATTTTATACAGCATCTTTTAATTATAGATGCTTTCGTTGGTTACTTAATGCTTCCATTCTTATCTGCATTTCCATTCTTATATTGTGATACAGTGCTATTGCACGAACTGAGCATGTTATGGCAAGTTACTTTCGCTTTGTTTAGTTATATTACATTCAAGTGAAACCTCTCTATTCATACAACCCTTAGCAGAGTAAGGGAACAGAGGAATTTTGACTTTAACATTCTAAGAACACAATATTTGATCACTCGCAAAAAAAAAAAAAATATTTGATGAAATTATGGATATTGTCACCACTTTGCATTTTGAGAATATAGACAAGATGCATGGTAGACGTACTCAATCACTAGTTTGTTTTACATGAATTTTGTGCATCTGACATGGAAATACTGAATGTTTCGTGCATTTGATACTTGTTAAATGTTCACTCTTTTACAGGGCATACGCAGCTTCTCTGCCAATATTTCTAAAGAGTGACGGTAATGGATGTTGAATCCGGTTGTTTGAACTCTAATGACATGTAAGCGTTCTGAACCTGTTGCTTATGCCCATCTTCAGTTCTCTTTTCTGCAATTGTGCAGCTCCTTGTAGATTGTAGTACTAAACTGATAACATATGCCGTGTTATGTAAGATGTGTTATATGGGCCTACTGTGATACTTGTTCATGACATATTTAGAGTTCTGTGTGGTCCGTGTAACATATACTGCTGGCTACTCTCTGACAGTTATGAACTCCTGAGGAACCTCACACTATTGTAAAGCTAAAAGTAGCAAACTTTTTGATCAACCTGCCCCGAGAATTATCACAAAATGTGTTACACCAAAGTCCCTTGGCCCAGCTTTACGGGGTTACCAGCTTTACAATAAGGTTCAGATATTCATTGTGTGACAGCACTAGAATCGCAGAAGGAATGCATAACAGCACGCAAATCTGAAGTCTCAAGTTCTCAACTCTAGTCAATCACCCTTACTGCTTACTGATAGATTTACATTGTTTGAGATCTACCTAAAACAAAGCCAAGATATTGTCCTACTCCTGTTGGATCTGGCTCATTTCCCCTTCCATTGCAGGACGCAAACTTTCCCAATCCGCACCTTTGCCTAATATACTCAAGCGTTGCATAAACGAGATGTAAGGTTATAGGATTGGAGACAATTGTCTCTAAAACCCTCTGTATTGCTACCGGGTGGAGCTAAAAATTTGTCAGTGGAATCATGTAAACCATTTGGAATCCCACTCCAGCACAAAAGACTCAGAATCACACCAAACATATCTTGCTATCGAATATGTGATCCATATGGTCTCCTCTTCCATAAAACTTACATTGTTTCTACCATTTCCATTTCTTTTTCAGGAGTTGATCTGCAAAATATATTCTGTTTTGGAATAGTATCCACAAGAAGTTTTGAAGTGGTAACTTTTGTTTGCCACATCTTCACTTTTCTGCTATGATGCTATCATTGACCCCATCAAAACTGTTCGTTTTGGCTATTGACAGGCAAAAACTGTGGAGTTTTTGGTGCGACAGCTTTTTTGACTGAATAAATACTCGAATTACATGCATGAGATCCAGCCTTAGTGGTCTGAGTTTTCGGCCGTGATGGCCTCCTACTTTGCAGGCATGAACAGGCTCGTGCACTGCCCCTATTGCTCTCTGTCTAACAGACTGAAAACTGAAACCAAAAGACTCGGGCTATTCCCATGACTGAATCAAAACATGCAGCTAATGATCTGGCCCACTAACACACTAACTGAACTACGGCACACATGGTTTTATTCCATCAAAAACATTCTAACTGAAATAATGATCTTATTGTGAATTGCCCCTTCTTTTCCAAAACCCATTTTACTTTGTTCTCTTGATAACTTCGTTGTATGTTTTCCACTTCCCCAATTAAATCTTCCCACTCTCTAATTCCTATCTGACTAAAAGTTCTTCTGAAAGATAGAGTTAATTTCTCTACTCACGAAATATGTTTCATATGAGTGCAGTATCCCGTGAATCACTGCCTTCGTTTGTTTTCCAATCTGCTTTTGAATGCATCTTACTGTATCTGTCTTCTCAAGATACCCAAAGCCCACTTCCAACAACTGGTCACAAGATTTAAGAGGGCGTAAAGTCGATGGCGCCTCCAAGATCTTATTTCAGTTTTGTTTTAGTAGTCACAATATCTAACGCTTTTGCTATGGAGAAAAACTGAAACTACGCTAGAGCTCGGGCAGACTACTTTAAGTCAGAGTTCCTCGCCAAAAGATAAAGTCGAGTTCCGTTGATAAAAGGGACTCTTTCTTTACCCGAGACCAACCGTTGTTTATTCGATTGCTGCTACTGATTCAAACTGTATCTGGGAGCTGAAGAGATCGAATCCTATATGTGTATAAGACGGTAAGGTCAATTACATATTGAAAAAAAAAAAATCTCCGCAATAAGTCCGCCCAACTTGGAAAGTAGTTTGCGATTTGTACTTGTACAAATCATTTCCTAACCAAACGAAACATATGAAAATTACAATGCCCGTGATCCTGAGCTTGCAACACAGAATGCAAGCTCCAGGCCATGGCGTAATACCAGAATCCAATAATAGGAATCCTTTTAGGAGTAAATCCAAAAAAAAGTCACCGCAAAAAAAAATCCAAAAAAGAAAAATAATTGGAAAATGGAATTATGCAATTGGGCTCGCTGGGCCGTATAGACAGATTGGGCCTCTATGTCCGGTGCCCTAGCCCTATTTATTTGACTCGTCATTTGTGCTCAAAAAAAAAAGACTCGTCATTTCTAGCAGATTGGTAACCTCGAGCCAACACGTCAAAGCACACGTCATTTCAAAAAAAGCACACGTCATTTAAAAAAAAAGCACACGTCATTTCTAGCAGATTGGTAACCCTTGCTCAAAAAAAAAAAGCAGATTGGTAACCGATTCAAAAAAAAAAAAAAAGCAGATTGGTAACTGCGAGCCAAAACGTCAAAGCACACGTCATTTCTCACACGGCGGCGATGGCGGAGGTTGATAGTAATCTATATCTCTAGGTGTAGATCGAGAGAGTAGTTACTTAGCTTTCTGTGGATCGTGTTGCCACATCTCATGTCGCCGGCGGTTCGGGACGGCGGCGGCGACGTCGGTGGCGAGTCGGCGAGGTCGTTGACGGCGCCGTGGGCGAATCCCCTCGCTTCAGCGCCTTTCCAGATCGGTGGAGCTAGGGTTTCGTGGGGGACCGGTGGAACGGCGAACCTTTAGTCACGTGCCCTGATGTCCCCTTTTCTCTTTTATTACGCTGCGCGAGAGGGGGCCCACAGCCAATGAACGGCTGGCGCGCCCCTGATCAGGGCGCGAGAAGACGGAGGAATCGGTCCCTTGACCAATTCGAAGATCAAACTAACAGAGGTCACCTGATCGTGCTGGTGAGCCCTCCTCATTTCCTTTTGCTTGCGAAATCCGTGCCTTGATCGCGATGCTCTCCTTGTTTCTTCTCTGATCCACCTGTGGTGCTGGCTAGGGTTTAATTTCTACGCTTTATTTGTTAGTTTAGGGGTTGAGTCGATAGAGGGATGGCACGACTGTTCGTTGTACGGGAAACCCCTGCAGTTAACACCCATGTATTTCTTTGCCTAAATATAGAAAACCATCACGGTACTTAACCATGCTTTTATTTGAGGGCAGCATATACCACAAGGGTTCTTCCTATATAACCGTGAGCAAACAACACCAAAAGCATACAGAAAAATAAGAGCCTACATTATATACTCCCTCTGGTTTTAAATTGTTGACGCCATTGACTTCTTTCGTTATGTTTGACCACTCGTCTTATTTAAATTTTTCAAAAATTATCATATATTTTGTTATGATTTGTTTTATTATTACAGAAAGTTGAAATATACCTTATGACCTTGCATGTTTGAACTAATATTTTGAATAAGACGAATGGTCAAATGTAACGAAAAAAGTCAATAACGTCAACAATTTAAAACCGGATGGAGTATACCAATAGTGTTCCTCTCTTCATGGCGCTAGTTGAGTGCAACACAGCGAGGACCATGTGTGTTTCTCTTGGCATTGTTCTTGTCATATTATGTGCCACGCTATCTTCCTTCATGGGAGGTATGTATCTAGCTACCTTATGTTATTACCATGACTTTGTTTCGTGCATGGTTTGCTAAGTGATGTGATGTAGATTTTATGCTCATGCTGTCATGCAGATCGAGATGTAGTAGTTCGCTTTATGCAAAACTGTGAGTTAAAAACATGTGGGCTGTGTAAAGGACACCCTAAGGTGGCGTTCGGTTCCCCTCTAAAACACCCTCTAAACTTTATACCCCTCTCAAGTAAAAAGAATCTTACTATTTAGGAGTACTAAATAAAATTTAATTGCAAAACCTTTCTGCAGACGGGCGTTATTTTTCGAGACGAATCTAACGAGCCTAATTAATCAATGTTTTGACACAGTGACGCTACAGTAACCATCGTCTAATCGTCGCTTAATTACCCTCATTACGTTCGTCTCGCGAAATAGATGGGGGGACCTGGACTTAGTTTTGTAATTTGACTTTGTTTAGTACACATAAATCGTGCCGGCATCTTTAATGTGACTGCTACAGCACCCTCTAAAGTGATCCGAACGGGGCCTAAGAGATAAACATCTCTCCACTCGCGGATGCCCTTATACAAGCATGAGTTTTATCGATCCAACTGTACTAATGGAATAAAGTGCCTTTTTCCATTCTTGTGTCTGCCTATATGTTACACTCCCAAAATCCGTGCCAGCAAAGTTTTGTGACCGATATTTTGTTTACTCAGTCTACAACGTGATGGCACTCACCTAAGTCCGGCTTCGACAGCGTGCGGTCGTACGCTCCTCGAAAACATCACCCCCTCCACGCACAGATTGAACAAATTCCGCATTCAAATCCGAAGTCTCCCGGCGGCCAGCCACTCTCCTCAACAAGGGGGCTCTCTCGCGCATTCCCTTGACGACAGATGAGTCTAGCACGGACATTATTCTTCGAATGGAGCGCTCCTTCCTACGGCTGATATGCCAATTCTCAAGCATCTCCGGCTAGTTGGCTACTGCGCTCTTGCGTGTCCACTTGGATTTGTGGAACAAGGAAAACATGTCGCATCCGTACACGGATTATTCTTCGAATGGAGCGGTCACGCGTTCCTCTTGCGCCGCCGCAGCGCACTGCCGCGCCTGCCAACCGCGCCTCGCGGCACCGCACGCCTCCCAGCCGCGTTCCTCTCGCGCCGCTGCACCGAACGTTTCTCAGCTGTGTTCCTCTCGCGCCACCCGCCCGCGCACTGCCGCGCCACGCGTCTCCCTGACGGGCTCCTCTGGCATCGTCGCTCCGCCGCGCCTCCCGCCCGCACACCGCCGCGCCGCGCCCCTTCCCTGCCGCGCTCTTCTTGGATTGCGGCGTCGCCGCGCCTCCTGACGAGCTGGGCGAGCCAAGCGCCGTCGGGCAAGGCGAGCCATGGTGAGCTTGGCGAGGCGCAGGCCTGCTGCAGCTCCACGATGCCCCCACGGCACTCAACGGTCTCTGTTCTCCGTCCAGTGCCACCACATTCCGGTCGCCCTTTCGGCTCTCCAGCCCCACCCACGCGTGCAGCTCAACAGTTCGACGAAAGGCCTACCAGACGCGCGAGCAAAAAAATCACAAGGGAACCTGCAGCGGAGAGCAACGAAGACGTCCTCCGCCTCGTGTTGTCTTTGCTATCGACGGCCAACAGGCTTGCACAGGCTGATGGAGATGCTCGAAGCAACGTGTGAATTTTTGCAATTTTGTAGCAAGGGCAGCATGGACATTTGTTTAGTGACTTGACACCATTAAGTGACCATCACAAAGCAGGAGCGTCTCGATGGCTCAAATTCAAAAAGCAAGGGCAATGGTACAAAGTGAACTATTGCAAGGGCAAATTGACCATTTGGAACCAACATAGGGGCAGCCATGCAAATGTCACAAACTGAAAAGAGTTAGACCCTATTCTACAGGAGCCAACAACAGAACTGAATTGGAATATTTTTTTAAAAAAAAGAACTGAGTTAGACCGAAAAGCAGGGAGCCCCTAACTTACTTTTGTACAGATCTCAGTATTGAGCTGTGGAATAAAGGATGGGTCGCACCATGGAAACAGGGCAAGAAAAATGCAAAAACTTCATCGCAGAACTTGCCAGCAGGAACCCAAGGCCAAGATCGAGCACGGGAGGCCTACTCGCCCGGCCACACGCACACGAACACCGACTTCCACTGTCTAACCATGGTGCGGAAACAAGAAGAGGGGATGGAAGAGGCGGCGGTGTGTAACCGGCGAGAAGACAGCAAGAAGGGATGGACGGTGGAGGGAAGAGCGCCGCATCGTGCTTACGCAGCCGCAGCAGCCACGATGCAGGGTCACCACGTTATTCGCTCGCCCATGCAGCGCCGTCTCGCGGTTCCATTCTACACATCTGTCTCGAGTCTTGATTCCTGGGTTGAAGTGCGGGGAAATGACCGGGACGAGCCGGGGAACAAATCAGACTGCGATTAATCGAACACTCATTCCGCTGAGCGAGAGGAATCTTTCCACGCTGTGCTGAACCGCGGGGTCAGTCCGCGATCCCGGTCGTTCCCTGCTCAACCGAACTAGGCTTGAGAGCAAACCCCAACAGTTGCAATGGTGCCGAGCAATGATGATAGTGCGGGTGGGTGGGCGTGGGTCATACTCTTCTTTTGCTTGGTATGCATGCTATTTTGCTTTGGAATAAACATGTTAAAGTTTTTTTTTTGCAAAAAATCACGTTTAAATTGGAAAAAGGGGACCTTGGCATGTTGTGCTCAGTACCTAGAAATATGGTAGCCATTTAGTAATTCTAGCATTTCTGCATCACTACCACCGCCCACTATCAAACAGGCACCATCAAAGAAGGGGGCCAATACATGGACGCAGCTATAAAAATTTGAAACTAAAGCTTGCCTTAATTTCGGAGCCTACGTCCATTATTTTTTGTCAACTTCCACCCACTTATTAACCTCGTCCTCTTATGCTAGTCGAATCTCAAACTGCGCTATGAGTGTACGACCGGATTTTTTTAGGGGGCAGGGGGGGGGGGGGGGGGGGGCACGTGGCCCTGTGTGCGATAAACTAATTACTCTCATTATGCCTCGATTGTGCTAAATATCCATGTGCTGGGATATGTGAAAATATGCCTGAAAGCTTCACCCGTTCTTGTCCACCCGAGAAAAAATGATCAATAGTGTCTATAAGCCAAACAAAAGTCCTCTACCTGGGTCATTCCTGTTGTAGGTAGGAAGCTTCCACCTTCAACATAAATAAATAAAGAGTAGATTGCATCGGTGGTACAATAGCTTGTGAGGTGGGTGCATTTTAGCCAAAAAATTTGAACATTTCTCATTTAGATCACACAACTTGTTACGAGGACACATATAAAGTCATTACTAATGCAATATTATATGATAATTTTGTATGAAGCAAACTAAAGCAAGATTCATTATGTATTCAAACAATGCCCACAACACATATTTCACCTAGCATTTGCAATATCACTTTGTTTTCTTCTACTATTGCAGATGTAGTGAATCTGCCAACACAGCTAAATTATCCAATACCATTTCCATTAAGCTATAAGCCACATTATATACGTCGATGTTGCATCGTTTTGCCTACATGGTAATTTTTTTGCTCTCATATCATCCCAATAAATAATATTGTTGTATGCTTTTTTTTACTTTTTTTTGGCATCCTCATTACAAGTTATTTGACCCGATTGAGCATTTTCAAGTTGTGATTAAATGGCATCCACCTCACAAGTTGTGGTACCATCGATGCAATTTATTCATAAATAAATATGACAATGACATTTTTTTCCTCTAATAAATGGTGATAAATATTTGCATTTTTTTGTGAACTTCTTATGATGATTCAGGTTCAGTTTACCTCTGTTTCTCATTTGGAAAAGAAAACATCTTGTTGATGACCAACTTGTTGTTGAATCTGCAGGCTCCAGTGTTGGAGTAGCTATTTTTGTTATTGTCGGCACCTATGCGTACTTGATCGTAGAAAGAAGAAAGTTACAACGTATCAAGGAGATGTACTTTCGGCAACACCAAGGTTTGCTGTTGTTTGAGGAGATCAAGTCAGGGGGAGGGGGGAGGGGTGGGGGGGGGGGGGGGGGGGGCACATGGCCCTCTGTTCATGTAATCATGTAATCCGATGCCTGAGTATGGAAGCAGCTATCCTTGTTAATTTCTATTGCCGTAGCCTGTGCGTTCTTGATCAGAAAAAGAAGAAAGCTACAACACATTAAGGAGATGTACTTTCCGCAACACATAGATTTCCAGCTAGATCAAGTCACTGCAAAAAAGACTGCATTCAAAATCTTTTCAGAAACAGAGTTGCAAGACACCACCGATAGGTTCAACGAGAAACAAGTGTTTGGATGTTTGTGCTCTAGTTGAAATCATTTACTCCAATGGAATTTGCACGATAGCATGTGTGAAACAGTCAGTTTCTATCCGGACCATTTAAACCTTTCACTTGAGGCCTAATTTAGGATGTAACTCTTTGAATGATGGGTAAATTGCCTTTTGGTATTCACAAGTATCTACATGTGAAAACCAAGTCAAAACCAAGTACGGGGTATCTACAGAGTGAAACGATGCAGAGCAGATGCTATATATGTCTGTGTCCTTAGCCCAATTTGTGTTGTAAAAATTGACTTGTATAGTTTGTTCTAATGATGTACTTTGTTTGTGTTGGTGGTAAAATTTGGCAGGTGGATCGTTTACAGGAGTTCATAGTGCTATGGTGGAATCTAGTGTGTGGCTTGGTGATAATTTCCAATGAAGATGATCAGGTTACGTGGTCATCTGCTGGTGGGGATTTCTTCATGGAGCTATGTTTGGAGTTACGTGGTTATTGCGGACTTGGGATTACTGTTTTGATGATGGATTACGATGGGCATGCTTACGGATGGGGGATTCCTGGACGAGTTGGAGTATGCTAGGAGGAAAATCTGGATGGAGATAAGGCACATACGTGAGCCTTAAGTCAGTTTGTTAGAGTTTGTAGTAGTTACGATTTGGGATTTTGTTTGAGTCGGTCAGATACATCTGTTACATAGAGTCTGGTAATCTGGTTGCCATATAAAAACCAGAACCTGTTAGCGAGAGGGGAGCCATAATACAATCGATATCTCATTATGTTTCATCTACTATTTTCGTTTTCCTTTTCCTTTGGTGTTTTGTAGTGAAAAACATCCGAATCTTCCTTGCGAAGGTGAGGAGAAAGCTTTGCTGATTTGTCGCGTAAATCGGTCGCTTCGCCGTTGCGTAAACGCGGTGTTTATCTTGGTGTTGCTTGGCGAATTTTGTTGAGCAACAGTTTGCAGCTTATAAATTGGCCAATTTTATATGGCCTATAAATTTTATGAATTTTTCATTTGCAGAAATACTTGTAGCTTCGACGAGCAATCGTTCCTATTATGGTTCCTTCTGAAACAATGGAAGTTCAGAAAAGAAAGACGAAATGCATAACCTGCTTGCCATATGACATGATTGAGCTGATATGAAGTTTCCGATGATCGAGCATCCCGGTGAGGTCCCGCAGTGTATGCAAGCACCGTGTTGCCTCCTCTTCTCCCAGCGCGAGGTGTCTTCAGAAAAGTTGTATCCTAGTGAAGCGATCCTCATTGACGAAGATAGGTCGTGTTCAAGACGGGATGTACCAGATATTGAGCCTGATGACTTCTTATGTTCTTGCAATGGACTTGTTTGTTTGTACTCTCGTGCTCCATCTCTCTCCCAGCATAAAAAGGAAAATCTGTACTGTTCCATTTACATACTTTATTTTCTATGTTTGTTTTATGCAATGTTATGGTCAACCAAAACTGTAGTGTTCCCGTGGAGGAAAGGCCATCACGTCATTTTTTGCAAGCAGTTGCATTATGCAAATGAAATTAGCAAACTCTTGAAGCATTTGATCCGTCCTTTCACGTTTTGCAGCGTAGCTCGAGTTCGAATGTGGACGTTCAGGCTACTAGACTTAATACTCAATACTCTCTGGAAGTAACTTTTATCTTGCAGGCACTGATGAGTGCTTTTCAGTTCTTGCCAGAAAATTAGCATTTTTGTGGCACCATCTTTCGCGTGTGAGGGGTTATGCCCATTCAGTTGTGATCTATATCCTCAATCATTTTTGTTTTCGGATACCACTTGCCCGAATCCTTCCACTCCACCTGAAGACATCACCGCTCGCATATATCCAGAGACTGACAAGCGACAAATGTTGGGATTTGCTGACTGCCATGACGCGAAATACAAATGCCCTTGTCTGAAGCTATCCGTTTTCAGTTACCTGCAATTTATGCACCTGCACGCAGCCGCTGGAGTCTCAGGCTGCTGCCGCCAGATGGCCGGAGTCTGCAGGTTTTTTCCGCTGCAAACCGGGCGAGTCCCGGGCGGCGCAGCATGGCGCGTTCTTCGTCCCAAGAAATCGCTGCGGTGGCAGGAAACCGAGGCGCGCAGCAAATGTCATCAATGGCGGTAGTAGTAGTGGCATGATGCAGCGGTGGGCTGGTGACGACGGACGACTCGCTTTTATGCTGCCTGTATTCTTCTGCGGATGCAGACACTGGCACAATCAGGGAGCAGCGAGGGATAGATAGAGTCATCTGAAATGCTCGATGGAAGAAGAAGCTTCATTGAAAGCTCGTGTTCGTCAGCTTGGCAGTTTATGGGGGCGTTCGGCGCACCCCCTCTAAACTTTAACACCCGTCACATCAAAGAGAATCTTACTATTTAAACATATTTTTATTAATTTAATGACAAAACCTATGTCACGACCCTCTCTAAATCACGAGACGAATCTAATGAGCCTAATTAATCTATGTTTTGCTACAGTGATGCTACAGTAACCATCGTCTAATCACGCCTTAATTACCCTCATTAGATTCGTCTCGCGATTTCGAGCGGAGTCCTGAAATTAGTTTTGTAATTAAACTTTATTTGTAATCACAATATTCGTTGGAAAAACCCTCTAAAGTTTAGACCCCGTGCGCCGAACACCCCGTATATGCTTTTGGAAATTTGGGAAAACTGTTGATGGGTTGATAACCACTTATTGTCCTTTTAATCTTGAATCGCTCTGATGATTCTTGAAAATTTTCCTTGGTGTTACATGAACTTGGAATACGTGAAACACTTTACATCAAAAAATGTTGACATTATCAAATCTTTATTCCCTCGCAAAAAAAAATCTTTATTAAAAGTTTGGAATACGTTGTGCATACATCCAAACGTTGGTGCTATTACCACAAAAAAAAAAAAGGAAGTTGGTACTATTGAGGGATAGATAGATGTCATCATTTGCCGCTTGCACATGCTTGCTGAACTTTGTTTATAACTTCTTGTTTATTTTCTCATTTCTTCATGTGGATCGGACATTTGAGATCTTTGTTCTGAGGTAAGCAAATCAAGATAACTATCAAGATAATGCATATCTTTAACTCAATATGAGCTCTAACAATATTTATAGTGGTCTTGGTGCCCCAGTTGCAAGACTTTCGACAGATAGAAAAATGCACGAGAGACATGAAGATAAAAGCAGGTATGTGTATATTATAAAGCAAAACCCTGGAATTAAGGAGTGCGATTTCATCTCCAACCACCAGGCATTGTACTTAGGAGACACTGTAGTGACCAAAGAAAGTGACAAATATATCAAGGTCCAATTCGAAGTCTCATAGAACATTTACATATCGGAAGAACAGGTAACTGTTGCTGTGTTACAAATATATCAAGCTTGCAAATGGTATTGTTTCCGACAAGCTATGGTTTTCGATGTCTTGCCTCGTAACATCCACCATGCATAAAGTTCAGAGCTTCCGATGCAAACATGGAAAGGTGAGGCAGCGATACGAGTGTGTTCTTTTGTGTGCTCCAAAGCGTGCGACAAACCATCCTTTTGCAACGTGTCTTCCGGAAAAAAAATGTAAACATGGGATAGTGCCACCGGAACTACCTAGGTGGCTAGGTTAGGTCAGGTGCTAGCCAGCCATCTCGCTGACAACACAAAATATTGCATCGAAACCTTATATATGCTGTAATGGATACACTTTTTGGACAAGACTTTTCTTTTCGAGTTTATTTATTATTTTTTTTTTGCGAAAACTTTTCGAGTTTATTTAACTCATGCATTGTACTATATCCAAACAAATGTTAATGATTGATCTTTGGTTATCATGAAAATCAAGTGTATTAAGGTATTGGAGTGGCCATGATCACATCATATCCAGTTCTATGATTCTCAGTGATACAACACGTGAGGATCCAATAATGTATTATTGGATCCTTACATTGGCTTTCATTTGCACATTTTTGGACAATTGTCTTTCTTCTCTCAACTATTCTGTTATCATGCACGCAGGGGAGGAGAAACCAGAAACTAAAAGGGCATGTTCACTAGTTTGAACTCAATATATGCCCTTGACATGCTCTGTTCTACTATTTTTTACTCTGAAAGATCACGGAAAGCTATGATCAAATGCAGGTAGGCTCAATGCTGCAGACAGATACCTCAAACTCCTCAATTCGTGTTCAGCTTTAGTCAAGCTATAAAATGTAGCATTCCTAGGCAGTACACTTTGCAAGGACGTAGCAGTTGGATTAACAGAACCGAGTCTGCCAGCATCCTTATTAACTGGTGCAGTTTGTTGGTGATAGAATGTATTTATCTGACAGAGAAAAGCATGGCTGCTTGTAATTGTTGCTACTACATTGAAGGTTACATTCACCATTGAGCTTTTTAGCATTGTTGCTACTTGCTAACTCTGGCGTTTCGGGGCTATCAGTTTCCGTGTCAGGAGTGACGTTACTGACGTAATGAGGAACACTGCAAAAGCTCTTTGCTGCGCTGTACAAGTAGTGTTTTGAGCTTTCTTATTTTGGAGAATGTGAATCCAGCAGCTATATAGGAGTAGCTATCTATGAAGTGAATTTGGGAGAATATGGGCCCAACAGCTACATAGTGATTCGTGACCTATATTGAGAATTTCCGTGTCCTAGAATTGGGAGTATGTAGTACTGATCTTTGGAAGCAAGAAATAACTGAATGAGGAAGAGAGGTACCCTTTTCGACATTGTTTAACTGTTTCAACCTTTCGGTGACAGAATGTTCTTAACTGATCACCATTCTAATTATTTTTGACAGTGCACCTATAGTTCTTCTCCAGTTAGATCTATCCAAGTAAAGTCGACGGAATTTTATTAAAATAAATTGGGACAAAGCTCTTTTTACTGAAGGGACAGGAGGCATAGGATCAGATCATGGCGTTCAGCTGGGTCTGAGAAATGTCCTGATGTCAGAGAACTAACGGAAGAATTAGCTGTCAAAGAACTGTGCCTCAGCTTGGAGAAGGTACAGGGTTTTGACTAAATTAAACGCGTGGGTTAGTCCACTTAAACTTAACCATGTGCTGCCTGCCTCCCTCTTGTCTTCACCCCCCTTGATGGGATCTGAATCCAAATCCGCTATCATATTCCCGTGATGTTTACCACCCCCATATTACACAAACATTATCAACCATGTGTGGCACCTAACATGCCTCCTGGTTCATCCATCATCACCCATGTGACCACATTCTAGCCTCGAGTTAACCGCGAATGACGGTCGATCAGCGTGATTTGTTAGTTTTCTTATGATTACCATTTGCCCTAACATAAAAGTGAATTTGAAATAGTTGACTTAAGTTTAGTACAGGTTTACTGATACAAGGTAACAAATCATGGAACAGATCATTTGCTGATTCTTCATTGCAATTCAATTTTGGCAACTCGATAACCATTTATCTCCACTAATTAAGAGTGAAAGTTTGGTTTGACTAAACAAAATTATGGTGAAAGAACAATTCGATTGAAATATGTAAGTGAACCCACCAATGCAAGCAGTGTGTTCACATATTCAGTTTTTTTTTTTTCTAAAGGGTGTGCTTTGGACTTTTAAAAGTTGTAAGTTTGGTACAGAAATGGTAGCTACCAAGACTCCATAGAGATCTACCAGTCATGGTCATGATGCTAAGCTACGATAGATCCATGGATTTAACTATGAACAATAGGGTGGTTATCTTAATATCTTATTCCTCATTGTCCCTTCCACTCAAAGACATGAACATGTTCTTGCAAAAATTTTATTTTTGTCACCGCGCATCTCATCTTTTCGGTTACTTTCCAGCGGATTGCCATCTATTCACATGGGTAAGTTGCTGAAAGTTTTTTAAGCCTTTGCGTTGTACTAACCTTCACCCCCTTTACTTACTGTCATGTGCACTCTAAGATTCCTTTCTTATTCCTTGTATTTAACCACAAGCCTCTCTCTGCTACCCATGATGAGTTCACAGGAAGTAATTAGGATTTGCCAGTTCTATGTCATTATGATAACCTTCTTGTTAGAAACATATACATGTGACATGAACATGTAACATTTGCCCGTTACTAAGCTGCAGAAAGAGTATCATGATATTAGATAGCTGACTGATGCGCATAAACTGAGAAGTACATACATAATTACAAGAAGTGATGAGAGATAGAGTACATGTAAAATCGACAATGATTTTCCCGAGTAGCAACAGCATTATCAAAGTGTAGCTCAAATCATCAAATGCCGAAGAATTGTTACCAGAGATTATAAAGCCCACACCATATTGTGCTTATACTTAGAAATTTACTGTGTGAAACACTCAAGAACATGGTGTGTGATTTGTAAACTCTGGTAACAATTCTAAGTATAACCACAATATGGTGTAACAATGGAAAGAACAACGTATTTTGAAATTACTACTTGAAAGAACCATAGTTCTGCATATATGTAAAAAGTGCAGACAAAGATGATCCAGAGGATGGAAAAGCAAATGTGGACAACAGAAGTTGAATGTTGAGCCAATAGCATTGGAAGATGCTCCATTTTTTTTTACAGTCGTACTTAACCTTACTATCAGTGTAAAGGTGAAGATCTGACGGAAGAATATTTCTGCCTGCAAAGAACTAACCGTAAAGCCGCACTGCCACCACAGGCCATCAGAAAACATTTTAGAAGGTTAGACCTAAAGCCAGCAGTAACAGCCACTGTCAACTCCTGCATCAACGGTACAAAGGACACAGGGATTAAGCACCTGACACTGCAAACTGCTCTTCCGAAGAACAATGGATAAAAGTTGGATTACCGAGAGAATTAGCAGTAACCTGTTTTCACAGAATACGAGGAGGAGGAAGAGATGTTTTCACCTTCAAAGACAGCAGCAGGAATTAACAATCCCACAGGAGACTGCAAATGGCAGTAATAAGTACGCCAACTATGGATAAACATATGCAGATGATGACACCAACCACACCTAGGCCACCTTCCTCTCGTCTTCGCATCACTCCGAAATCTGAATGCAGTGGAGTATCCCTTTTTCCTGATTAAAAACTGCTAATTCAGTACAATTTTTTAGAAATCTCAAAGCCAAGATCCAATCAAGCCTGCACTTAGCAAGCAGTGGTCGTACACTGTCACGCGCACCACTGCAGCAATCAAATCTCTTCTTTGTTTCGAAAAAATTAGCAGGTACTAAGCCACTGCAGCAATCAGTTCTCTCATTTGGATCCAGATCTCCTGTGCTTTCTCCTTGGTATAAACAATTCATGGGGTCTCCCCCTCTACAATCCCAATGCTTGCAAGAAGCGCCACCTCATCAAGGCAGCCACCCATCATCATCCCTTGGCCCCCGCTCGCCTCTCGTCACGCACGCAACTTGCTAGTGTACCGAGGCGCGCGCCAATGCCGCCGCGGTTGAACGCCGCCGCATCGAGGCTCGCGCGTCTTCTCGTACCGCTCGCCTTGGCGCTGCTGCTCGCCTCGCCGTGTCACTGCGTGAACGAGCAGGGCCAGGCGCTGCTGCGATGGAAGGAGTCGCTGCGTCCGGCGGGCGGCGCGCTGGCGTCGTGGCGCGCGTCGGACGCGAGCCCGTGCGGTTGGTTCGGCGTGTCGTGCGACGCGCGCGGCGACGTCGCCGCGCTGAGCATCACGTCGATGGACCTGCGGGGCCCGCTCCCGGCGAACCTGCAGCCGCTGGCGCCGTCGCTCAAGACGCTGGTGCTGTCCGGCACGAACCTCACCGGCGCGATCCCCAAGGAGCTCGGCGACTACGGCGAGCTGACCACCGTTGACGTCAGCAAGAACCAGCTCGCCGGCGCGATCCCGCCCGAGCTCTGCCGGCTCGCCAAGCTCGAGTCGCTCGCGCTCAACTCCAACTCCCTGCGCGGCGCCATCCCCGACGACATCGGCAACCTCACCAGCCTGGCGTACCTCACGCTCTACGACAACGAGCTGAGCGGGGCCATCCCGCCGAGCATTGGCAACCTCAAGAACCTGCAGGTGCTCCGCGCCGGCGGGAACCCAAATATGAAGGGCCCGTTGCCGCCGGAGATCGGCGGCTGCAGCAACCTCACCATGCTCGGCCTCGCGGAGACCGGCGTCTCCGGCAGCCTCCCGGAGACGATCGGGCAGCTGAAGAAGATCCAGACCATTGCCATCTACACCACCCTGCTCTCTGGCCCGATCCCGGAGTCCATCGGCAACTGCACGGAGCTCACCAGCCTGTACCTCTACCAGAATTCTCTCTCCGGGCCGATACCGGCGCAGCTCGGCCAGCTCCGGAAGCTCCAGACGCTGCTCCTGTGGCAGAACCAGCTGGTCGGCGCAATTCCGCCGGAGCTCGGGCAGTGCAAGGAGCTCACGCTCATGGACCTGTCGCTGAATTCCCTCACCGGGAGCATTCCGGCGAGCCTGGGCGGGCTGCCGAACCTCCAGCAGCTGCAGCTGAGCACGAACCAGCTGACGGGCGCCATCCCGCCGGAGCTCTCCAACTGCACGTCGCTGACGGACATCGAGGTCGACAACAACCAGCTGTCCGGGGAGATCCGGCTCGACTTCCCGAGGCTCCGCAACCTGACCCTGTTCTACGCGTGGAAGAACCGGCTCACCGGCGGCGTGCCAGCGGGCCTCGCCGAGTGCCCGAGCATGCAGGCGGTGGACCTGTCGTACAACAACCTCACCGGCCCGATCCCCAAGGACCTGTTCGGGCTCCAGAACCTGACCAAGCTGCTGCTGCTCGACAACGAGCTGTCCGGGCTCGTTCCGCCGGAGATCGGCAACTGCACCAGCCTCTACCGGCTCCGGCTCAACGGCAACCGGCTGTCCGGCGCGATCCCCGCGGAGATCGGCAACCTCAAGAGCCTCAACTTCCTCGACATGAGCGAGAACCACCTCGTGGGCCCAGTGCCGGCCGCCATTTCAGGGTGCGCCAGCCTCGAGTTCCTCGACCTGCACTCCAACGCTCTGTCCGGGTCGTTGCCGGACACGTTGCCGCGCAGCCTGCAGCTCGTTGACGTCTCCGACAACCAGCTCGCCGGGCCGTTGAGCCCCAGCATCGGGTCGATGCCGGAGCTGACCAAGCTGTACCTGGGCAAGAACCGACTCACCGGTGGCATCCCGCCGGAGCTCGGTTCGTGCGAGAAGCTCCAGCTGCTGGACCTCGGCGGCAACGCGTTCTCCGGCGCCATCCCTCCGGAGCTCGGAGCGCTCCCGTCGCTGGAGATCTCGCTGAACCTCAGCTGCAACCGGCTCTCCGGGGAGATCCCGTCGCAGTTCGCCGGCCTCGACAAGCTCGGCAGCCTCGACCTGTCGCACAACGAGCTATCGGGGAGCCTCGAGCCGCTCGCGGCGCTGCAGAACCTCGTCACGCTCAACATCTCCTACAACGGCTTCTCGGGCGAGCTCCCGAACACCCCTTTCTTCCAGAAGCTACCGCTCAGCGACCTCGCCGGCAACCGGCACCTCGTCGTCGGCGACGGCTCGGACGGGTCCTCCCGGCACGGCGCCGTCTCTTCGCTGAAGATAGCCATGTCCGTGCTCGCCGTGTTCAGCGCGGTTCTCCTGGCGGCCGCCACCTACATGCTCGCCCGCACGCACCGCCGCGGCGGCGGCGGCAAGATCATCCACGGCGAGGGCGGCGCGTGGGAGGTGACGCTGTACCAGAAGCTGGACATCACCATGGACGACGTGCTCCGCGGTCTGACGTCCTCGAACGTGATCGGCACGGGAAGCTCCGGGGTGGTGTACAAGGTGGACACCCCGAACGGGTACACCCTCGCCGTGAAGAAGATGTGGTCGTCGTCGTCGGACGAGGCGACGTCGGCGGCGTTCCGCAGCGAGATCGCGGCGCTGGGGTCCATCCGGCACCGCAACATCGTGCGGCTCCTCGGGTGGGCGGCGAACGGCGGCACGCGGCTGCTGTTCTACAGCTACCTCCCCAGCGGCAGCCTGAGCGGGTTCCTCCACGGCGGCGCCGCCAAGGGCGCGCCCGCCGACGAGTGGGGCGCGCGCTTTGGCGTGGCGCTGGGCGTCGCACACGCCGTGGCGTACCTGCACCACGACTGCGTGCCGGCCATCCTGCACGGCGACATCAAGGCCATGAACGTGCTGCTCGGCGCCGCGTACGAGCCGTACCTCGCCGACTTCGGCCTCGCCCGCGTCCTCTCCGCCGCGAGCTCCAAGCTCGACACCGCCAAGCAGCCACGCATCGCCGGGTCCTACGGCTACATCGCCCCAGGTCCATAATTCTTCTACATCTTTCTTAGAACACGTGACATTTTTGTTGATTTTTACCCACTCTGACATGTTTGTGTGTGTGAATGACGGGAGCAGAGTACGCGTCGATGCAGCGTATCAGCGAGAAGAGCGACGTGTACAGCTTCGGCGTGGTGGTGCTGGAGATCCTGACGGGGCGGCACCCGCTGGACCCGACGCTCCCGGGCGGCGCGCACCTGGTGCAGTGGGTGCGGGAGCACCTGCAGGCCAGGCGCGACGCGGCCGACCTCCTGGACGCGCGCCTCAGGGCGGGCGCCGCCGCCGCCGACGTGCAGGAGATGCGCCAGGTCCTTTCCGTCGCCGCGCTCTGCGTCTCGCACCGCGCCGACGACCGCCCCGCCATGACCGACGTCGTGGCGCTGCTCAAGGAGATCCGGCGCCCCGCCGCCGCGGACGACGCGAAGCCGCCGAGCGCCGCGGCCGCGCCCCTGCCGGCTCCGGTGTCGCCCGCGCGGAGCCCGCTCTCCTCGAGGGGCCAGTCGTCGAGCTGTTCGTTCAACGTGTCCGACTACTCCGCGTGATGACAAATTTTGGAAGTGTAGTGACCTTAGTCAGTAAATTAGCAAGCCATAAAGCAGTGCTCTGTACTTAGGTGTATTTGGCCCGTGTACATTAATCCCAGCATGCAGTTTCAGCATCACAGCCTGCCGGTGCCGGTCCAGCCTGTTCAAATCAAACAACAATCAATAGTCGTCGTCCGCTAATAATACCACCACACTTGCTGATCGATGATCGGGCATTTTGTCCTTCGATCGTTTCCCGATTGAGACGGGGGGCCACGCTTGGTGGCCGGACTCAGGTGGACGTTCTTGCCGCCTGCCAATGATTAGAGAGCTCATCACTACTCATCAGGAGGTAGTGGTTGCTGTCCAGGTGCCATGCCTTTTGGAACGACTCCTCGCTTCGTGCGATCGACGGCGAGCTTCTTATTCTCTCTGCTGCAGTTGGCACGTCCGTCTCACGCCGACGAGATGGGATCGTCTCGCTGCTAATGATGCGTGACCAGTGTTGCTGATAAGTAAGAGCGGTCCGTATCCACGCTGGCACGCTGCTTCCCGCTGCTGTCCGTCGTCGCTTGCCGTTGTCGCTGCCGGTTCTGGTGCGCCGCTTTCAGCAGCCGTCTGCAGGCAGTGGTAGCATAAATGGGCCGAATCCAACCAAAATACTTATTTGTTGGACTGCCACCCATGGGCCTAGCTAGACTTCATTAATGGGATCACAACTGTTTCCAGTCCAGTGAGCGTGCCAAACGGGAATGAGGTAAATCCGGATCAATGCCGCCAATCTAGGTGAGTGATACAGATTACGATAATCATTATCCAGCGACCGAGGTAAAAAAGGGATAAGTTTGTTTAGCCACGACGCATTCTTGTTACCCGCGGCTAATCCCATCGATGAAGCAAGCCATATCCAATCCGTACTCTTCCACACCCCTCGCCAGCTATAAATGCACCTCCAAATCCCTCGCCACCAGAAACACACAACACTCAACAACCTCTCCAATTCTCGATCCAAGTTCCGAACTTTCGATCACAAAACCTTAGCTAGCCATGGTGAACCGCACGTCCACCGCCGAGGTGATGTCGATGGACCTCAGCCCCAAGCACGCCGCCAAGGCCTACGGCAACGAGGGCGGATCCTACTACGACTGGTCCCCGTCCGATCTGCCCATGCTCGGCGTGGCTTCCATCGGCGCCGCCAAGCTCAACCTCGCAGCCGGAGGCCTCGCCCTGCCGTGCTACTCTGACTCCGCCAAGGTCGCCTACGTCCTCCAAGGTAAGTCATCGATCGATCGAAGACTTGTGACATATCGCACTCTCGAATCTCGATGCATGCATGTCCATGGCTTCGATCTGAGAGATCAATCTAGTTGTTGATGCGGCACACTGATCGATGGATGTCTGATCTGATGCGCGCGCGTGCAGGCAATGGTACGTGCGGGGTGGTGCTCCCGGAGGCGACCAAGGAGAAGGTGATCCCGGTGAAGGAGGGCGACACGCTGGCGCTGCCCTTCGGCGTCGTCACCTGGTGGCACAACGCCCACGCGTCCGCCGCCGACCTCGTCGTGCTCTTCCTGGGCGACACCTCCAAGGGCCACACCCCGGGCCGCTTCACCAACTTCCAGCTCACGGGCGCCACGGGCATCTTCACGGGCTTCTCCACCGAGTTCGTCGGCCGCGCCTGGGACCTGGACCAGGACGCCGCCGCCAAGCTCGTCTCCACGCAGCCGGCCTCCGGCATTGTCCGGGTCAAGGACGGCCACCGCATGCCCGAGCCCCGCGAGGAGGACCGCGCCGGCATGGTGCTCAACTGCCTCGAGGCGCCGCTCGACGTCGACATCAAGGGCGGCGGCCGCGTCGTCGTGCTCAACACCCAGAACCTGCCGCTCGTCAAGGAGGTCGGGCTCGGCGCCGACCTGGTGCGCATCGACGCGCGCTCCATGTGCTCCCCGGGATTCTCCTGCGACTCCGCCTACCAGGTCACCTACATCGTGCGCGGCGGCGGCCGCGTCCAGGTGGTCGGCATCGACGGCACGCGCGTGCTCGAGACCCGCGCCGAGGCGGGGTGCCTCTTCATCGTGCCCAGGTTCTTCGTCGTCTCCAAGATCGCCGACGACACCGGCATGGAGTGGTTCTCCATCATCACCACCCCCAAGTAAGTTGATTGCAACATCGTGTTTAATTTCGTGCAGCCCAATCTCGGATACTGAAACGAACTGATGATGTTGTTTGTGTTTCGTGCAGCCCGATCTTCAGCCACCTGGCGGGGAGGACGTCGGTGTGGAAGGCGATATCACCGGCGGTGCTGGAGACGTCGTTCAACACCACGCCGGAGATGGAGAAGCTGTTCCGGTCCAAGAGGCTCGACTCGGAGATCTTCTTTGCTCCCCCGGCCAATTAAGCGTTGCATTTCTCCATCAGCTTCCTCAGGCGATCCGGCGGGACTTTAGTTTGATTCGGTCGAGTTAGGGAATTTAAAATTGTCTCTTAGTCTCAGTTTAGATCATTCGCTTGTTGTTCGAAGATCCTCATTTCTGTCCCGGATCTGCTTTAATAAACTTCAGAGTTCAGAGCAATGGAAGATTGAGCTACTTTGCTGCGTAAGTTTTTTTTTTTTTTGGCAACCTCGTTGCCAATATCATAGGCTCCGCTTTAAAATCTGTAGACGAGTTTTAGATAATTTGGGTTTTGGATAACCTTCGAAAATGGCACGTTTAAGAACATCGGAGTAGCTTTGGTTTCTCTCATGGGCCTTGCTATTGTGGGCTAGATGGGCTGAGTGAACACATCCAATCGAGCTAGCCCATTTCTTTTCTTAGTGGTTTTTGTACGCTCCCCCGCACTGCTTGTTCCGCTAGAGCAAGGTCTCGTTTGGTTTGGTTGCATGCACACAAGTGCGTTATCTACTTATGTTCTTGATTCCACACACATTAAGGGCGTGTTTGGCAGAATGTGCTTCGGCTTGGGCTTTTTTCACTGTAGCTACTGTAGCTACAGTAAAATGAGCCGAAAAGCACCCAAAAACCAGCTTCTCCGGCTTATGCAATTTTGTGTCAGATGAACAGTGTCGCTACAGTAGTGAACAGTTGACGAACAGTGTCATAAGCCGGTGAAAAAAGCTCAGCCAAACACGCCCTAAGTTGAGTTTTTCTTTAGATAAAATTAAGTTGAGTTTTCATCAATCTAATCCATATTTTTCTTCGATCCTCAATGCTACTGGATTGAGATTGAAAAAAAAAAAAGAAAGAAAGAAAGAAGAGGCCAATAAGTTGAGTAATATAGAAAGCAATAGGCCTAAACAGAAAGTTCCTAAGACGTTGGACCTTTTATTTTTTTCCCAAAACTTTTATGTAAGAAAATCCACAAGATTGTCAACTAATTGGCAAGATTTTATCATATATTTCAAATGCTAACACAGAAATGTTTTCGGTAAAGATCGAATCCATCAAGAATTCTCTACTATTTTTCTCTATCATAGAGAGGGTCTAAACCCCAATTAAACCTTTCTTTTGGGGACAAACCGTAATGATAATCGCACGCAGAACGAGATTTTCAATAGTAACAAAATGCACCTGGGCTTTCGGGATGGATAAACATCGCTACTCCGTTGCAAGTCCTGGGCTTTCGGGAGTATATATCGCTCAAAGACGCGAGTACCAATCGAAAGTGATAAACCATGAAACGAAGGAACGGTAGTTTTAGATTTTTGATTTTTGAAAACTAACAGGAATTGCTGCCGTTTGACTTTGGTAAAATACTGTCTTTGCTTGTTGATTTCCCGTAGTTTATCCCGAGGAACCAACGATGATCACATGCCAAAGCGCCCTTTATAGTAGGGCCCAGCACGGCGATGTGGTCCCCACTAGCCAGAAGCTGCCAAAGGTAGCAATCAATCCCCTTCGCCTCTCGCGACGTGTCCACGCGTTTTGAACCCAGTGGGGGGGACACTCGAGTCCACAGCAGTTTCGCCTCCGTCGGCGGCGACGAGCACACACGAGCGCGCATGGCGCTGGTGGTGGCCCCGTCGGAGGTGGGGCACGCCGCCGCGGCGATCGGCCGCGGGGTGGTAGGTGGGGCACCATTGGAGGTCGCCGGGAAGGAGGAGCCGCCGCTGGCGGCGGCGGTGACGGCGGCGCCGGAAGCGGAGGGGCCACCGGCGGCGATCATTGGGGCTACGGGCGGTGGCGGTCCATTGGAGGTCGCTGGGAAGGAGGAAGAGCAGCCAGCGGCGGGGAAGCTTGCTGTGGGGGCTGACGGGAAGGGGGCGGCTGCGCCAGTGGAAGTGGAAGGGGCGCCGGAGGCGATGACCGCGGAAGTGGCACCAGGGGAGGATAAGCAAGACGACGACGTAGGTGACAACAAGGTGGAGGCGAAGGGGGCGGCGGCGATGGAGGAGGAGGAGGAGGAGGATGAAGAGGAAAAATGGCTTGGCCATTACTCCTCGATGCACAGAATACTGACCGTCGGCGACGGGGATTTCTCCTTCTCGCTGGCGCTGGCCACTGCCTTCGGCTCCGGGGACAACCTCGTCGGCACCTCGCTCGACACCTACGGTTCGTGTACTCCGATTGCTTCCGCTTCCTCTTGCTGCACGCAAGTGCGCCTTTGCTAATGCATACAGGTAACCAGTCTAAGGCGATCCCCTTTTTGGCCTTTTCTGCCCTCAATGTGGTAATTAATGGAGCTATATGATCTACTAAATTCGAAGAATCAGGAGAATATGGTATCTTCTGTTCGTATTATAGAAGGATTTGATTCAGATTCCCTTTGCTCCAGTAGGGTCAATGTAATCTTAAAGAAATGAGTGCCAGCACGTTGTGGTGACTGAAAGACCCATTGCATTGCCACAAGATAATGGTGTTAATTATAACAAAGGATGTTTTATCTGCGCGATCTATTGTTTCACACTGATATAGGTTGCATGTTATGGAAGACAATCATTGAGACAGGACTACTGCTGCTTTCTTTATTTTTCTGCCTTATGCATTGTTGGACCCTGGGAATTTTATATTGATCTAGCATAAGTATGCTTATAAGCCTTAGGCGTCGTAAAGTTGAATCAGTTCAGGTTAGGTTCTCGATTTTGTCTTTTGACATCTATAGCTAGTAATGTTTATTTAATTAGCTTGCTGGAGTAAACATTCTATTGCTTTCATATGGTTATTGCGCATTACAACACACATATCCACTTTAGCGATTCCTTTGTGTCAAGGGCTTTAAATGGATAAAGCGGCTCAAAGCAATTGGTTTAGGATACCAATTGAATGAAAAAGTACCTTCAATAAATCATCAAAAACATTAGTATTTGGCAAAAGGAAAAGTGCTATATAAGGCCATCTTATAATTTTGACCTGATTTAACTCCACGTAGTCATTAAAGTTTTTTGGTTCCTTTATGGAGAAAATGTCACCTTTCAATATTGTTCTAGTTTTGTTATATTTAATTCTAGCTTTGGCTTTGGGCCCATTTGTCATCTTTCAATGCTTTGTTTTTGTTTGTTTGTGCATTCTGCCGACATATTTATCTATTTTTCTGCATTCCTTCTTGGAAATCATCTTTTGTAGAGGTTGTGAGAGGCAAGTACAGCAAAGCAGAGTCAAATATAATGGAGCTGAAAAGATTGGGTGCTACAATTTTGCATGGTGTTGATGCGAAAACAATGATGTACCACACTGGCTTGAAGAACAAACAGTTTGATCGGATTGTCTTCAATTTTCCTCATGCTGGTTTTAAAGGAAAAGAAGATGACTTGCATTTGATCAAGTATGTGCGCTATCATTATATGTTTTTGTCTGTTAACATTTTGATGAAGCCTTGTATTTAGATGGTTGTTCTTGCTCCTCATATGGATTGGTTCATTATTTATCCCATTGAGCTTGTTAAGTCTAGAGTTGATTAAATTTTCTGAGCCTACATCATTCTGTTCTGTATTGAAAACTTAACTATTTCCTTTCTCATTTTTCATTGGAGCCACCATTGATCACTGCTATCATGTATTTCCAAAAGCAACTAAAGCTCTTTATTCTTTAAGAATCAGTAACATCTTAAGATATGTACCTCATGAATAACTAGCTGAGCTCTTACATGTCCTCTATTGTCATCGGCTAGAGTACATAACTCAATATTTCATGTGACAGCACAAGAAGAACAAACTATTTTTTTTTTGTATTATTTGGATATATAGTTTTTAAATCACTTTATAGTTGTAATTTGTCGAAAGAAGTTTCTTCCATTGCGTATGTACAAACTTGACTGTTAGACAAGAAGGTCAAGTTTTATATGACAATGGTCCTAAAACAATTAGCTAATGTTTCTTAGTGCAGTTGAACAATGCAGGATTCTATCTGACATTTCTTCTTGAACATTAGCCTTTCCGAAACTTACCATGCTGTTATTTTGCAACAATCTTAGTTGAACTATTATTAACCATCTGTTGTGACCTTCAGCATGCACAAGGAGTTGATGTGGTATTTCTTTTACAATGCACGTCACCTTCTTCAGCGATACGGTGAAATCCACGTCACTCACAAGACTGGGGGCCCATACGACAGATGGGATCTTGAGCGCCTAGCCTCTGAGTGTTCTCTTGCTTTGGTTATGAAAGTTGATTTTCAGAAAGAAGATTATCCTGGGTATAACCAAAAGAGAGGAGATAGTGCAAGATGCGATGAACCTTTTGATCTAGCTACTGCTTGCACGTTCATGTTCCAAATTGGAGATTTGAAGAAGCTGAAGAAAATGAATCGAAACAGGGCTGGTTCAATATCAAACCTTGGAGGCAGTAACGTCCATCATGGCCGATGGGTGACTGACACAGGGCCATTTCATCCACTTCCACCTGCTGGAGCATGGCCTCAACCTGGCCAATGGACAACTGAAAGAGGGCCATTTCATCCGCTTCCGCCTGCTGGAGCATGGCCCCCACAACCTGGCCAATGGACGACTGACAGAGGGCCATTTCATCTGCTTCCACCTGTCGAAGCATGGCCTCCGCAACATTTTCCTTCACTGGTTAATGCAGATCACATGCCTCAGCATCCTTACATAGCTGATGAAAGGCAACAGCCATGTTTTCCACTGAACTTTCATGAACATGACAGTTTCCGTCCAATGCTCAGTATGCCAGGTCCATCACTGAAGTATTTGCCTGCTCCAGATGACATTCCTCCACCAATGGGAAGAATACCCTGTCCAAATTTCATTCCACCTCTGGAGCAGCCTTGGTATCAGCCTAGAACTTTTACTGAACCTCCGGAAAGTGATGACTACTCTTACTTCGCTCGGGAATACCAAAGGAGCCTGCAGAGGGAGTATGATATGCGTAGGCATCTGATGCCAGGATCAACCAGCTCGAACTATTCTGCCTTCTTGGAGCATCGCCACATGGAGTCTGTCAAGAAGGAGGAGTGGCTGCGCAGCATGATCGCATTTTATGGCCGGCAGTGAAGGATCGTCGGGACTTGGGAGGTGTAGATGCATCTGCCAAGAGGATTGATCGAGTTGAAGAACTTGATCTCCCCAGAGATGGTACATTAGATATGACCAAGCTTTTGTACAGGCAAGTGCCATTTTGTGTGGCAAACACTGACCACAGCGGCTCAGGCGCACAGCAACAAAAAGGATGCTTACTGCACCATCTGTGTGTACTTGTAGCCCCGGATAGCAACAAAGTTTGTTTTTGTGATGGGGCTGCCTTTAGGGGCACAGATTAACTCTACTGCCTCGATTTGTTATCACTGATGCTGTGGTAAACCTGAATCGGGGCTTATGTCATTCTAGGCCGTGCTTCTGTAGTCATTTGTTTCATCAGCTGACGTCCAGCACGCATTGTAAGTACTAAGTAGTGTTGCTCTGCATAATAACCAATCTAAGACTTGAAGTGCCCTTTTTTGGCGAACCTGAAACCCTGAATAGGATTGTCGAAAACTGGAAATGTGGACTATACAGTCTCTCCTTAGCGGAGACCTAGGGCCATATGGTGATGTCCACGAACAGCATTGCTATTGTAACGAAATGAAGGCTAAAGAAACTGAAGGCCTGGTAGATTTTATCTACTGGTGGCAACAACGTCCATCCTGACAAAATGACAACGTGACTAATAGGAGTTCATTCATCTGCCTCAATCTTTTCAGGCATGGCAATGGGCAAAGGAAGGAAGTTGACATACCAGTATGCTTGTTAGCACGTTAAATATGCTTGAGTGTTTTATGTACTGGTCGGGCCATTTCGTTTGGAAACACTCGAAACTGCGGGGCTGCAGCAGAAGGAACGCTGAAAAACTAAAGAGGTATCCATGGAATGCTGTCTGTAGTTAGTGGCCACGGACTGCCTACAGGGACAAGATTAACAGTAGCTTCCTCACTTTCTTATTTCTAACGTCCCAGTGGTAAACCTGAACGAGTCCTTGTGATGTCTTTGGCCATTCTTTGTGCCTCATTTGTTTCATGTACCAATGTCATAATAATTCTGGATTCAAAGTAACGCATAATCTGATTTTGGTGGAGACCTCACAACGTCACAACACGTCCGGCGAGGCGGTGACTGACGAGACGTTGAGATATCCATTGCTTCAAGGCGGGGACCCGAATGGTGTGGCGTGCACGGATGTGTTGTGGAATGGAACTTACGCACGCAATTTTTGGAATCTCCTATCCGTATCTCGCCGAATCACACAGCACTGTTTGATGCAGAAATTCAAATGACTTCCGTCGGCACGTCCGTATATTTGTACCTGAACATGCTGTACTACAAGTACTCCGTAACTCCGGTAAGCATACTGTGTCCTAGTAACAAACAAAAAGGATGTAGGGGTGGTATGCTTCATATAATATATTCTGGATTAGGTAATAGTACCGAAGTAGTAGTACAAACTTTCTGTACGTAGAAATGAATATTTTCGGATCCCGGGGTCTCACATGTCAGTCTTGGAAGTCCAAGCTCGGGCCCCACCTGGCCATGTGGGCCCCGACCACCCGAGACTGCGGAAGGGAAGGCGTTTTGACTGGAGTCCTGCCAGTGTCCATTGTGCCCGTGGGGATGACTCCGCCTGTTGTAGGGCAAGCCGTGGCGGCGATCGGCGGCGGGGAGGGTAGCGAGGCGCCATTGGAGGTCACTGGGAAAGACGATCCGCCACCAGAGGAGGAGGTGCCCGTAATGGGGGCGGCGGAACCGATGGAGGGGGACGAGGACGAGGTCGAGGAAAGTGACGACGATGAGGAGGGGGAGGGGGAGGGGGACGCCGAGGCCGAGGGCGAGGGCGAGGATGATGCTGTGGAGGAGCAAGAGACGGAAGAGGAGGAGGATGAAAAGGAGGAGGGGGAGAAATGGCTGAAGCATTACTCCTCAATGCAGAGCATACTGCTCGTCGGCGACGGGGACTTCTCCTTCTCTCTGGCGCTGGCCACCGCGTTCCGCTCCGGTGCCAACCTCACGGCGACGTCTCTCGACACCTATGGTTCGTTTGACTGCTCCCTTTCTTCCTCTTTCTTGCTTGTAAAGGTGCCGCCTTTGCTGTTGAATGCTAGCAACTGGGTCAATGGGTGATGGCTGCATACAAGGCTAGCATATATTAGTTCACTGATTCCAAAATAATGTGGAACCTTGTGTTGTTCTGAGAAGGATTTGACGAATTTTTCTCCCCTGAGATCAAGCGTACCTTAAAATGAGTGCCTTTACGTTGCGTTGATGGATGAGCTATTGTAATTTCAACCTGATGCCAAAAGAGGAGGAACTAATGTGACATATGCACTGCATTTGTTGGTTGCCTTGCCTTTGAAACTGGTCTTATAGCTTCGTGCTGATTGGCAAGATTTGTTGGAGTACTATTTATGTGATGTCAGTGGTAAAAAATTGTATCCCTGCTGGGTATCGTGTCGTTAGGAAGGAACACTCCATTGATCAATCACTTGTACGAATTTTGCACTTCTGCCTTATGCATTGCTGAAACCTAAAAAAATTGTAATTGGACAAGTACAATGTGTTTATGCCGCTTTATGGGCCTTATTGGTCATACGGTTGAAAGGATTTAACTTAGGTTGCTCCATTTATCTCTTGACATCTAGTAATCTACCTATTCCATAATATACCATGTTGCACAATATATCCACTTTATTATGTCTTGTGGCAGCTTGTGTCAAGGGTTGTACAACAATATAGACACCAAAGAAGCTTCTCAAGGTCCCAATTGGAAAAAAAAATGGAGACAAACCATTGAGAACTGTGAACATCAAAATTCAACAAACGAAAAAGCTAAATGAGGCGACCTGATAAACTTCCTTGATTTAACTCTATATATCACCCCTGATTTTTTGCTTTATTTATGAAAATTGATCATCGTACATAGTCTCAGCATTTCTTATGGGCAATCCTTTTTTGCAGAGGATCTGAAGACCAAGTACAGCAAAGCGGAGTCAAATATAACGGCGCTGAAAAGATTGGGAACCAAGATTTTGCATGGCGTTGACGCAAAAACGATGAGGCTTCACATTGAGCTGAAGGGCAGGCGGTTCGATCGGGTTGTCTTTAATTTTCCTCATGCTGGCTTCAAAGGGAAAGAAGATCAAGTCCATCTGATCAAGTATGTACACTATCTTGTTGCTGTTTCTTTTCAGTTAACATAAGATTAAATTCTGGATTAAGTTATTGTGTGTGTTAATTGGTTGTACCATAAAACTTTATAGCAAGTTCCTTAAGGTCATAGTATATTTCATATTTATAAGTCTGCAGCTGGATATGAGGGGTCATGCTCTTCTATTTAGAAAGCCTACAAAGCAAGTGACCTTGTATAGAATCTCAATAATGTTCTTTATTTTTCACTATCGGTCAGTGCAAGGCTTCTTTTAAATGAACTTCAAATCCTTATGGTTAAAGTAAGTAAGAATAAGTAACATCTTGCATATATCCTCCATATCCCATAGGCAAGGGGATTTGCGGTAGATCTTATGATACAGTCAAAACTGACCATCCCTACCTTTTACTACTAGAAGAATAAGTTAAGAATGTTATTTGTTGGTTTGACTTCTCATATATATCATATTTGCAGGTTGCACCACTTGTTGTGTTAATTTTTGCTAGTTTCTTCTTTGTTTGTGCACTTTATGGAAACTGTTACTGTAGTTTGTCAGAAGTTTCTTCGTACCTACGAAATTTAAATGACTAGAAGATTGGTTTCTGTACGACTGTGGCAAAAAAAGTTATAAAGTGATGGTTTCCTATTGCATTTACGTAACGTAGTTGCCTTTTTAAGGTTTTCTAGGATTTTGTTTTATTGTCTTATGTTTCTTTTTAAAATTCTTATCAATGTGTTCTTCTGACCTTTAGTTTGCACAAGAAGCTGGTGAGGAGCTTTTTCAAGAATGCATTTCACATGCTTTATCCAAATGGTGAAATCCATGTTAGCCACAAGATGGGGCTGCCATATGATAGATGGGAACTTGAGCACTTGGCAGCTGAGGTTTCTCTTATCATGTGTGAGAAAGTTTGTTTCCAAAAGGAAGACTATCCCGGTTATGATCAAAAGAGAGGGAGTGGTTCCAGATGTGATCAACCTTTTCCTCTGGGCCCTTGTTGCACATTCAAGTTCCAAATTGGAGACTTAAAGGAGCGTAAGAAATCGAAACAAAACAGGGCTGGTCCTTTTTCACTCACTGGAGGGCATAACGCCCGTGCTGACAATTTGGCAAAACACATAAGACCATTTCATCAGCCACCTCTTGTGCAGGCATGGCCTTGGCCACATTTTCTTCCAGTGGTTAATACGGTACCCGTGCTAACGGCTCTGCAGCATTGTGTAGTTGTTCAGAGGCAACAGCCAGGTTTTTCACTAAACTTCAATGGCCCTGTGAAAGCTCTTTATATTCATCAGCAGGGCACAATCCAGCCAGTGCTCGGTGTGCCAGGGCCATCACTGAATGCTTTGCCTCCTCCTGGTGGCGTTCCTCCAGTAGTGGGCAGAATCACCCGTCCCAATCTCCTTGCTCCGCAGGACCAGCCTTGCTGGTCCACCAGGAAGAGATAACTACTCTTACTTTGACTACGTGCTTGAAGTGCAGAAGCAGCATGAAATGCAGAGGCAGGTGATGATGCCTGGAGCAACCGGCTTGATCGTTTCGTCTGCCTTCTTGGAAGATCGCCGCAGGGAATATGTTCAGAAACAGGAGTTGCTGCGCTGGAAGATGTGCGCTTCGCAGTGAATTAAAGGATACTCCATGAGACCATGAGGATCGTCGAGTGGAGGAACTTAACGTCTCAGATATGCTATGATCTAGTACCAAGTAATTTTTGTACAGGTAGGGCCATTCTGTTTGGCAAAACACTGACGACAGCGGTATGGGAGCACAAGGAGCGTCTGATTTCTGCTGCCCAGCACGTGTCTAAACGAAGTACTGTTACCCCCTGGCTAGACAGCCGAGTCTGATTTTGTTGTTCGAAGGGTTGTCTTTTGGAACATAAGTTAACTTTAGGTAACTTGCTTAATGACTGGTAATGTTACTGTGGTAAACCTGAAACAAGGTTTGGTCATTCTGCGAGGGCAATGGTTTTTACTTGCAGTCATTAATTTTACCTCTATTGTTTTTAGCAGAGAGTTGACAAGGTGACTCCGGCTATTGATGAGGCACCCATTGCTGCGTAAGAGCAAGTATTATGGTGGGCGTTTCGCCCGCCTCGTCACCACACGAACTGAGCTGGAGGAGAGAAGGGGCCAAAGATTCCCCAGGCCGGCGCGTGAACACTCGCCCGTTCTCATCCGGCGCTTTGCAGCATTTTTCTCAATCTCACCACTCTTCTTCTTGTACAGCATGGGTCCCATGGCTTTTAATAAAGTTTCCAGACTTCAACAGCCATGCAATAGCCGGTTCATTATACAACACAGGCTAAGACTGACTGCAACAGTAGCCTCTATTTTTCACCCTCTGAAAGAATATTCTACCTCTCCTGTAAAAGATCCTATCCTCCAAATTCCATTTCGTTGCAACAAGAGACTGTATCAGCTCCTCCATCCCCCCGCGTCACCTCTGGCTCCAATTTGGTTGCCCTCCGCCGCCCCTGCTCGGCTCGACGTGCCTCTGCTCTGGCGCCGCCCCTGCTCCGGCTCGACGTGCCCCTGCTCTGGCGCCGCCCCTGCTTCTTCCAGGTGATCAACCAGTCCACGGCGTGCCAGTCCACGGCGTGCCAGAGGAGGCCATGGCGGACATGGAGGTGGCCTGCGCGGACTTCTTCCGGCTGCCCGCGGAGAACGAGGCGAAGGCGGGCTACTACTCGGAGGACACGGAGCGGACCAATCGCCTTTTCTCCAGCACCATGTGTATTTGGAAGCGGAAGCAAATGGAGCAAGAACAAGAATACCAACCCGTGAAGCACGCCGAAGTCGCACCACCAGGCGCACCACCACCCCGTGCCTTTCTCCTGACTCCTGAGTCCTGAGCACTCAGTGAGCAGCAGCACAAGAGATTTTGGTCCACACGCTGCACCGAAGGCAAGATTCAAGGTACTGCATTTCCGAAATTCTTGATTTCTCTTTCTTTTTTCTTTTCGGGAAAACTCTTGTGAGAATAAATTCTTGGAACTATTTCACCAGATGAGGCGCGATGATTTCAGGGACTGCCTCCGCCTCGCCGTCTTCCCCGTCGACTGCACCAGGAGCGGCTGGCCGGAGAAGCCGCCGCGGTTCCGGACGTCCTCGAGCGGTTCGTCGTGCCGACGCGGGGCGTGGGGATGCGCCTCCTGTGGCTGCTGTGCGAGGGCGACGCCGCAGCGGCGGGAGGAGGGGCCTTGCTGGCGGAGAAGCGGGAGGAGGAGTCCCTGGAGCTGCGGCGGGAGGAGGGGCCTTGCTGGGAGTGGGATTTGGCGGACGGATGCCGCCCACTAGATTTGGCGGAGGGGAGGCGGGACCTGGAAGATACCAGGCCATTTACCGGTTGTTGTTGTAGTAGGTGCAGGTGCTTCGATCCTCTAAATTTACGGTCCAGGATTGTTTACAGTGAGCTGTTGCGGTCAGTTTAAGCTATCGGGCGGATACGGTGCGCCTGCGCCGGCGAGCAGGCGCATCCATTATCCTTGCTCTAAATGACCAGATGTACCAGCGTGCCGGTGCGTGTGCATGAACAATGTTACCCCACTGTGAATGCATGCCATTTCTGGTTCCTGTCTCAACCGAATCACATTTAGATGATCAAATCCCGACTCGAACAACGAATGCCCAGGAAAATCAAGCAAGGTGTGCGATATGGAAGAGAGTTTTTTTTTTATGTAATAATCATAGCTATATGCATCATTTTGACGCATATGATGAAATATAAATATTTTTTTCAAAAAAAGGAAAATCAAGAACTGTTCTCTACTCGTCTTTTTTTTGCAACTGTTATCTACATCTGCTCCTTTTACCATCTTGATAAATCGTGTGCAGAAATACCTGCTCTGCCTCTACAACCGCTCTCCCTTGATCGAGAAGCTTTGCATGCCAAAGCACCGCTGGCATGTGGGCCCGGGGCGACCCGAGACGGCAGCCCGCAGAAGAAGGCACCGACCGTTCGCGTCTCGCCGTGCGCTGAAAGGGTTAGAACCTTCCGCAGCAGCAGCACTTCGTCTCCATCGGCGGCGACGCACACGATTACCATGCCGGTGGGAGTGGGCTCATCGGGGGAAGGGCGTACTGGGGAAGTGATCGGGGGCGGGGCCGGAACTGAGACGCCATTGCAGGTTGCTGGGATGGAAAAGCCGCCACCGGAAGGGTCGCCGGAATTGGGGGTGGAGGGGAAGGGGTCGGTCCCAGTGGCTAGGGTACTGGCGATGATTGCGGAAGGGGAGGAGAAGGAGGGCGGCGTGGAGAGCGAGGAGGAGGGGGAGGAAGGGGTGAAGTGGCTGAAGCATTATTCATCTATGCAGAGCATACTGCTCGTCGGCGACGGGGATTTCTCCTTCTCCCTGGCTCTGGCCACGGCGTTCGGCTCCGGTGCGAACCTCGTGGCGACGTCCCTCGACACCTACGGTCAGTTATTTTCGTCCCGCCTCCTCTTGCGGCGCGTCATCTTTTGCCCCTTTGCGCATTGTACTGTGTACGACAATACTATCCCTTGATTCGACGATTCCTCTAGAGCGTGGCATCCTATCTGTTTATTTGGTGAAGTATTTGACGCATTTCATCCTAAAACAACACTGTGGTGATAGAGGTGTCATTGCAGTTGCAACATAGTAGTAAAAAAAAAAAAAAAGTAAAGTCGGGTCTTTCTTTTTTCAAGAATAAGCAGGAGATTTGTACGATGCCCTTCAAACTTGTTTTCGTGTATTATTGCTTCCTTCAAATAGGGTCCGTTTTATTTGGCAAGATTTTACTCAAGTTAACTGCGTTTGATGGAAACTCATGTTAATTGTAAAGAAGAAACTCCCATCCTATTGTGATGTATACGTGTATTACTACTAGAGATTCCTATCAGTTAGGAATCTTGCTATCTTTATTCTTCATTTCACATTGTTGGAACTTGAATATAAACTGTACATTGGTTGAGTACAATTTATGTTTGTTAGCCTTGAACCAATTGCACATGATCACCTGGTTGGAGTCACATCTCTGTTGCTTTCATATGGTTTTTAAACCTTGCAGCACAGGGTGTTCACTTCATTATGGTTTCTAACCTTTATTTTTGTGCTAAGGATGATACAAGGATAAAATCACTAAACAATTTCTGTGGAATTCATTTGGGCAAAAAATTCAGAAATGAAAGGATAGGAACAGTAACATTCAGCTAAGAAAAACACCCTTGTTCAATAATGTCCGAGTCCCAATGCTTGCCTAGCTCACAGGGATGTGATTTTTTGTTTGGTTTCATGATTATTATATATTGTGCTTATCCATTTTCACTGTATTTCTTGTGAGAGATCTTTACAGACACTCTGAGGCTCAAGTACAGCAAAGCTGAGTCAAATATAATGAAGCTGAATAGATTGGGAGCCACAGTTTTGCATGGCGTCGATGCGGAAAGGATGAAATTTCACACTGACCTGAAGAACAGACGGTTCGATCGGATTGTGTTCAATTTTCCTCATGCTGGCTTCAAAGGTAATGAAGGTCAGGTGCATATGATCAAGTATGTTCTCTATCTCTTTTATATTTATCTTTAGCTAATTTTTGATTAAATCTATTATCAATAGATCATTTCTGCTCTTCATGTGAATTGGTGGCATCATAGCTTGTCTTAGTGAGTTCCTAAAGTCCAGATCTGATTTAATATTCCGAAGGCTATGAAAGGTGATGGCCTTCTATTTAGAAACCTATGCGCCGAAGCAAATGGCTGGAATAGAATCTTAACGAAAGTGTTTCCTCTTCCAATATTAATTCTAACCATCGTCCATCACTGATAAACTTTTTTTTTCCAAAATGAATTAGACGAAAGTGTTTCCTCTTCCAATATTAATTCTAACCATCGTCCATCACTGATAAACTTTTTTTTTCCAAAATGAATTAGAGGTCTCCACAGTCGATAGGCAGTAGGACATTGTGCTTAGATATTTGATACTCCACCCCCCCACCCCCCCCCCCCCCCCCCCCCTCCCATCCCAAATCACATGTGGCGACCTTTAATGCAGAACAAACTACTAGCATTATTTTATCAGCTTTCTTTACTTTTGTCAAAATATATTTGTTTTGGCACTTTATGTTGTTTTCTTAGTTCGTTGTATCAAGATATATAATTGTTGTTGACTTGTAAGTAGAAGTGGTTCCATACATAATGAAATGATTGGATTGGCAAAAAGTTTACTTTTGTGGAAGTGGTCACAAATTATTAGCTGATGGATTCTTTTTGCATTTAGACAAACAAATAAACTGTCTTCCATTTTTGGCTCTTATATTTCTCAGATAAATTATTGACCGTCTGCGTTGACCTTTAGGTTGCATAAGGAGCTGGTGATGGGCTTTTTCCGCAATGCACGGCACCTGCTTCGGCATTATGGTGAAATCGATGTTAGCCATAAGACTGGACCGCCATATGACCAATGGGAGCTTGAGCACTTAGCCTCAGAGTCTTCCCTTGTTATGACAGAGAAACTTGTTTTTCAGAAAGAAGACTATCCTGGTTATAACCAAAAGAAAGGCGATGGTGCGAACTGTGACCGACCATTCAAGCTAGGCCCTTGTTGCACATTCAAGTTCCAAATCGGCGACTTGAAGAAGCAGAAGATACTGAATGGTAACAGGGCTGGCTCAACAATCTCATCCATTGGAGGCAACGATGCCCATCCTGACAAATTGAGAACTTCACCTGTTAGAGCTGTTCATGTGCCGATAACTATGGATCCTAACCAAATGCGACGGCCAGATTTTCCTCTGAACTCTGATATCACAGGGAGAGCTCCTTGTTCTCATCAGCAGGGCACTGTCCTGCCATTGCTTAGCATCCCAGGGCCATCACTGGACGCCTTACCAAGTGCATGCTGGTGTCAAGACCGAGCTCAGTACTCGTTATTTGACCCGGAATACCAGTACCGAAAGAGTCTGCAAAGGGAATATGAGATCCAGAGGCAAGTGACGATGCCAGGAGCAACCAGCTCAAGTTATTCTGCATTTTTGGAGCATCGCATCAGGGAGTCTATTCAGAAGCAAGAGTTGCTGCTCAGTTTGATTGAAATGTGCAGTGGGCAGTGAAGGACTGTTGCCATCGTGCTTTGTGTACTGATATGGCCATATTTTGTGACCAACACTATTTTGTGACCAACACTATTTTGTGACCAACACTGACGCGTCAGCAGAGGAAATGCTGATGTAACTAGCTTTGTAGAAATGTAGCCCGCCTGGGCAGTCCAGTCTGTTTCTGCAATGGAGCTGCCCTCGGATGAACTGTAGCTATCTCGATTAGTTACCACTACTGGCACTGCGGTGGTAAACTTGGGCCATCGTTATTGGCATTTTAAGCTGGGTATATGAAGGGAAAACTTCAGACATATGTACCATCTCTTGGTAAATGAAAAAACCTGTAATTTTGGTATTTTGTGGAGTCCTTCATGTTCCCTCATCGCCCTTCGAAACGATTTTGCCTTTTTCTCTACTTCAATAATCTTCCACGTTAGTGTTGGTCTTCCATATGTGATTTTTGAATATGCGATATTTCAAAACTAGAGATCAAAACTGAAGATTAGAAAGCTAGTACAAATTCATTGAATATGTGGACCGCAAAAATAGAGTAAATGACATGCCAAGTTCAACAACTTGCGAGGCGGGTGCACTTAGGTCACACTTCTTACAAAATGCTGAAATGAGTCATACATCATGTTTAAGTTGTGCACTTGACATCAAAAGTTAACTCAATGACTCATACACATCGATGTGGGGTCCACGTCAGCTCGACTCTTTGCAAAAGCACGCTTGTTGCCAACTGTACATTCCATGAATGAGATGCAAAGACCGCGCAATCCACGGTAGTAGCCAAGCAGGGGCATCTCATCAAGTGAACAAGACAATTGTGCGGTGGCCACCATGCCTAAAAAACTCGACCTGCGAGGGGTAAACCACCCCCCGGGCACAGGTGGAGTGTAGTGTGGGCCAAAGAGGGCCCCGGCCCCCCTTCCTCAATGCAAAATTCGCTGTTAGTGTGCCTTGGCAGTTAAGGTAAACTCAGCCCGCTGGTTTGGACCGGGAAAACAACTTCTCCGCACCGTGGACTCGTTGGTGATCATGGCTGGCTTCCAGATTCGCGAGGTTCATCAGCCCAGTTACATATTAGTAAAGCTAGCCCAGCTGCTTATTGCCCAGCCGTGCTGGCTATTGCTCGCCGGCCCTCAAACAAATGCATGGCAAATCATCTACACACAGCAACAGCACAATGGGTCAAGCTAGGCCGAGGCCACCCAGCCAGTTATGTAGCATCGTAGCAATTTGTTTGGGCCCATGCTCCGCCACTGCCTCGGGGCATATTTTGGTAAGAAGAAGACCTTATCACGTAGGCCGAGAAAAACTCCCAAACCCACCTCCCCACCCTTACACATGAGGCCTTTTACCGTGTGAGATCGGTCCGGCCCTTCTAATACCTCTGCTTTGAGTTCTTTTTTCTGGAAAAGCACCCGGGGCGACACCCAGGGATCGAACTTGGGTGGGCGGGCTGGCAACCGGCCAGCTTGCCACTGAGCCACTGGCTCGTTCGCGTGGCCACCATGCCTGATACGAGCTTCAAACCAGCTGGAACACGTACGACCATGGCATTTATTAATTAGTCCAACATTAGGCAAACACACGGCATAAAAAATTGTAGTACGCACGCACTCACGGTAGGAACCAGAAGAATCCTGTTGTTAGATGTGCGGGTGCCATGAGCGTGGGCCTTCGCAGTGGTGGATTGTCATCTTGCAACCACAGATCTCCTCCCGCTGCCGACGTCATTCGTCTTGACTTCCGTGGCTCGGGTTGTATCCGAGTAGATCGTGACAACCAAACGAGGAAAAATGGTTTAAGGGAGGGTGTTTTTTGTAAAGAGCCATCCACGTTGGAGCTGATGTGGATGCTACGTCAATAAATATCTACCATAGAATCGACTTTTGACGTCAAGTGCACAGCTTGAACACAACATATGACTCATTTGAGCATTTTGCAAGAAGTGTGACCTACTTGCACCCATCGTGCTAATTGTTGTACTTTGCATTCTATTTACTCTTGTCTCCTCAAGAAACCATATTCATAAGCTTATCATGCCGTGTAGCGGACATAACTGGTCTCTAAAAACCATATTTATCCATTACAGCACATAAAGCATTCAGAATTTACAAGTGTTGTATATGTATAAAATGGTATACACTCCACAACATGTACACCGGCGATAATTTCAGAAAACACGACAGGAATTGCTCGGTGACATAAAAAATCGTTAAAATAACTTAGAACTCTGGATATCATCTTTGCCACTCTAGTCCTGCGCACATGAACGGCCGGTGTTGACTGTCGACCTACGCCCTACCAGGGGCTCAGGTGCAGGCCATACCTGTTTGGTATTAGTGGACTCTTGACAACGTGTGAGTACACGTGCGGCGATTGATGTGTAAGCGTAAATGTGTACGTGAACACTGTTACCTCAATGTGCCAAGTACAAGACCAAGCAGTGCGTGTGTAAGTGAACACTGTTACTTCGCTGAAAGGCACGCAGTTTCTGGATCCTACGGATAAGTAGCTGCTGTGGGAATCGTCCTAAAAACGGGAACGAAAAATTTGCCTGGTGTACTATTAGCTCAAAATGAAATGTGCGTGTTTTTCACATTCTTGTTTTTTTCTTTTTTGAGTAGCACATTCTTTTGCCAGCACGATTCGTATGCAAAATTAAGGCAAGCGGCGAGTACAACAACAACAACAACAACATAGCCTTTTGTCCCAAGCAAGTTGGGGTAGGCTAGAGATGAAACCCACAAGAAGCAAAGCTAAGACAAGCACAAAAGAGGCACAAGGCAAAAGGTGGAAAAGGAGATGAAAAGGAGAAGAAAAAGAAAGAGATCATGGTTCAGGCACGTTGATTGCGAATTTCCAAGCGCTCCTATCCATAGCTAACTCCTTGGAGATATTCCACTCCTTCAAGTCTCTCTTAACCGACTCGTCCCAAGTCAGGGTAGGTCTACCTCTACCTCTCTTTATATTATTGGCTCGCTTTAGAACCCCCATACGCACCGCCGCCTCAGGGGGCCTCCGCTGGACGTGTCCAAACCATCTTAGCCGATGTTGCACCAATTTTTCCTCAATTGATGCCACCCCTACTTTGTCCCGGATATCTTCATTCCGGACACGATCCCTTCGTGTATGCCCGCAGAACAAATTTGTAAGTTTTGGCCGGGCTTGTACGTTGGGATCCTAGTGTATCCTATTTCAAAATCCGCTTGAGCCACGTACGTATGTAGTTCGATGCAATACAGTAAGATTGAATACATTTAGAATATTTTTCTAAAAAGAAATCGATAAGTTGGCTTCTTAGTTTCAACAATACACTTTCCTAGGAGAGAGCCTGGTATGCACAACCCATCACGCTTATACCATCTCGATCCAGGATTAGAGCTACTTTGCATTGGCATATACAAATAATCATTCCATAGTATGAACACTCATTTGAGCCGGGACACTTTTTCCCATTATCTAAAAAAAAAAAAGGTTAACACTCGTTTGAACAAGCCTTTCATTTTGCTGAGTGTGTATAAAAACAAAGTGAAGTCAAAGTCATGTAATACTTTGACATTCCTCTGAATTCATATACTAGATTATTGGGAAACAAAAGAAAAGGAAAAAATGGAAACAATTGGCCACTTAAAAGACGGCCCCCAACGCTTAGGCGTGTTTGGTTCGCCGCCACACATCGCCACGACAAAGGTTCGGCGTATCCCGCTGTGCTTGGTTGCCGCCGAGGCCTCGGCTGCCACAGCTCGTCCGGCTTGTCCTTTTCCTCTTTTTCCTTGTCGTTTTGCTTGAGGCGCGCGTGGCGAGCGTGGCGCCGATTTTCGGCGCCACAGCTGTGGCGCCGCCGCACTTGCGGCGTGGCGGACGGTGGCTGCAAAGCAAACAGGCCCGACCATTTTCGTACTTAACCACTGCCACCTCACAGGTCCTCACTCCTCAGACGACCATACCGAAGTCCGGACAAGAGAGGCCACGAGCTCTGAATATACAATCGCGTCCACAGCTTAACCTCGACAGCAACGCACATGAGCACGTACGGCAGTGATCGGCAGTTGCCAGTGCCAGCGGTGGAGGTTGCTGAGATGAAGAAGTCGCGAGCGGGCAAGGACGGGGTGAAATGGCTGTCATCGCAGCAGAGCATACTGGTCGTCGGCGACGGCGACTTCTCCTTCTCGCTGGCGCTCGCCACTGCCTTCGGCTCCGGCGCCAACCTCGTCGCCACCTCGCTCGACTCATACGGTTCGATCGCTTCATTCTTCCGCATTCTCGCCTTTGTACACGACTACACGTGAATGAATAATAGAGCCTTGGAGAATAAGGTACTTGAGTAATTACATCACAAGTACACTAGTTCTTCGAAGGTGGTTGCAGCTATTTCAGCTAACTGCTTTGGAATGTTGGACAGTGCACCGTGTAGTGTACATTCTCTCTCTTCCGCCGCTCTTCGCCAACTTACTGCAAGAACTGTCACTGTTTTTTTTCCTCTGCTTTTTTACGTTAGTTTCTTTTCCGGAATAACTCCTTGTTGCTATCTTTGCTTTTTACACCTTGCAGCACAATGTGCATACTACTTTATTTTGATGTGGTTTTAACAAATCTTTTTTGTTGTTAACAAAGATACAAACGTAAATCTACTAAATAATTTCTTTACAACCAGCGAGAACAGTAGCATTCAGAGAGGATAAAAGCATTATTACTATTTTCCGCCTTTCAGTAGTTCCTGAGATCCCTATTTGGTGTACGCGGCGAGTTGGCATCCTTACATAAGCTCCTAGAGATAGCATGATTTGTGTAATTTTGTAACATTTTTTTGTTGTACTTATATATTTTCTGTGCATTTTTTGTTGGCCGTCCTCTTTGACAGAAGCTCTAAGGGTCAAGTACAGAAATGCAGAGTCAAACGTAATGGAGCTGAAGAAATTGGGCACCACAGTTTTGCATGGTGTGAACGTGAAAACCATGCGGTTTTCACTTTGACCTGAAGGAGAGATGGTTTGATCGTATTGTCTTTAATTTTCCACATGCTGGATTCAGAGGACTTGAGACCGAGGTGCATGTCATCAAGTAAGTTTTCTGTTATCTTGTCATGTTTCTTTGTGGCCCTTCTTTGTAATTAAGGTTTGATTAAATCCGTGGCTAAGAAGGTTATTGTTCTTAGTCATTTAGATTAACTGAATGATTATCTGTTATAATAAGTTCGTCAAGTCCAGAGCCAATTTGGACGCTGAATCAGTGACACCGAAAGTGTTTTTCATCTTCAGTTTACATTTTAGCAACCGAACTAGAGCTGTTGCTTACAATAACAGCTTAAATGAACCTCATCTATCTTCCATAGTCCATGGCAAGTGCACGTTTTGCTAAGGTTTTATAATACAGCCCGAATAGAAAAATATATCTCATTTGGTTGTTTTTCAAATTTTAGTGCAAGAGGAACAAATGAGAGCATTTGTATTCAGTTTTTATTGTTGTGGTACCTTGTCAGTAGAAGTTTTTCATACATGATTAAAAAAAAAACCATACATATGAAATGGTAAAGCTGACGGTAAGTTTAGCACTTGTATGAGAATCGCCATGAGTAGTTAGCTGCTGGATGGATTCTTAATTATTACTGTAATTTCATTTAAACAAAAATATGAAACGATCGAAACTTTAACAGTCTACCATTTTCAGTGTCCTCTGTTTCTTGTTAACTTTTTTCGAGATGTTTTTTTCTTCTCAGTTAACATATTGACAATCTGCTGCTCTGACATACAGAGCGCACAGGAAGCTGGTCAAGGGATTTTTCAGCAACGCGCGCCATATGCTCCGTTGCCATGGTGAAATCCATGTCAGCCATAAGACTGGACATCCATACGACAGTTGGGGTCTTGAGCAACTAGCTGCTGAATCTTCTCTTGTTTTGACCGCGGAAGTTATCTTCTACAAAGAAGACTATCCCGGGTATAACCAGAAGAGAGGAGACGGCGCAAAGTGTGACAAAGCATTCAAGCTAGAACCTTGTCGCACATTTAAGTTCCAGTGTTCAGAAGCTGGAGTTTCTGCAAAGGATCAAGTGCTGATAGAGGCGATCGAATACTGGAACTACAGTAGGTCTCCTTCATATACATATGCAATGTTACAGTAGCTCTGATCAAGTGTTCTGTGTACAGTAGGACCATTTTGTGTGGCAAACGCTGACCACGTCAGCTCTTGGGCTGCTGATTTTGCTACCCCTTTAAAGATGTAGTCCTGGACAGCCGAGTCTGTTTTTGCAATGAGGCTGCCTTTAGCCTTTAGGAAGACAGATCACATTTAGCTATCTCGCTTTGTTTCTACTATTGCTGTGTTAGTATAAACTTTGGGCAACGGTTTCTAGTTTATTCTTGTAACCATTTCTTCCCTTAGTTTTGTGCATACTTTACTTCTGTAGCCATTTGTTCACTGGGTTAACGCAAAGTTGCATTTGAGAGACGACTGTACTGATATCAGCCTGTCAACTATCCATCCAAGCTGCGGTCCTGGAAATCTGGAAGCCGTCTGATAATTGATTTTGATAAATACTTTTGGAAAATATTTGCTAATGCCACCGGGATAGGGACATGTGTGTGTGTGTCACTCGTTTAGGTTCACTCTGACAGGATACAATGATGACAATTTTCAAAATCGCAAACTTTTTTTTTTCCTACCTTCCGCGCACTAGTCACAACTCTACAGCACCAGATACCTTCTCACTTCCCTATACTCAAAACGTCAAAATTGAGCTGCTTCAATCCAGCAACTGGAATTCGAAAGCACAATGACGTTGTCCCACGCCGCGGCAGCCATCCATCGCGGCGCCTGCAAATGCGCACTTGCTCGAGCCTGCAACCGCGGCCTCACGTTCGCACTGCCGACTGCTTGCTGCCCTCCTGATCCAAAGAAAATGCCGAAAGTCAGCAGTTTTCTTTTTTCTGAAAGTTGCATCTGCCCATTCAATGGTCAGTCAAACCTGATCGACATCTTCTTGATAATGTGGCATCGGGTGATCCCGATCATGGGGTGTTCGGTTGGAGGATGCAGTTGCAGTTGTAGTTTCAATAGTGAGAGAGAATACTGTAGCGGAGGATTCGCGCACTGTAGCAAATGCGTTGACTGTAGCAGCAGCAGCCGGCTGCTTTTCCGGCTGCCGAACACGGCATGGTGATTATTTTCAGAAGTGGATTATGATGCCAGGATCAATTGGTGCAAGGCTGCAAGATAAACTGTAACAACAGCTCGATAGCAGATGCTTTGATCCGATCAGAACAGAGGTTACACAGCATACATCCTTACCATGCGCTAATGAATCACTGTAACAGTTGACAATGACAGAGACGAGCCAAACACAGCAGCAATGGGTTCAATTTTCGCGGAACTGAAAGCAAACTGGTTCAGTGAGTTCAATATCCGCCGAACTATCCTGAGTTTGGAGCTTCCGGAACTTTGGCCGTATAGCGAACAAAAATAAGACAGCACGACCAGCACTATACCCCAAATACAGCTATAGTCACATAACATTTCACGAAGAAAACATATTGGTGTTCAGACCGACGGATTAACTTCAATTATTGGACATCAATGCATGCATCACTTTGTCTTACATGGTTATCGCAAACAGTAGTTAGTGTATCACCAAACATAAGCAATAGAAAAGAGAACGTCATAAAAGTTACGAAGAGCTGAGGTTCCATCTTTCCTAAATCGATAGAGATGCAGCGTGACCTTTATTTCTCTCTCGAATATGTAGTGTGACTTGAAAATCAAATGTAGTGGTCCAGTGAAGAAGCCTCTCATTTCTGACAATGGACAGGCTGATATCCATGGAAAATAATCTACTTCCTGTAAATTACAGTGGCAAACCGGCAGCCATTGAAGTTTCCATTAGCCAAAACAAAGTACCCAGAGTTGCCATAACTGTAGTCGCTGCAGGAGAAGTTTGATGAAGCCCCAACTTGCCAAAGAAGCACTTCAATCGACTGGAGCAGCATGCATTCACCATATCTGCTTTGGCCAGTCCGTTCGGAATTAACGGAACTGGAACGGTAGGGAACGGCCAATTGTATTACTTGCTCAAGCCATGCCACAAATGCCAAAATGTCGTTTTGATTGAAAGCAGGCTTAGATGAAAACCCAACCAGATCCGCCTAAAATACGCCATTGTGGGTCGGAGCTGCATGGCTCTGGCAGGTTAGCAGGTTCTGTTTCCACCGTGGACATCCCTGAATTTATAGAGAAGTGAAGGCGTTAAGTGGAGATGGACACAATCTAAGAACCCACATGCAAAGTGTTCTAGTGACATTTCCTAATTCTGCCGAAAAAAAATAAAGAGTAACTATGATTCCTCATCAAGAGGATTCATCCATTCTAGGTGCACTTAGGACAGCTAGCAGCTATGAAAAGTAAACTGCTTGTAACATATCAACCATAATACAAAAATGTATAAATTGCAAATATAATCAACCGACTGGGAAAGTGATTTCACTTGCCTTGTGTTGACCAGTAGACCTTTGGAATATGATTTAGCTTCCCCATTTTGAGGTTCCTCACAAAATGAGAATGCATCCTAGTAAAGTATGCTTCTTTGACAGAATTTAGAAATTTGATACCAGTAGGAACATCCCTCAATTCCTTTAGGCCATAGATGTGAATATACTCTAGAGTGACCAAAGCTCCCTCCTGTATACATATTTGATTGACTTGTGGCAAATCCCACAAGACAATCTTCTTCAATTTCGGAAAACAATTTGCATGGAAGTTCAGCTGCTGTCCAGTGTACGCCCTCGTAAGACGTAGTTCGGTTAAATTTGACAATCCAGAAAGCCGTGCTACTGGAGACTCTATGAGCTGACACCATGATAGCTCCAGTTGCAGAAGTTGAATTCCATGAGTAGAGAAAAATGGAGATTCCAAAGTTCCTTCAGAAAACCGCCCTATCAAATCGATCTTTTCAAGAGGATTTTGCAATGTCAAATCATCAAGCAAGAGCAGCTCATCTTCGTTGTTTGCTCTTATGTGTAATCTTGTAAGCTGGTGCATCTTTGATAAAGAGTTGCACAATTGTGAACAATGGCTACTCCTTACACGAGTAATGGAAAGGGCCCTTAGCTGGGATAAATTTCCTAGTTTTGCAGCAAAGACTTTAGTTGATCGAATTTCATGCAAAGATTGCAATTCCTTCAAATTCCAGATGCCATCAAATGGCTCCATTGATTCCCAATTATTGAGACTTCTATACGTGGCATCTAGCAGTTTCCAAATAAGTAGGTGGCGCAATTTCTTCAGTTTTGAAAATCCCTGCGGGAATTTCAGTGCTTGTGTACGTTTAAGGCTCAAGGTTTGTAAATTGTGAAGCTTTGTGATAGATTTTGGAAGTTCCTTCAAATTGGTGTCATCGAGGCACAAAAATCTAAGGTTGAATAGTTCCCCAACCGAACAAGGAATTATCTCAATAGGCAAGCCTGACAAGTCTAATACTGCAAGGTACTTAGACTCTGAGGGAATAAAAGAATACCATGAAGATAATGCCATGCGGGTGTCAAAGGCTATGAAGGTGCGAAGTCTGGATGGATCTATGCTGGATTGAATGCCATTATTGCACTGGAGAACTGACACACGGCGAGGAACTAATTCCACCTGCACCACTCCATGAGTGTCATCATAAATTGCACAAAAACTCTCTTTTTTAGATTGGAAAATGGCAAGTTCACGCACAAGATCATGCATACGAAGACACTGAATCCTATCAAAACTGTTCCTTGCTACAACCTGAAGCATGCTTCTCCGGACGAGTTCTGCCAGATAAACTTCGGCAATATCTTCTAAGCTGCATCCTCCATTTTGTTCAATAAACCCTTCAGTGATCCATAATCTAATCAGTCTTTTTCTGTGGATCAGATAGTCTTCCGGGAACATAGCACAATATAAGAAGCAATTCTTCAAATAGTTTGGTAGATGCTTGTAGCTTAGATTTAGAATTTTCTCCACACGGTTTAGGTTCTCGTTGTTGTGTAGCTCTGCAATAAGTTGATAGTAGAAAAACTTCCATTCTTTAATATTCCTTGGTTTGAGTGACAATAAACTCCCTATTGCCACAAGAGCTAATGGTAAACCATCACATTTCTCCACTATGTCTTTCCCACACTGATGTAGTTCTGGGGGGCAGACATGATTTTCAGCTTTTGGAAATGCCTTCCTGCAAAAAAGAAGCCAAGCATCATATTCATTTAGAGGCTCAACCTTTATCTTACAACCTTCCTCTGCCACTGAAGCTACTTCCTCGATTCTTGTCGTGATTATTACTCTGCTTCCCAGGCCATTATCAACAAGAACCTCTCGAATTTTAAAAAGAAATTCAGCCGTCCAGACATCATCCAATATGAACAAGTACCTCCTATTATCCACAATTTTTTTCAGTTCTGCTCTTAGTTCTGCACTGTCCATGCTTGCAGCATCAAATGCTCTATTGTCATTTCCATGGATTTCTTTTAGCATGTTTCTCCAAATATCATTAATTGTATATGACTGAGATACAGAAATCCATGCGTGGCAACTAAAGTTGGACATTAGTGCTTCATTTTTGTAGACATTATTTGCAAGTGTACTTTTCCCGAGGCCATCCATACCCCAAACAGCAATGATTCTAAGAGAAAGATCTTCCAGATGCAAACAATGAATCAAGATTGCTCTATTTTTTTCAATTCCCACAAGCTCATCATCATTAATTGAGGCTGATATAGTTGATGTTCGCAGTCATAGACTGTTGCAGGAACATAATTCAGACCAGATACTGGTTGGATCCAGCGACATATTCTTTTTGAAAGTTCCATAAGCTCTTTGTTTATTATATCAGCTTTGGTGGCAATTTCATCAAGTGAAAATAGAGATGGTTGTTTCTTGAAAAATTTCTTCACACAATACCATGAATCTTTCTGTTGGTGTTCACCAACAATGTACATAAATTGGTCCACAATGTCTTCCATATCATAGGCTACCCTTCGAACTTGCCTTATCCAAGTTTCTACCACTTCACCATTGCAATCCTTCATGAAAATTTCCTTAAGAAAAGCATTAATAAGCTCAAGTTCGTCTTTTATTAGTTTCATGTTAATTGGAAGTGCCATTTGCAACTCAGAATTCTTTCCCAGCAAAGGTTTAGCTAACTTCAGTGTCTCACTGGCCACAGCTATTCCTTTCTTCTTTATGACAAAAAGAACTGCAACTTCAACCATTTCTTTTCGTAGTTGACTTCAATACGTCAGCAGGAATATACTTGCAATCAATTTCTATGACTTAACATTAGTCTATCCTTTCACATCACATCTACAGAACAAAAATGCAGAATTCTTTTATCAACCATGAAAATAATAACTAATAAACAAAGTTTCATTGTTAAAGGAGACTCTTTTATTGAAGTCAGAACTGCTAAAACTATTCTAAATACCTAAAGGCTTGCTACAAATTGTTGAAATCCAGGAGTAATTCTTGGATTACATGTGCTCGCTGAAAAATGCAGATGGATGAACAATAAGGCAAAAGGAAAAATTGTATTCCTAAAAAAAAGGATAAGTTGTGATTTCCATAATGATTCCAACAGGGTGGGAAGGTGCAAATTAAGATAAAAGGATATTGAACATTTGGGTTGTTTAATGTTTTCCAAATTGTGCAAGCTAAGCACGAAATATTAGTAATTTCTTTCCTTGCAACAGAGCACTAACTTCACTTTCCAGGTTCCTTTTGTCCTAACTGGGGAATTTAATGTTTCACATACAGCTCTACTATGTTATATTGGTAACAATGTTGCACTGAGAAGGTAATAAGAATAAAAGAATAAGAAGGAGGATAGAGTATTGGACCTTAACAAGTATGATCAACTTTCCTTCGTCTTCTAAATGTGTCCTTTTGAGCAAAGCAAGATCAAGGTTCCAACTTCCAAGTGTACAGACAGGCATAGCAGACGAAGGAAAATCTAAGAACCACAAGTCTGTGCAGTGAATAGAGGAGTTTACATTTGATGAGGACTGTGGCAGTCTCTGCTGTAAGGCTTCATATATACAGATGGACCTCTATTATTGTATAGCTCCTGGTTCAGAAAGTGCTGAAATTACTGCGAAATAGATTACGAAAGACGTCATGTTACTTATATGCAATACAGTATGATTCTTAATCTATCTGCAACCTAACCTGTAAAACAAGTACTCTCAACACAATTGACCATTTCTTCCGAACATCAAAGCCAAAAGACCTTATTATTACTTTAGAGAGCCATCATGTCAGGGCCTACAAATACTACAAATAAAGCTTCAGCATTGACTTGTTGACTCCGAAAGTGAATAGGTGACCATGTTAATATCTTGTTTACTTAAGTTTAAAGAAAAATAATCATTTGGCCTCTCTAAGTTGCTATCATCGCATCTGCTCAATGTAAAAGCTAAGTAATTACATGCGCGATGTGGAAAACCTCTACCCCTAGGTCTACTAGATTAGGTTGGACCAAGGAAAACTTTTTTGGAACAAGATTCAAGGAACCGAGGAAAGAGATATTACAAGATGTAACTTATGATAGCAGATCACTTTCAAATGTTAGTCATTTGGACCCACAAAGTTTGACAGCATTAGCATGAATCCATGATTGGGCAAACTGCACGACCTTTTCCATCTGAACTAATACTGAGACTTCAGCGCTAAGTGGACTGGATTACTTTATAACGGTGAGCTACCCATAGTGAGTTCCTTAATTAAAATTACAGTGAGGCATCTAACGCGTTGAAAAATAGCTTCATGAAATTTCGGAGCACTGCTCTAGTAAGGGATTTTCCATATAAAGATCATCATTAGATCACGTCTGGATAAATAAAAGGAGGGGCCCCACCATCATCAGAGAACTGAAGGATGGGATAGTGCAAGTCAAAATGCTACTTCTGGCTCTGGGTGTTGTAGTTTCATTGTATTTCACTACCTTGATGGGACGGTTGCAAGTCAAATTGCTTCTTCTGGCTCTGGGTGTTGTAGTTTCATTGTATTCCACTACCTTGACGGGACGGTTGCAAGTCAAATTGCTACTTCTGGCTCTGGGTGTTGTAGTTTCATTGTATTTCACTACCTTGACCAAACCCCATCTTTCATTTTTTTTTTTTTTACTTCCTCCCCGTCCCTCTTTCACCTGGCACTAAGCATTTGCTCACTAGTAAAGCTGGACAGAGAGCCTTTGGTACAAGACATACACAAACAACAATATACTATGACATTGGTATCTAGCATCATTCAGAGGTGAAAGATAAAAAATTGGTCTAAGGCATATACAGGTAACAATATATGACACTGGCAGCATATGCGGCAGCATTGCGTCCATTTTTGTGTTCACCGGCGCCTTAAAATTCGGAGGAATCGAAAGGTACCTTTTGTTTTCCCCGGATTGAACACGCCAAAGGTATCATTCAGAGGTGCTAAAGGCTCGGGGTTCGTCGTTCCCGGCGGAGAGACTAACCGCCGTCGCAGTTGCGGAAGGCACAGGGCTCCGGTCGCCTTGGTCCCGGCGGAGACGGAGCCGCGCTCGCTACGGACCAATCCGCCATTGCTCCTCCAGCTCAATTGCGTGGCTGCTCGCTCGCTGCCGGAGCGCTGGAGCAGAGGAGCTGCAGGGCTGGGATGTAAGGGCTTGAGTGGGGGATGTTTGGTGTGGGGCTTTGCGATCCCAGCGGGGAGAACGGCGGCGGACGGGGCCGGAGCAGAAGGCTGAGAAAGAGAGCACCAGCAGCCGGGGGGCTTTCCTGCAAATATTTGGATCGCGATCCAAATTAAGGGGTACTGCGCGCGCCGCAGCGAAGAAAGCCTGTATGTCTACGCCGACCGTGCCAGTATCTCCATCCTTCGCCCGCATCGCAGTGCACGCTCGACATGTCAATTTACCAATCCCTCCCTAAATCTATGAGGCGTTTTGATTTTTGACTTTTAGCAGGGCATAACAGGTATCCAGAGAAAGCAGAATAAGTGTTCAAGTGACGAGATTCTAAGTTCTGAACACAGATAAGCCGCATATAGTCAAGATGACCGTGGGAAAAGTTGCTTCCTGTTGAAAAGATTACATTGCAAAATCCCTGGGCCTCTTAAAGTTGCAACGTGGTCACCACAGTAGAAATTATACATTCTAATCAATGCAATGGAAGAAATCACACAGCTTGACAGCTACACCGTCAAATCACCATATCCATTTCCGCGAGTCTGGCATTAACGAAACAGAACCACTAGGAGATGGGTGACGTGATTATTTTCTTGGTTAGTCAGCCCCCCAAACCATCATTTTGCAAGGCAAGCTAGATGAAGACCCAGCCTGACCCACCTAGACTGCGCCATTGTGGTTTGGTGCTGGTGCTGCCAGGTCGGAGCAGGTTAGAAGCCGGCTCAGATTCAGCCATGGACACTCCTGCATTTAAATAAGATAAGGCAATGCATAAAATTTAGAGACAGAAAGCCTAATAGTCAATGCAAAGTGTTCGCAACCTGTAGCAAGTTGTACATTTGTGTTAATAAAACGAGGATCTGTCAGGTGTTTTTTCAGGCAGTGGTGAGGTTGTTTGGTCTGATCCGTTTGATAAGTCCTCCCGTTTGCTTTGTTTCCCATTCTCCCTCTGCTCTTCTGTTTCTCTTTTGTTTTTGCTAACTTTAGCTTTGTATTTTGGAATGCTACTCATGCCTTTCTTTTTTATATATTAATTAATAGGCAGATCTTCTACCAGTTCAAGAAAATATAGAATTAGGATACTACACGATCCACAGTGAATTTTATTAACATTGTATTTTAAGCTTGCTCATAGTGTGGCTTAGGTGCACCACTTGCAGGTGAGCAAGCTTCACTTCTGAAAGGTTATGTCTCTAACTGATAAACCACAACTCCTATCAAGTATATATGCAAAGTATGTCTGTAACTGATAAATCACGATTAACAAATATATGAAAAGTGCAAGCATAAATATATTAGCTGGAAGGTGCTTTTACTTGCCTTGTGTTGACCAGTAGACCTTCGGTATATGATCTAGCTTTCCCATTGGAAGGTTCATTACAAAATCAGCGTGCATCCTAGTAAAGCATACCTCTTTGACAGAATTGAGAAAATTGATACCAATGGGGATGTCCCGCAATTCTTTGAGGCTATCAACGTGAAGATACTCAAGGCTGGTCAAAGCTCCCTCATGTATGAATATTTGATTGACATGCGGCATATCCCGCAAGACAATCCTCTTCAAATTTCGGGACCACTTTCCCTGGAAGTTAAGTTGCTGCCCGGTGTATGCCCTTGTAAGACGTAATTCTGTTAAATTTGACACTTCAGAAAGCCATGTCAGTGGACTCTCTATGAGCTGACACCACGCTAGCTCCATTTGTAGAAGTTGATCTCCATATATAGAGAAGAACGGAGATTCCAAAGTTCCTATTGACAACCGCCCAACTAAATCCAGCTTTTCAAGAGGTTTTTGCAATGTCAAATCTTCCAGCAGGAGCATTTCATCTTCATTGTATGCTCTTATGTGTAATCTAGTAAGCTGGTGCATCTCGGACAACGAGTTGCACAATTGTGCACAATGGCTGCTCATTACAAAAGTGATACAAAGGGATCTCAATTGCGATAAGTTTCCTAGTTGTGCAATAAAAACTTTATTTGCTCGAACTTCATTCAAAGATTGCAACTCCTTCAAATGCCACAAGCCTTCAAATGGCTCCATAGATTCCCAATTATGGAGACTTCTGTATGTTGCATCTAACAATTTCCAAATAAGTAGATGACGCAGTTTCTTCAATTTTGAAAATCCTCGTGGGAACTTCAGTGATTGAGTACGTTCAAGACTCAGTGTTTGTAAATTGCGAAGCTTTGTAATAGATTTTGGAAGTTCTTTCACGTTGGTGTCATTGAGGCACAAAAATCTAAGATTGAATAGCTCCCCAACTGAGCTGGGAATAACCTCAATAGGTAAGCTTGATAGGTCTAATACTGTAAGGTACTTCGATTCCCAAGGAAAAAAAGAACACCATGAGGATGCTTCCATGCTAGAATGAAATGATATGAAGGTGCGAAGCCTGGATGACACTATGCTTGATTGGATGCCATTGTTGCACTGGAGCACTGATACACGACGTGAGTATGATCCCACATGTACCACCCCATGAGTGTCATCATAAGTGGTGCTGAAACTTAATTTTTTGGATTGGTAAATTGCTAGCTCACGCACAAGATCATGCATGCGAAGAGACTTTATTCTATTAAAATTGTTCCAAATCACAACCTGAAGCATGCTTCGTCGGACAAGTTCTCCCAGGTAACCTTCAGCAACATCTTCTAAGCTGCATGCTCCTTTATGTTCGATAAAGCCTTCAGCTATCCATAATCTAATCAATCTTTTTCTTTGAATTAGATAGTCTTCTGGGAACATAGCACAATACAAGAAACAATTCTTCAAATAATCCGGTAGGTATTTATAGCTTAAACTTAGAATTTTCTCCACATGATTTAGGTTCTCATTGTTGTGTAGCTCCCAAAAAAGTTGACTGTAAAAGAGCCTCCACTCTTTAATTGTCTTGGTTTTGAGGGACAATATGCTCCCTATTGCCACAAGAGCTAATGGCAAACCGTCACATTTCTGCACAATATCTTTACTGCACTGATGTAATTCTGGAGGACAGATATGATTTTCAATTTTCTGAAATGCCTTCTTGCAAAAAAGAAGCCATGCATCATGGTTATTAAGAGGCTCTAGTTTGAATTTGTAACCATCCTCAGCTATTGAAGTTACTTCCTCAGTTCTTGTCGTGATTATTACCCGACTTCCCATGCCATTATCAACAAAAACTTCTCTAGTTTTAAAAAGAACCGCAGTCGTCCAGACATCATCCAATATGATCAAGTACCGCCTTTTCTTCAGAATTGTTGTCAATTCCACTCTTAGTTCTGCATCAGTCATCATTTCAGCATCAAACTCCTTTTTTCCATTTCCGTGGAAACTTCTCAGAAGATTTTTCCAAATATCGTCCAGTTTATATGACTGAGACACTGAAACCCATGCATGGCAATCAAACTTGGATACTTCATTTTTATACACATCACTGACAAGAGTGCTTTTTCCTATGCCACCCATACCCCAGACTGCAATGATCCTCAGAGAATGACCTTCAGAATGCAATGAGTCAATCAAGATTTGCCTATTTTTATCAATTCCTACAAGCTCGTCATCATTGATTGAGTAATCATTTCCAGGTAGATACTGTTGTTCAGTTTCATAGTTGCTACATGAATATCAGTCTCACCATCAATTGGATTAGTCCAACGCTCCCTACTTCTGGAAAGTTGTTGAAGCTCTTGGTTTATCCTCTTGACTTCAGTAGCAATTTCATCAAGTGAAAACAATGATAAAGGTTTCTTGATGTAATTCATCCATGGTCCTTTATTATTGTGTTTGCCAATTATATAAATAAATTGATCCACAATGTCTTCCATATCATATGCCAATCTTCGTACTTGGGCTATCCAAGTTTAACTTCACCTCTCCAACCCTTCCTGCTGATTCCCTTAAGAAATGAATGAATAAGCTCGAGTTCATTCCTTATCAGTTTCATGTCATTTCGGAGTGCAGCTGCTAGTTCAATTTTCCTTGTAAACAGAGGTCTAGCGACCTTCAGGGTCTCTCCTGCTACAGCTATGCCAATCTTTTTTACGACAAGAAGAACCACAAGTTCCGCCATTTCTCTTCAAGCTACAATATTTTAGCAAAATACGGTAATTAGCCGTTTTACGTTAATTCTGCAGAACAAAGAAAAAATCATCAAACAGTAAATTATAACTATTATATTGTCGATGTAATGTAAAGGAGAGCTAATCCTGTCCAAGTCTTATCTGGAAACCATTTGAAATACATAAAGACTTGCTTAAAACTGTTGAGATCTGTCAATATTTTGGAGCAGATACAGTTGTTGGATTGCATGCTTTTGTTGGAGAAAGAAGATGATGAGTAAGACAAAAGGATCATCGAGCAAACAGTTTTCAGGACCACTACAGTAATGGAAGGAGATAGCGCAAGGAGCAAAAAGTTATATTGTGTGTCGAATTGTGAAAACAATATAAATCGTACCAATTCGGCAATTCCTTTCCTTGGAACAGAGCAATAGATCAGTTTCCACGTATCCCTTATAGTTTGATAGAACTGTGGGAGCCAAATGCATCGCATATCACTTAGCGCATAAACCGGCAATAAGTCCACTGATACAAGGAAGTTGAGGAAAGAGAATCAAGTAGGCGGATGAGCAGAGAATTGCACCTTCATATGTCTGATCTCATTGTCCTTGGCAGCAGGTTCAGAGTAAACTTTAGCTCAGATGCAAGGGTCTCACAGCAGTAGGTATACCAAGACTTGACTCCCAGAGTCCTACTGGGTTCATGGCCACCTAGTATTTCTGTTTACTCAATAATTAGCCACAAATAATCATCAAACAACCCTAGATGCTAAACCATTTTAAACTTCTGCAGGAACCTTCTAGAAAAGAAGATGGTTGAAGACTAGAACAGAAGGATAAATGTATGGAGAACCCTGTTGCTTTAGTATCTTTCATATTGATTGCAGCAGTGGGGAATTGAGGAAAAGATTTCAATTAAGATGAAATGGTAGGGAGACAATTTGGGCTTTTCTTCAAAGTGTGCAAACAGTATATATAAGAAAGAGTGGCAATTCCTTCCTTGCAACAGAGCAACAGCTCTAGTTCCCAAGTTTTCTATCTTAACAAACCAGCGAGTATAATATAAATGAAAATGTAGTGCTACTATGCTTGATGAATAAATAGGTACCAGTATTGCTCTGAGAGTGAGAATAAACCAAGGAAGAGGAGAAAGCATTGCACCTTTAAACATTTGATCAAATTATCATTGTCGTCATGCTGATGTGGAAATATGTCCCTTTAAGCAAAGCAAGAGAAGATCATAAGGTTCCAAATCTGCAGAAGGCAAAGTTGAAGGAAGGTAAAACTAAGGTAAGTAGGTAACACCAGTTTGTGAGGAGTGTAAGAAACAGTAGTGTAGAGTTTATTTATGTAGTGGCAATACCAGCCGCAAATGCTCAGGCGTCAAGCTGGATGCCTTTACAGGTTTCAGATATTATATAGAAACACACGGCTTCAGATTTACATAATAAATTAATAACGTACAAGAATTTTTGGAACGGTAATGTCAAAGATATTTAGAATATGGATTCGTAAGATATATATACAAACTATAATATAAGACAAGAACTCCACTGAGGTTGTCTGTTTCTTTTGAAACTTACAGGAAAAAGACCTCTTTTCCAATCAAATCAAGGTTTGTCAACATCATCTACAAGAACTTAGACCTTTGAAAGGTGGAAGTTATAATGCAATTGCAGAGGGCAAAACGTGGAACTGGCTATGGCTTGACAGTTTGATGTAATTCTCATGGAAATTCCTATCTATTCCCCACAGTTTTCACTTTCAAAAGTGGTGGTGGTTGGGGGTTACAAGAACCAAATTCCAGGTGACTTGACTACGTGATTTCTAGACTGGTTTTGTGGCTACCTCAAGATCTTTCTGATTATGTTTGCCAACTACATATATAAGCTGATCCACAATGTCGTCCAATCATATGTCAATCTCCAGACTTGCCCCATCCAAGTGTCTACAAATTCACCTCCCCAACCTTTCCAGCAAAATACATTAAGAAATGCATGAATTAGCTCAAGTTCATTCCTTATTGCAACTCAGAATTATTTCCAAGCAAAGGTTTAGCCAACTTTAGTGTTCCACCTGCCACAGCTATTCCAATCCTTTTTACGACAAAACGGACAGCAACTTCTACCATTTCTCTTGGCTCAGTTTGACTTTGACTTCAATATGTCAGTGTAATATTATGTAATAATCAACGATTAATAATAACCACAATTTCCACACACTACATCACATCTACCAAAAAAAATCACAAATTTAACAACCAGTAAATAGTGACTAAAATAGGAAACGTAACTATCATAAGGGAGCTAATTTTTATTGAAGTCTGATATGTGAAAACCATTTGGAAAACATTAAAAAAGACAAATGTTTTCATGTGTTTTTGTCTTTGAGACAGGCAATAGAGTATCAGTGCAGTTTCAAACATTCAGAAGGGCAAAGCTGAAGAAGGCAAAATTAAAGCAGCAACAGTTTTGTGGAAGTGAACAGAGTATGGAGTTATGGGTACTGTGGTGATTCCAGAATGCTTCATATATATAGGTAGATGATGTTATTGTATAAGCTACTGGGTTCATAAATCACCGAAATAACAGAGAATTATATTACAACTGAGTAACAGACGTTAGGTTATCAAAATATATAATGAACGATTCCTAATCTATCTTTAGAACAAGTACTCCAACACAGTTGACCTTTTCTTCAGAAACACAAGGATAAGAAAGAATATAAATTACTAAATGACGTACATCATGACATGATCTACAAGAAACATGAGAAAAAAGTCCCTGTTGACTTGACTAGCATACTTAAAGGTGAAGTCACTATGCCTGTTCATACCTTGTTTACTCAATATTATAGATAAATAATCATCGAATACTCTAATTTGCTATCATCATCGACACCCACTGAATGTTTAAACTAAGTAATTACATGCACAATCGGGAACACGTCTGTACCCATCATGCACTCATATAGATTAGTACCAAGGAAAACTTCTTTCAGACCAGACTCAATGAAACTTGACCCAGGGAAAAAACTTGATGTGTTCACTCATAAAGCAGTAAGTGCACTGCACTTACCCCGGGAGCTGCCAGTATACGCGTTCGATGGTGACAGTAATGCATAAGATAGAATCGAAATGCCAGTGTGAGGATTAGGGAATCAAAAGGTAGCATATGCAGCTGCATTGGCACGAAATTTGGCATCGGTGCTCGGAGGAATCGAAAGGTACCTCGGCGTCGCGACCAACTCTCTGTTCCGCTTTTTCACACAGGTCGATGGGGCTCAGGGCTCGACTGCCATGGCGGAGAAACGAGCCTTCCGTCACAGGCGCGGTTGCGCCGGGCGAAGGCTCTGATCGCCGCCGTCCACGGAGAGACGGTGGCGCGCCCGATACCGACAACGCACGCAGCCATGCCCTGTGCGCCGTGCCTCAACCACGAAGGGGCCGCTCTCCAGCTGCAGGGGCCGAGACTGGGATTGTAGGGCATGCGCGGGTGGCCGACTTGGTTGGGTTTTGCTATTCCGTCTGGGATCATAGAAGGCGCGGAGGACGGCGGCGGCCGCCGTCGAGCGAGCGGGAGTAGAGCCGAGGGGAGAAAGAAGACTAGCGCCGGCCGTCCAAACCAGGGGCTTTCTGAAATAATTTGAAGGTACTTTTGCAAATATTAGTATTGTGACAGTTAATCTTTTTTTTGCGAGGGATTGTGACAGTTAATCGGGATCTAAACTATTTGCAGATAGACCCCGAATTGTGATGATCGACCTTTTTTTTTTTTTGCGAGGATCGACCTTTGATTTTATGGCATCAAAAGAAAGAACATAACTTTTAAATTTACCATCAAATGTACTGGTACACAATAATCCTACGTAATCCAAGAAAACACTGTGGGAAGCGCCTTGAAGAAGAGGCTTGGAAAGGCTGTTCCCGGCATATTTGCAGGAGGAAGACGCCGGCTTACTTCAAGCTACATCGTGCATAAGCTTGCTCGTTCGTAAAGGAGTATCTTTTGTACGTAGTGGCAACAATCATCGAAACAGATCATTTAAAAAATAAGAAAAAATCGTCGACAGAAAACAGCTGAAATACCTTTTTTTCAGGCAAACTGAAACTACGGTAGAACATGTTGTCCACCGGAAGCGAAAAGAGTGCTGGTTTTTTTTTAGAATAAATTTCATAAACCTACAACTATTTGTGGTTTCGTATCAGAAAACTAAAATTTTTGAAGTTCATTTCACAAAACTACAACTATTTCAGCCTTTGGTAAGACAAATCTACAACTTTGTAGCTTGGTCCCATCTGTCATTCACACAAGTGCCACATACTCCGGCTCCACTCATCAGTCACACATGGTCCCACCTGTCATTCACACAAGTGCCACATACTCCGGTCCTACTCGTCAAGTCACACGTGTGCAACAAAAGTCGTAGTTTTTTTGTTCGAGACCCAAATAGTTGTAGTTTTGTGAAATAGACTTCATAGGTTATAGTTTTGTTTTTGCAACTGAGGCAGCCTTCACTTCAGTGAAGCAACTCCAACAGACTAAGTAAAATATTTTTTTCTCTAAATAAGGCTAATAGTACCAAAAACAACTCTCCAATAGACTCTCCAAGTTAATCTCTACAATTCCCTGCTCAGCATCCCGAGTTCCCCGCCCGCTCGCCACCGCACCGCTGTTGGCGTTTTTTACAATAAAAGATTTAATTCAATTTTTGCAAACGCACGGAACACCATTGTAACATTTTATCCGGAAGTATTCCAAGGGTATCGTATTTATATTTCCACAGAGAAGCAAGGCTAAGAATATCATGAATTAACAAAGAAACATCTATTATTTATAACTTGCAAACTACACCAAAGCAATGATGAGATATATGATATGTGTGGTACTCAGGAAAAAGATCCATTAGTATAGGTAACAAGGAGTTAGCATTTAGTCTGGGAGAACAAAGAGAAGAAGGGTATCAGTAAGATCTACGAGCCAACCCGAACGTGGTGGATTGCAGAGGATAGATAGGGCTGTCACCACCTACTATCCACCACACATCCCGTAGGATTGGGTGCAAATCAAGGATGTCTAGGGGTTAGCATTTAGTTTTCTGTTAGCCTACAACTATCTACTTAAGCTTTCATTATAGATACGTTCCTGTATATCGGAGCACGAATGTGCCATGGTAACAACTAAAGTCACCACCATGGGAATCCACCTGCTATAATTAAGACTCTGCCTGTCCAACTCGGACGTGGTGGATTACAGAGACCGGTGACAAGCACTCGCGGCTACCATCCTCCGTAGGGTTGGGTGCAAACTCACGCCTAGAATACTTCCTTGAACCATACAAGCAATCATCCTAAATAGCTTACTCCTCTACAAAAGAGCAAACCAACCGTGACAACAAACCCAAACAAACTATGCGAGGTCGTAACAGTAAGGCGATTATATTGTCCCTACTGCTTAGCTCAAACAATTCATTCGAACCTATCATCACAGACGTGGCTCCAACACAAGAAAATTAAATAAATAAATATAAACTAAAAGAAAAACTAAATTAAATAAATAAGAAAATAATTTTATTAAAGAAAATAAAAGAAAAGATACAAGAGAACTTTACTCAAACTCCGAAGAGAACTCCAAAACTCCGAGCGAAGCTCTCACTTCTACTCCAACTCTCATAACTAAACACTACTCCTATTCTAATCTACACAAGTGGAGTGATTCTCCATAAGGTACACTTTGGAGTGAGGGAGGGGTCCTCTATTTATAGTGTGGGGTTGTCTTGGGAGAGTGGAGAAGGTTCCTACATCCTTGGAGGATTTTGTGGAATATTTCCTTCTTGCTAACGTCCCCTTGCTTGGCCGGCGCGTCAAGTAGCTTGTGACCGACTCTGTAACCGACTGGAGGAAGATTGGGCCCTTTGGAGTTTAGCACAGGCCGGCCGGCCATCTTTTTTCTGCTTTTCCTCCAATCTTCTGCGAGGCATAACTCCTGCTCCCGAACTCCGAATTGGGTTTTTCAAAAGCCCATTTTGACTATCTTGACGAGGGCTTTGACATGGAGGGATCAAATTTCTCATCTGAATAATTATTCTTTGATGTCCAAGTCATTCCTTATTTTTTGCTTTGAATGCCGTCGAGATGTCCGAGCAGGACCTTGTTTATCTTGTGCTTTTGGATATTTGCTATTTTGCTTTGAGCGTAAGCAAAATTGCACCAATATTCCTATGTATCTTGCAAAACAAGATCTCATCTAAAACTTGTGGAACTTTATTAGTTTTAATGCATAAAACATTAGTGTCTACCTTTTATTCGCCGATAAGTTGATGGTCATTTTATGATTTAACGACCGTCAACAATCGCCGCCTGCCACCGCGCCGCCCGTGGGCGGAGAAGAAGGGAACGTCGGCATCGTTGGCGCGGGCGGGAAGCAGAGGGCGCGGGAGGAGACGGGGTGGCCGGGGATGTCACGTTCGCCGGCGGCGGGATCTGGGGAAGAGAGGGAGGAGGCAGTGCGGCTGCGGGTGGCGGTGTGCCGGAGAAGAAGCTGCGGACGGATGGGTCGCGGCATGAGCTGCCCCATTTGTGTGTCGCGAGCACCGCGACATCCAAACTAGGTCTGTTGTTAGAGTCATCCGTTGGAGAGGTGTTTTTACACTTTTACGACCTATTTTGGGTGTAGGTTGTGATCCATTGGAGTCAGTCTCAGGAGCTGGGACTTGATCGTATGCTTGGCAGCGGAGAAAAAAAGAACACGGAGAGCTAGGGAAGGTAGAGAAAGAAAGAATACGATGGATCTCAGGTAGTGATGTGGCAGGTTTGAAGTAGTTTTTAGCGAGTCTGTTGGGTTCTTCATTTTTTGTAGAAAGTTTTTTTCTTTTTCACAAAGGAGGCAAATCTCTAAGTTTGGCTAATAATATACCTAGGCTGTTGGAGAAATTCAACTGTAGCAATATCTTGTTAATAAAATGGTAGTTCTTGTTCTTTTACTCCATTCTTCTTTTTATGACGTTGGTTAGCTCAAATCTGAGCTAACCAACGTCAACTAAAAAAGATCAGAGGTAGTACTTCTGCAGTCATTTGTTTCTTGAATTAGCATAACCATCATTTATGAATTTGAAATATTGTTGTTTGCAACTTTAAATATCTAAGATTGCCACACTCATTTTTTTTTTTGAGAACACACACTCATTTAATTGATGTAGAGACTGCAGTTAATAACCTTAAACCAAGTTCACAGGTATGTGTAGAAGGCTCAGAGTACATGCTCCACAAAAAAACTGAGATACTAGCAGGAAATAAACCGATTCCTAGTGCAACAATCTGGAAAAGCTAAGCAGGGTGAAAGATGGGACTTCGTCGAGTATGAGAACTTTGATCTGCTGCCCAGCAAGAGATGGAGCAAAAATTATGGCCTAGTTCATTCGCATTGACGTTTGTCAAACCAGAAACAAACTGGTTCGGTTCAACAAAGTATTCTCACGTTTGGCAAAGCGAGCGAGTCTTGTCATGATACATGGATCACTTTATCTTACATTATTGTTTCAAGCAGTAGCTGAATGTGCTATCAAACATAAATAACAGAAATGGTTGGTTAAAGTTCAGAACTTGAGATGATTCTGAAACACGATATTTTGTTTGGCGTTGCTCAAAAGAGAAACGTCATCATTGATAACAGTAACTGCAAACCATGCATGAAAGCATGACTCTGATTCAAAGTGGATCTGCGAAGAAGAAAATACATTCAGCTTAGAAAAACATATGGAATTGTTCAGGAACAAAGGACGTGAATGATTGCAGCTTGGAACAAACTGCCGCAACTGAAATTGCGCCTAAGAATATCTACTTCAAATCCTACGGAGCGATATAAATCGATATTTTAGAGAAAAACAAACCCCAAGGCTAAGCTTTAGTAAAATAAAAAAAATATATGCTTCAAACTGATATAAATATAATTACCATTATCATGAAAGACCTTGATGGAAAATCTACACTAATTTAAACAATAACTAAACCAAACAAATCAGGAAAAATGATATAGATTATACTCTTAGCATGCTTAATTTGTAAATTTGATCTCCTTTAATTTAGTTCTGCAAAGTCTACTTTATGTGCAGTTTTACACCGGGAGCAGTCAGCCAGATATTATATAAATATTTTGTGGTGCTAATTTAGTTCCTTTGGTGCAGCTGGCTGTGCAGCAAGACAGCAATTATACACATTTTATGAAAAAATGGAAGCTTAAATGGAGATGCACGTGTAATCAATATCTACTTCAAGCACTCTATGGTGGTACTTTCCATTCTAAGGTTCGCAAATTTATTAATGTGATTTTCAGTGGTAATTTGCAGGATCTAGATACATTGATGTTTGGACTACTTGAACATAAAAATGTGGAATCAGCTGGCTCCCAAAAAAAAAACAATTCAATGGTTTTGAAAAGTAAGCTAATGCCAAATAAGCCCTAAATAATATGAAATATGTTCGTTGAGAACGGTTCACTTGCCTTCTGTTGTTGAGTAAACATTCGGTATATGGTCTAGCTTTGCCTTCCAAAAATTGCTTGCAAAATCAATATGCATATCCATAGAATAAGCTTCCTTGAGGGATGTAAGAAAATCGACACCAATAGGGACATCCCGTAGTTCCTGTAGGTTATCAATGCAAAGATACTCGAGGCTGACCAAAGCTCCCTCGTGTATGTGTATTTGATTGACATGTGGCAAATCCTTCAAGAGAAGCTTCTTCAGTTTTTGGAACCAGCCATAATAGAAATGCAGTTGCTGTCCATTGTATGCCTCAGTGAGATCTAAGTAAGTTAAGTGTGACAATTTGGAGAGTTGTGACAACTGATTCTCTGTGAGCTGACAGTACTTTAGACTTATAAGATGGAGCACATTTCCATGATTTGAGAAGAGAGGAGATTCAAAAGTTCCATTTGAAAATCTTCCATACAAATCAAGCACTTGAAGAGGATTTGGCAGTGTCAAATCATCCAGCTGGAGCAGGTCATCTTCGCTGGAAGCCCTTATTTCTAACCTTGACAACTGGTGCAGCTTTGATAAAGACTCGCACAGTTGTTCACACTGGCTGCTCCTTACATCAGCAATGCTAAGGACCCTAAGCTGGGATAAATATCTTAGATTTGCAACAAAGACTTTAGTAGCTCGGATTTCATTCAAGGATTGCAACTCCTTCAAATTCCACAAGCCGTCAAATGGCTCCAAAGACACCCAATTATTGAAACTTTTGTACGTTGCATCTACCAATGTAAAAAATAGCAGGTGGCGCAATTTCTTCAGTTTTGATAATCCTTGCGGGCACTTCAGCAATTGTGTGCACTCAAGACTCAATGTTTGTAAATTTTGAAGCTTTGATATAGATGCGGGGAGTTTCTTCACATTTGTATTGTTCAAACACAAAAACCTAAGGTTAAATAGCCCCCCAACTGAATCAGGGACACTATCAATAGAAGAGTTTGACAAGTCCAGCACTGCAAGATACTTTGATTTAGAAGAAACAGAAAAATACCACGAAGATAATGCCATGCTGGTGTCAAACGTTATGAAGGTGCGCAGCCTGGGTGAGTATATGCTTGATGGGATGCTCTTATTGCACTGGAGCACGGACACACGACGAGAATCCAATGCCATCTTCATCCCATTATTATCATCATAATTTGTACTGAAATTCTCTTTTGTAGATTGGAAAATGGCTAGTTCACGAATAAGATCATGCATACGAAGGCATTTTATCCTAGCAAAACTGTTCCGTGTCGCAATTTCTAGCATACTTCGTCGAACAAGTTCATCCACATAACTATCAGCAATTTCTTCTAAGCTGCATGGTCCATTTGGTTCGATAAACCCTTCAGCGATCCACATCCAAGTCAAATTTCTTCTCCGTATCAGGTAATCCTCTGGGAACATAGCAGAATAAAGGAAACAATTCTTCAAATAATATGGTAGGTATTTATAGCTTAGATTTAGAATTTTCTCCACGTAGTTCAGGTTCTCATTGCTGTGTAGTTCCCAAAGAAGTTGATTATAAAAGAGCCTCCACTCTTTGACATTTTTCGTTCTCAAGGATAATATGCTCCCTATTGCCACGAGGGCCAATGGCAAGCCATCGCATTTCTCCACTATATCTTTACCGCACTGATGTAGATCTGGAGGGCAAATATGATTTTTAATTTTCGGAAATGCCTTCCTGCAAAAAAGAAGCCATGCATCGTGGTCATTTAGAGGCTGTATTTTGATCTTACAGCCATCCTCAGCCACTGAGGCTACTTGCTCCATTCTTGTCGTGATTATTACTCTGCTTCCGAGTCCATTATCGACAAGAAGCTTTTGGATCTTAAAAATAACTTCACCCGTCCAGACATCATCCAATACAATCAAGTACCGTTTTTTATCCAGAATATTTGTTAATGTCACTCTTAGTTCTGCACTGTTCAACATTTTAGAATCAAGTTCCTTCATGTCTTTTCCAAGCAGATCTCCGAGCATCCTTTTCCAAATATCATCCAGCCGATATGAGTGAGAAATAGAAACCCATGCACGACAATCAAAGTTGGATACTTCATTTTTGTACACATCATTGACCAGAGTGCTTTTTCCTATGCCACCCATACCCCAGACAGCAATGATCCGCAGTGAAGGATCTTTAAAATGCAATGAATCAATCAGAGTTTGTCTATTTTTATTAGTTCCTACTAGATCCTCATCCCCGATTGAGTAATCAAGTCCTGGAGGATACAGTTCTTGTTCATTTTCATAGCTTGTTATGGGAATATCAGTTCCACCGTCTAACGGTTTGGTCCAACGGTCTCTACTTTCAGAGAGTTGTTTAAGCTCTCGGTTTATTCTTTTAACTTCATAAGCAATTTCATCTAGTGAAAACAAAGACTGGGGTTTCTTGATGATTTTCTTGACGTGATCCCACCATGATCCTTTCTGATCGAGCTGGCCAACTACATAGATAAACTGATCCACGATATCTTCCATATCATACGCCAATCTTCTAACTTGCCCTATCCACGTTTCTATGACTTCACCACTCCAACCCTTTCTGTGGATTACTTTAAGAAATGCATGAATAATCTCAAGCTCGTTCTTAATCAATTTCATGTCATCTGGGAGTGCTTCTATTGACTGAGATTTATTCTTCGCAAACAAAGGTCTCGCAAACCTTATTAGAGTCTCTCCTGCTAGAGCCATGCCAATCTTTTTCACGACAAGAAGAACAACAACCTCCGCCATTCTTCCTTGTGCAGTTGACCTCAATATTTCAGCAAAATATAGTTCCAAAAGCTAACACTCAATCTAGAGCACTGAATGCAGCCTTGTACATCACATCTGCAAATTAAAAGTGAAGAGAACTTTTACATAACAATAAATTTTTAGAAGGGCTTACAGAAGAGCAAATAGACATATATAGAGGAGTTTTACGATGCAATATATCACCACTGTATCGTTGGCATCATTTCAGTACACACTTTATTTGCCAATAATGCTGCTATTATGACTGCTAACCTTTGATATTCGTACATAGTGTCGTTTTGGATATGTTGCAGAATCAGGCTAAATGAACGACATTATGGACATCACAGTTGACTTGGACCTCGAAGGAGACAAATACGGTAAAGAAGGGCAGTGTGCCGGTTGGCACGCTCTGGTGCCGAGAGACACCAAAGAGGAACTATTAGCTGAAGGCTCGACCTGCATCAGAACTCTTCCAGAAGAAAGTGGTCGTGTGAATTGATGAGGACATCTCTCTACTATTACCCGTTGGCAAAGACGCAACATAAATGGGCCAAATGGCCCAGTTGTAGTCGGGCGGCGACCGTGTGAGCCTCAGAATAATCCCACCTTGCTTAGCTTGGGAGGAGGAAGCCACCTTAAAAGGGAGAGCCACCCTTCCCCTATCAGACTAGTCTTTTGGGGTGATTGGGCCTTTCTCCAAGGGGGCCCACCAGAGTTGCGGTTCAGCGATTGCATTGGCGCTTCGGGTTCACTCGTCGTAGTCGGATCGTGAGGGTCGTCTAACCTTGTGTGCGATGCTAAACTGCGTAATCGGTGCATCGGGCTTTCCATATCCATTCCTTGCCTGGGCTGGACTCATCATTTGGTATCAGAGCTGGGCCCTTGTTAAGAAGGGGAGAATGATGAGGACATCTCTCCACTATTACCCGTTGGCAAAGACGCAACATAAATGGGCCAAATGGCCCAGTTGTAGTCGGGCGGCGACCGTGTGAGCCTCAGAATAATCCCACCTTGCTTAGCTTGGGAGGAGGAAGCCACCTTAAAAGGGAGAGCCACCCTTCCCCTATCAGACTAGTCTTTTGGGGTGATTGGGCCTTTCCCCAAGGGGGCCCACCAGAGTTGCGGTTCAGCGATTGCATTGGCGCTTCGGGTTCACTCGTCGTAGTCGGATCGTGAGGGTCGTCTAACCTGGTGTGCGATGCTAAACTGCGTAATCGGTGCATCGGGCTTTCCATATCCATTCCTTGCCTGGGCCGGACTCATCATCCTTGAAGATATCAACCACGAAGAGATAAAGAGAAGCTTCAAGATTCAAAAGTATCAATGTAAGATTCTACTCGGAAGAATGCGATGGGGAGCCCTACCTGGAAGATTCTACTCGGAAGAATACTATGTAAGTGGATCCACCAACCATCCATGAACACAACTGGATCCACCAACCATCCATGAACGATGTGTTCATGGATGGTTGGTGGATCCACTTACATAGTCTCCCGGGTATTCCTAGCGGAAGCCATTGCGTGCGTGCCCGACTAGAGAGCTGTATGAGTAACGGGCTATATAGAAGTGGAGATTGAATGCTTAGTGTATGGAGTAGAGTTTTAGGGGAAAGTTCAGTAATCATCTTTGTGACAGGGACATCGTCGAAGGGTTCACCTTACTATCGATTTAGGAACTGGAACAACCAAGTAATTCTGTTTATGACGCTATTTGATTATACTACATGGTTATTACGGTCTCAACTAGCGTATTAGGGCTAACTTATAGGACGTTCTAATAATCTCTCGTTTAATACACGCTCACGTACAGCTCCAATAGCCCCTATGCCGAGTGGTACCGCCTCTATGCTGGTCGGCACCAACCCCGATTCCGCACAAACTCCTTTGCACGCTCACTAGAAGGCATTACTAGATGTTTAAACCTGATAAACTTGCTTAATACTCATTGGTCTTTGTGGATTCGATATAAACTTTGTGATACTCTAAGGAAAAAGCTAAAATTGACACTGTATGCTTGTGGTATATAAATTAGGTGCTAAATTGACTAACATATACACTGGTGGTATTTATAACCGGACGGTTCAAATTAGTTCGCCTTTCCCCAATATATACAACCAATATTCTTAAGTAGTATCAATAATACTATGGTATTTCAAAGAAAAAAAATCAAACGACGGCATGAAATCGTTGAAGGTAAAGGGGAAGTTAGTGGGGAGCACATGGTGGCGATGTCGTGAGGAGAAACAGGGCAAGTTCGTGGGGAGGAAGGTGGCAGCATAGGGATTTCGGTGGTTGATGGCATTACGAAAAGTGGACCAATAGGATTAGAATGATTGTTATACATACCCTTCGTGATACTTACAGTATTATACGGATGGTATTGTGCATCATAAAATTCTCACATACATATTGGTGTCATTTAAAAGGTCGTCTGATGACTTGTAACGCAACCTTAAGATGATTCAACAACATTTTTAGAGTTTAAAAAAATACTACAACTCTACAAAATGCTTTGATTTTAGAAAATTAGGAGGTGTTTGGATCGAACAAATTTTATAGTTTCAAAGATCACAAGTTTTAGAAACTCCACCGTACCCATGGTCTCTGTTTTCTCCCTAAACCATGGTATTGCTTCAAGTTTCCTCCTGGCAGTTTTCCCCGTGGAGGCGGGTCCTCGCAGGTCCCAGACCTGTTGGGGGCGGAGACGGAGGCGTTTTCCCCCGCGGGGCTAGCGGGGCGGGTACCCAAAACCTTAGCGGGTTTAGGGGCTGAAATGGCCCCGCAGAGACCCACGGTGACCCGAAATTAAGCCCACCACAGCCCACGAGAAAACAACATATATATAGTCAATCCTCTCTCAAAACCTAGTTGGCCTTCACTTTCCCACCCGACCAGCCGCCTCTATCTTCTTCCTCACCTAATCGACCTCGCCCGATAGCCCCATCGCCGGCTGCCGACCCTCAGATCCGCCTCCCCCACTCTCCTTCTGCCTCTCGCACATGACTCGCTGATGCCGCTAACTCCTTCCTCCTCGAAACCCGGCACCACCACAGCCAACTCCTGCCGGCCTCGACGCCGTCCCCCGCAGGGCCCCGGCGGGGAACGGGGATCCGATGGGGCCGAGGACGGGGCGAGAAATTTTTCCGACAAGCTTGACGGGGACAGGGACGGGGCGGGGCGGGGATGAGTCCGTGCGGGGCGGGGATAGGGATCACTCGCCCGGCTCTCCCCGCGCCCGTTGCCTGGCCGTTTCACGTTGGCTTTCTAAAACCATGGTCATGATAATGATAAAAAAAACCATGGTCAGTTGTGTTTAAACCTACAACATCCAAACATGCCTTAATGTTTGTTTTTGAAAGGTACAAAACATGCCTAAGCCTAATGGATCTCTAGTTAGGCCCTGTTTGGATCCACCTCCTAAACTTTTAGCTGGCTAATTTTAGTCAATTAGGATCCAAACATAACCTTCGAAAATCTCCCAAACTTTTAGCCCACCCCCTCCTAAACTTTTAGCTCCTAGTCACCTCAAAGCTACTAAAATCGACTAAACATACAAAAAAAGGCAAGAAACACATTAAAAAAGGCAAGGAAAGTCTAAAAACCAGAAACATTAGTCAAGGATCCAAACAAGTACCTCCTAAAATTAGTTGGCTAAAAAATTAGCTAGCTAATATTTTAGTTGGCTAATTTTAGCCGGCTAGAGGATCCAAACAGGGCCTTAGTTGTTTTATTATAATTCCACTTCCCTTAATTAGCTGGAAAAGTTGTTGGGAAAACAACTGCATATATTATATTGCATCGAGCCTCTCGACCGGTATATATAAGAATACATGACTTAGAGGCAAGACTGCATATAACAGCCATGGTGCTACTTCCGTCCTTAAATATAGAGTCTTTTAGTATTCAAATAAATAAATAGTGTGAGTCAAAAACTACCGTATCTTTTATTTTTACCTCAAAATCTCTCTACTAACTTTCCCACCAACCAAAAATTTGTCTTATTCTCAAAATACTTTATATTTTATAAAAAAATCTAAACCTTCAAAACGTCCTATATATCCTATATAAAAGGATGCAGAGAGGATAACAGTGATGACGTGACACCGAAAAGTGATGATGTGACACCGAAAACAATTTTACCAGGAGACAGGAGTCAATGAGTTCAGCAGAAGGAAGGATTGATCTGAAGTCTGAACTGATATGACGTGGGCCCTCCGCACCAATTTTAAAAGCTGCGCGAGGTAAAGCTTTGCTTCATAAGTAGCGCTGGAGGAAAAGCTCGCGTAGCTCGACTCGACTCGCGACTAGTTCGGCTCGTTCACTTTTTCTAACGAGTCGAGCTAGGTTTCTAGCTTGGTATGTTTAACGAGCTAGCTCGAGCTGGCTCGCGAGCCACCAGGTCCAGCTGCTCAGCACCCTTCGGTCTCCTCTCTCGCGAGCTACACAAGCCTATCAACGGAAGCAAGGCTCAGCACCCCTCCTCCCTCCCCATACCTTATCCTTTTCCCAAGTCGCGGTGCAACTGCACCTTGCCTCCTCCCCAGTCCCCACCGCGTCGCCTGGCTCTCCTTCCCCATCACCGACATTGCAGCCATCAACGTCAAAGCTCATGGCGAGCACGAGCTCGTTGTCCTCACCGCTCTCCTCACGACGATGGTGACGATGGAAGAGGACCGAGTCAAGATCCAACAACGGAGAGGCGACGCAACGCGCGACGGCCGGCAACTCGAGCTGGGTGGACAGTGCCGCCCTCCTCTGCCTCGTGCGGTGGTGCTGCCCCTCCCCCTCCTCCCCTCAATACGGAGGGCTCCAGCCACCACGGAGGTGTTGGAGACGACCGATGACAAGCTCGCGAGCCAGTTCGAGCTCGTATCGAGCCGAGCCAGCATTATAGCTCGTTAAGATAACGAGCCGAGCCGAACCAGCCAACGAGCTGGATCGAGCCGAGCCGAGCCAGCTGGCTCGGTAGTCCAGCCCTATTCAGAAGGTATATAGGCCTAGGGGCAATTGGCCCATAATATGAGAGCTAGTACTTTTAATATCTAAAAATTTCCTAAAGTCATTTAATAATTATTAAGCCTCACGGAAAATTTTGGTGCAGTGCAATTGCTGTCCAAAATAATGACAATAAATTTTTAAAACTAATTACCATATTTAAGTGTAAATTTGTAACATTTTATGGAAACAAATTATTTACTAAATTAATAAGCATTAAGAATTAATATGATTACTAATTTTATTTTATTTACGACTACTTAGTACTCCATCCTTTTCGGAATAATTGACGCTTTTGACTTTCAGACATCATGTTTGAACATTCGTCTTATTCAAAAATTTTATGCAAATATTATTTATTTTTGTATAACTTGTTCTATCATCACAATACTTTAGTCATGACAAGTTTGTTTTAGTATTTATACAAAAAAATTAAATAAGACAGACGGTCAAACGTGATGTCTGAAAGTCAAAAGCGTTAGTTATTCTGGGACGGATGAAGTACAAGTCTACAACTATAATTTTTTCCGATATTACTCTCAATTTGATAAAATATTGGTTATCAGTAGTGAGTTTTCGGTACATATTTACACCGATCAAACTAATGACCACTAGTTTTGAGAAACTAATGGTTATGATTTTAAACTATAAAACTGCTCGCATATTCTTGATGTACATGTGTTAGTTGGCTTACATGCATCTGTTTTGGACATAAGACTCTTCCATGGTACCGCATAAGCCTAAATGAGTGAATTACCTGTGACGCCAGTTTCAACTGGAAAATGAAAAGAGATTTGTAAGCTCAAAACATCTGTCCCGTTCTTCAAACTGATATACAGCTCTCTTTTCTTGAAGAAGAGGAACAGATTCAGTTTCCAGAGATTCCTTCCTTAGAGAACAGTTGTATAACAAGCTTCTTGCTGCATAAATTTGTACTGAATCTTTATTTCTCGGATATAGGACATTATGATAAAATTAATGGATGAGCAAGCTAAGGGAGTGTTAAAGAGTGAGGAGAGAATTGCACCTTTAATTTTGATGTCTTGTGAAACTGGCTTCATCAGCCTGTAGGTTATTAGTAGAATTTTCTGCCTTGGTGAAACAAGGATATATAGGCTACGTACAGCCTGTAGGTTTCATTGTACGGATAGTAGAGAAGCCCGAAGACTTGACTTCATTGGGTTGGTGGCCGCCCTAATGCTTTCTTCTTCAAGGATTAGCCATTAATAATCGTCCAGTCTCCAAGCTCCCGTCATAGTACCCCCATTCGATGGAACGTTACTGTAAATAACTACTCATAGGAAAGTACTGCAGATGTCAGCGGGCAGCGGTAGAACCTTGCGTGAAGTTATTGCTCATTGTGCCACACGCTAAGATGCGCCATTCTCATGAGATTGACCAAATAAAAAACTTACCAAATCCTTAAGTTATCCCCACACTTCTTCCTCACATTGTCATTTATGTCAAAACTCTAGCATCATATTCTCTGATTTTCAATGCTCCGGGTTAAAATTTGATTCCTTGAGGGGAAATCTTGCACGAGAATTATGCATGTCAATGTTCTGACTGAATCTTGCACGAGAATTATGCATTTCAATGTTTTGACTGATTCTATCGACAATGAAATTGGACCGGGTCGACTTGCTCCCCTTGCGCCTGCGACATATATGCACAGAGGATAAACTAAAAACATTGTTTTCTTGATTTATGTAATTTCACAAATGCATATTTTCTTCCAGCACTGTATTTTATAGTTCCTCTGTATATTCACTCTACCAAAATTGTTGCTTTAACGTGGCAGCAATGGAATAATGTTTTCTTGCTACCAAAACTTTACTCCTCGAGAGTGTCTTCTAGATGCCACCAGTGGTGGACCCACGGGGTATGCCCCGTAGGCCTCGGCATACCCCAAAATCTGGCGATTCATCTCCACTGGAGCACTGTTCATGCACTGTTTACTACTTTTTTGCTACTGTTTGATACTGTTTTGCTACTGTGCATACCCTGACTCGCTGACCTGAGTCCGCCACTGGATGCCACCTTTATCAGTGCTATTGACTGAATTATTTCCGCTCTCCTGGCAAGAAAATTGTCCTATGATTTTTCAGGTTCTAGTTAGCATTTCTACCGCATGGAAACAATTTATATCAACGTACTTGTTTGGGCTAACATTTCTACCGCACGAAAACATTGATATTTCAGAGTTTTTTGCTGTTTTGCCTAGCTTCGGTGGGCTTCGTTATAATGCTGTGGCAACCATAGACGGGTAACGTGACTAAATATAATTTTAGTATCCATTGGGGAAAAAGAGAAATTAAAATAATCATGTGGAAACAATTTGAAAAATAACACTACATATATTGGCCATCTGTTAGCAGTTTGAGTTCATTATCCACCTCCTCAAATATTTGCTCTTTGCCCCCTTCTCTGTTTTTTATCTAGCATGATTACCTAAGGCCATCCATGCTTTGTAGGATCTTGTTATCATTATTAGTTGCACTAATCTAATTTCTCTGCATTTTTTGTGGGCAATCCTCTTCAATAGAGGCTTTGAGGATCAAATACAGCAAAGCAGAATCAAATATAATGGATCTGAAGAAACTGGTAGCCACCGTTTATCATGAAGTTGATGTGACAACAATGAAATCTCACTCTGAATTGAAGAACAAGCAGTGCAATCGATTGTCTTTAATTTTCCTCATGCTGGCTTTAAAGGACATGAGTGCCAGGTTCATATGATCAAGTATGCACATAATATGTTATGCTTCTTTGCACTAATATTAGATCCTTGACTAAGAAGGAAATCGTTCTCCTTTTCATGTGATGGTTGCATGTTAATTTATCCTAACGAGTTTCTTAAGTCAAGAGCATATTTACAAACATTGTATAGAATCTCAATACTATATTCCCCTTTTGCAACGAATTGGAGGTATTTATGTTTGAAATAATAATTTGCAGACATCTCATGTCTTTCATTTCCATAGGCAAGTGCAAAATTGTAGTCCATAGGCAAGGGCAAAATTAAGAGCAAAGTCGGATTAGATATTGTGATACGGCCAAACAGTTATTACATATGTCGATCTTTAATGCAACAAGCATAAACTTAATTAAAACTTTATATTGTCAGTTTCATGGACTTCAGCGAATGTATCTGCTTTCAGAACTTTACAGTAGTTTTTGTTAGTTCTTGTAAGTTGTCAGTTGAAGTTTTTCCACGTTGAAGTGATAGGTTTGATGATTTGTTTAACATTTGTATGTACAAAAGTGGCCACGAATTAATTAGCTGATGATTCTCATTTTTATTGTATATAGAAACAATGTCATAAAGAAGATCTTCTGAATATCAACAATCTCTGTTTTTTAGGTCATCTGTTTCGTACTACTACTTATGAACAATCTACCTTCAGTTTGCATAAGGAGCTAGTGAGCGGGTTTTTCCAAAACGCACGCCACCTTCTTCTGCATCATGGTGAAATCCATGTAAGCCACAAGACGGGACAGCCATATGACAGATGGGAGCTCGAGCAACTAGCCTCTGAGTCTCTTCACTTGTTTTGATTGAGAAAGTTCATTTTCAGAAAGAAGACTACCCTGGGTATGAGCAAAAGAGGGGAGACGGTGCAAAGTGTGACCAACCATTCAAGCTAGATCCTTGTTGCACATTCAAGTTCCGAAAATCAGAAGCAGGAGTTGCTGCACAGGATTGTCTGCTTAAAGGAAAGGTCAAATAGAGGAATGCTAGATATGACCAAGTGTTTTGTGTACAGGTAGGGCCATTTTGTGTGGAAAACACTGATCACGTCAGCGCAAGGGCTGATGATCACTGTCCCGGTGAAATGTAATACTGGACAGCCAAGTCTGTTCTTTTGCAATTGGGCTGCCTTTAGCATTTAGGAACACGGATCAGCTGTAGCTATCTCATTTTGTTACTACTAGTAAGGTTGTAAACCATGGGCAACAGTTTCTAGTTTCTACTTGTAATCATTCCTCCCTTCTTTATGCACACTTCTGCAGTTATTTGCTCACTGAATTAACGGCAATTTGCATTTGAGAGACGACTGTAGTGCTATCTGCCCGTTAGCTATTCTATTCCTCTGTCATTTTTTTGCCTAATTACAAACACTTTGAATCTTATTTATCTGGTTGTAGAGATCAATAATCGTCCAAGGATTCCAAGCTGGAGTCCTAGAAGTCTGGAACCCATTTGAACAATGATTGTGATAAATACTTGGGAAAATATTCTCTAATGACCGGGAACAGGGTCAATCTGTGTGCCACTCGTGAAGGTTCATTCTGATAGGAACGGGTGAGAAAAAAAAATTCATAATCCTCAATTTTTCTCCATCCTTCTTCTGCTCACATCTTGACAACATCATCACTTTCGTATCATATAGTCAAAAATGAGTTGACTATACTTCGACGAAGCATCAGAAATCCTAATGCACAAGAATGAGACAACACCGCTAGCCTGTTCCTGAGAGCAGTCACCACGGCCAAATGGCCAATGACGCCGTTACCACGCCGCCGGTGAGCCCGCCGCCGCATCCATCCACCGCTAAACTGCTCCGGCCCGCTCCCTTGCACTGTTGCGCCTGCGATGCTCACTTGCTCCCCAAGTCCCCAGGCCACAGCGACCCTGCCGCCGTGGCCCCACGTCCGCACCGCCCTGCCGCGCCATCCTGCCGTCACGCAGCGCTTCACAGCCGGCGCTGGTTTCATTGTCGATCATTTTTGCAAGTCATAGCAACAAGCATCAGAAATACTAGGAGACAATAAAGCAAGTACTGAATGCGCTTTTGTTACCGAAAGCGCGCATGGAAGTCGTACAAACGAAGCAAAGAAGGCTGGGAATTTCAGTACCACAAGTTCACAAAAGAGCACAATGGCAACCAAAACCGAGATATATACACGAACAATCTAAGGCCGAGAATATAGCTGTGATAAACCAGCACCAGGATGGCAATGGCCAATGGCATCATGGCAAACTATTTTCAGGCCTTGCCGTCTGGTTTCTGAGCTTCCCGTCGAAGAAGACTACGGTGATGAAAGTTTGTCAATCAACAAAAAATGAGTCCTCGCACAAGTTTAATTAGTTCGAGGTCGAAGTACACCATCAATTCACCATCTCCACTTTCGCAGCTCACATTCAGGTAACGGGGCCAGTGGGAGACGGGCAACAGTTTCATCAGCCCAAGCCAGCAACCCATCCATTGATCCAAACCGTCTTTTTGGCAAGCTGGGTTAGATGAAGAAATAACCAGATGCACCTAAAAGTCGCCACTGTGGCGTGGTGCTGGATGGTCCGGGTAGATTCGCGGTTCCTGCTTCACCTGTGGACATACCTGCATTTTATGTAGAGAAAGGAGGCATAAAGTCGATGCACACGACTTGGGTTCAATGTAAAATGTATCCCAAGTCCTGACTCTGTTAAATAAACATTTTCTAGTAACGCATTGTGTTTATTTGCTTATGTCAATGAAACAGAGATTTTGTGCATCTCACTTTGAGTTTATCAACATATTTGTTACGCTTGCTCATAGAATGGACTCAAGCACTTGCAGGTGAGCCCGATTTTATTTCTAAAAATGGTTTGTTGCATTGGCAACTACAAACACAGAATTCAAATAAATAAAAAGTACAAGCATAATATATTGCATGGGAAGGTTATTTCACTTGCCTTGTGTTGACCAATAGACCTTCGGAATATGATTTAGCTTTCTCTTTTGAAGGTTCCTGATAAAATCAGAACGCATCCTAGTAAAGAATGCCTCTTTGACAGAACTGAGAAATTCAATACCAATAGGGACATCCCGCAATTCCTTGAGCCTATCGATGTGAAGAGATTCAAGGTTGACCAAAGCTCCCTCATGTATGCATATTTGATTGACTTGCGGCAAGTCCGCCAATACAATGTTCTTCAACTTTTGGAACCACTTTCCATGAAAGTTCAGCTGCTGGCCAGTGTACGCCGTTGTAAGACGTAATTCAGTTAAATTTGACAATTCAGAAAGCCATGCCACTGGACTCTCTATGAGCTGACACCATGATAGCTCTAATTGAAGAAGTTGATGACCATGAGTAGAGAAAAATGGAGATTCCAATGTTCCTTCAGTCAACCGCCCTATCAATTCCAGCTTTTCAAGAGGATTTTGTAATGTTAAATCCTCCAGCAGGAGGAGCTCATCTTCATTGCTTGCTCTTATGTGTAATTTTGAAAGCTGGTGCATCTTTGATAAAGAGTAGCACAGTTGTGCACAATGGCTACTTCTCACATGAGTAATGGTAAGAGACTTTAGCTGGGATAAATTTCCAAGTTTTGCAACAAAGACTTTAGCTGCTCGAACTTCACACAACGTCTGCAATTCCTTCAAATTCCACAAGCCCTCAAATGGTTCCATTGGTTCCCAATTATGGAAACTTCTGTATGTTGCATCTAGCAATTTCCAAATAAGAAGGTGACGCAATTTCTTCAGTTTGTAAAAACCTTGTGGGAAATTCAGTATTTGTGTACGTTCGAGGCTCAATGTTTGTAAACTATAAAGTTTCGTAATAGATTTGGGGAGTTCCTTCACATTTGTGTCATCTAGGCATAAAAGCCGAAGGTTGAATAGCTCCCCAATTGAATCGGGAATATCCTCGATAAGCAAGCCTGATAAGTCCAAAACTGTAAGGTACTTAGATTCTGAGAAAATAAAAGAATACCATGAAGATATTGCCATGCTGGTATCAAATGATATGAATGTGCGATGCCTGGATGGAGATAGGCTTGGTTGAACGCCCTTGTTGCACTGGACCACCGACAAACTGCGAGTATCCAACGCCACCTGAATGACCCCATGAGTGTCATCATAAGTTATACCAAAACACTCTTTTCTAGACTGAAAAATGACTAGCTCACGAACAAGATCATGCATACGGACACATTGAATCCTATCAAAACTGTTCAACTTCACAACCTGAAGCATATTTCGTCGGACAAGTTCTCCCAGGTATGATTCAGCAATGTCTTCTAAACTGCATACTCCTTTTTGTTCAATAAACCCTTCAGCAATCCACAATCTAATCAATCTTTTTCTATGTATCGGATAGTCCTCTGGATAAAGAGAAAGATACAAGAAACAATTCTTCAAATAGTCTGGTAGGTACTTATAGCTTAAATTTAGTATTTTCTCCACGTGGTTTAGGCTTTCATTGTTGTGCAGCTCCCAAATAAGTTGATTATAGAAGACCCTCCAATCTTTAATAATCTTCTTTTTCAGGGACATTATGCTCCCTATAGCCACAATAGCTAATGGCAAACCGTCACATTTCTCTACTATGTCCATACCGCATTGATGTAGTTCTGGAGGACAGTTATAATTCTCAATTTTTGGAAATGCCTTCCTACGAAACAGAGACCATGCATCATGGTCATTTAGAGGTTCTACTTTGATTTTGCAATCATAATCAGCTATGGAAGCTACTTCCTCGGTTCTTGTCGTAATTATTACTCTGCTTCCCGTGCCATTATCAACAAGAACTTCTCTAATTTTAAAAATAACAGCAGCCGTCCAGACATCATCCAATATGATCAAGTACCTTTTTTTATCCAAAATTCTCCTTAGTTCCACTCTTAGTTCTGCACAGTTCACTGTTCCAATATCAAACTCACTCTTATCAAGATCCCTCAGCATATTTCTCCAAATATCTTCTAGTTTATATGACTGAGAGATGCAAACCCATGCACGGCAATCAAAGTTGGACACTTCATTGAGGTACACATTATTTACAAGAGTGCTTTTTCCTATGCCACCCATACCCCAAACAGCAATGATCCGCAGCGAACAATCTTCAGAATGCAATGACTTAATCAAGGTTTCTCTATTCTCATCAATTCCAACAAGCTCCTCATCATTGACTGAGTATTCATATCCAGGAAGATACGGTTCTTGTCCAGTTTCATAGTTTGCTAGAGGAATATCAGCCCCAGTATCTATGGGTATGATCCAACGGTCTCTACTTTCGGAAAGTTGCTTAAGCTCTCTATGTATTCTGTTAACTTCAGAAGCAATTTCATCTAGTGAAAACAAATGTCGAGGTTTCTTTATTTTCTTCTTGATGTATTTCCACCATGATCCTTTCTGATTATGTTTGCCGACTACATAGATAAACTGATCCACAATGTTCTCCATATCATAGGACAATCTCCGGACTTGCCCTATCCAAGTTTCTATGACCTCACCTCCCCAACCTTTTCTGCCGATTCCCTTAAGAAATGCATGAATTAGCTCAAGTTCATTCCTTATCAGTTTCATGTTCCCTGGGAGTGCCATTTGCAACTCAGAATCATTTCCAAGCAGGGATTTAGCTAACTTTAGTGTTCCACCTGCCACAGCTATTCCTATCTTTTGTATGGCACAAAGAACAGCAACTTCTACCATTTCTCTTAGAGCAGTTTGACTTTGACTTCAATAAGTCAGTGTAATATGTGTGCAATAATCAACACTTAATCATAACCACAATTTCCATCCACTACAATCACATCTACAAAGACACAAATATTAACAACCAAAAACTAGTGACTAAAAAGGAAACAGTAATTATCATAGGAGAGCCGATATGCAGAACCACCTTAAGTACCTGCAGCCTTGATTTTGAGATCCATGCATTATATTGGAGGGCATGCCCTTGCTGGAAAAAATAAGATGCACAAACAATAAGATAGAAGGATAAATATGTGGATAGCTCTACTGTTCTTGTAACTTCAATAATGATTCAGTAGGGAGCGAATGAGGGAAAGTTTAAAGTTGAAGAAAAAAGACATGGAAACATTTGGGTTTTTAACGATTCCCAAATTGCGCAAGAAATATAAGGAAGAAAGAGAGGCAATATATTCTCTTGCAACAGAACGACAACTTAAATTTCCATGTTCTTTTTGTCTCAACTGACTGGTAAATTTAAATGCTTCAAATGAACCTTTATGGTTTCTGTATAAGTTGGATAAAGATGTTGAGACAGAAATAAGATGTGAAAGGATGATAGAGGATCAAACCTTTCCACGTTAATTTAAATTTCTTGTCCTCGAGTCGATGCAGATAATGTGCCCTTTTGAGCAAGGCAAGAGAGTGTCAGCGAAGTTTCAAGTTTGTAGAAGGGCAAAGCTGAAGGTGGCAAAAATAAACAGCAGCAGTTTGTGGAAGCAGTGTACAGAGGAGTATGGAGTTGATGGGCACTGTGGTGATACCAGAGTGCTACATATTTATAGATGGATGATGTGCTACTGGGTTCAGAAATCACCAAAATTACAGAGAACTAGATTATAGCAGACATTAGGTCAAAAAAGATATAATATGGTTACTAATCTATTTGCTACCTAAACTGTAAAACAAGTAATCCAACATCAGTTGACCTATTCTTCCAAAATACAAGGACAACTGAGGTACATCATGATATGATCTACAAAAAGCTCGAGAAAAAAAATTCCTCATTGACTAGACTTGATGACTCCTCGCAAGTGAGTCATTGCGCATGTTCATACTTTGTTTACTTAAGATTAGAAATAGGAAATCATCAATTATATAATTTGTATTATCATTCACATCCTCAACATTTAAGCTAAGAAATTACATGAACAATGCAGAAAACCTTTCGTCCATTCGAATAGATTAGATTGGACCAAGGGAAACTATCTCTTTCGGACTAGATTCAAGAAAAACTTCACCCAGGAAGAAACCCTAGAAACTAGTACAAAACAAGTCCTAGGTACCAAATACCTTTCACTTCTGACTTAAAACAGCTGTTGGGCCCGCAGCTGGACCAGTAGTAGGATGGATCAATGAATGGGTAAACTGCAAGACCTTTTCCATCGACCTAACTTCAATTTTATATGTGGACTGCATTGAATGTTCTAGCATAGCTCAGCTCCTTAACTAAAATTGTGGCGGGGCATCTAACTTGTTGAAAAACTGCACAGCGCCTCGCAGTTTTGAAACACTGATCTGATATCATACTTGAAAGTGATAACCTTCACAATGGGTGTGCAACATCATCCCCAATTACCAGCTTTCCATAATACATTCATTGGTTCTTTTATGCAGTTATTCAGCATGCACCTTACTCAGGACGCAACCATTAACCGGGGGCAATGCATAACAGAAGATGTAAGAGATCAGCAATTCAAACAACCACAGCCACATAACGCAGGAACGGGGCTGTGATGTCACTGATTAGACGAATGTATCGCTAGAAGGCCAAATGCGTCATCAGTTTGAACATTACTTGTGGTGTGAGACAGTCTTAAGCTGTAGGTGCACCCGCACTTACCCCAGGAGCTGCCAGTGTACGCGTTCGATGGAGACAGTAATGCATAAGATACAATCGAAATGCCTGTGTGAGGATTAGGGATCAAAAGGTAGCTATGCAGCTGCATTGGCACGAAATGGCTATTCATTGGTGCGTGTGACTAAGGCTCGGAGGAATCGAAAGGTACCTCGGCGTCGCGACCAAATCTCTGTCCGCTTGTTCACACAGGTTGATAGGGCTCAGGGCTCGACTGCCATGGCGGATAAACGAGCCGCCGTCACAGGCGCGGTTGCGCCGGGCGAAGGCTCTGATCGCCGCCGTCAACGGAGAGACGGTGGCGCGCTCGATACAAACAACGCACCCAGCCATGCCCGGTGCGCCGTGCCTCAATCAAGAAGGGGCCGCTCTCCAGCTGCAGGAGCAGAGGCTGGGATTTTAGGGCATACGCGGGTGGACGAGTGGGTTGGGTTTTGCTGTTCCGTCCGGGATAGAAGACGGCGAGGACGGCGGCGGCCGCCGTCGGGCGAGCGGGAGCAGAAGCCGAGGGAAGAAATAATTTGGGGTTACTTTTGCAAATGTTAGGATTGTGATGATATTTGCAAATAGGACCCGCATTGCAAATTCGGACTTGTTTGCAAATATTAGAGATTTTTTAAGTCAAACTTTTAAACTTTGACTATAAATATTTTTTTAAGTTTAGAAATGTAAAAATGATATGAGTAGATTCGTATTGAAATATGGTTTCATAAAAGTACATCTTAATTATATTAAAAAATATTTAATAGCAAAAAGTATTAGTCAAAGTTATATTTTAAAAACCGTGTCAATGTTCAAAACAACTTTCTTTTGGATCATGGAAGAGTTTCAAACAGATACGACACGTTGTTTACCGTCTTTTGTTAGTGGACTCCTAAGCAAGTATAAATGCACTAGAGAATCCTCAAGTTGGCAAGAGTGCAGTCCACGTATGTCGGGACTAGAGTCCGCCCAGGAGACGTTGGAATTCTTCGTCCTAGTACGAGCTCAAGGAAAGCTGACGCGTTCTTGGTGACGGTTCTTGAAACTCATCTGCATGACATCTGAGAGGGAGAACACGATCAGCGTGCGGTACCGTCCGCAGCGTTCGCGCGGCCACGGCGTACGCCGGGTCGAGGTCACCACCGGCGTTCGCCTACCTTATGGGAACTCTGCTTTTGAAAGAAAAATGTACGCAAACCTTAGGTGAACACTACCAAAATTGATAGAGACAAACAAAACTGACGCATAAAAGAGAGAAATTCTCGTGAGACAACATAATTCGCAAATCGCAACTGATCATCAAGTACTGAAGCCAATGGGAAGCAGCACCAAGCACTTGACGCTACGTTTTTAGGATCAGCTAGCATCACTACAGGCAGCAACAAGCCCACTCCATAGCCCAGAGCAAATGAAAATATCCGAAGTGTACCATTGCATAGGTTCATTACACACAAGTCAATTCTAGCATGAGCATTTTAAACATCACAAGAATCTGAGACTCTCCGTCCAGATAAGGTGCCATCGAAGTAAACTTGTCACTGGAAGCAACGTACGATCCTGTATGCCAATTAGCTTGAGTTTAGTGCTACCTTCACCTGGATTGAGGGGAAAAAACACAAGAAACTCATTGTTAGATGCCGTTACAAGCCAAAGCGTGTGTCGACAGAACATTTAAAGAGCTTAAGCACACCTGGTGAAAGGGTCACTGCAAACTTCAGTCAACATACTATTTGGTCGCGGAAGCTGACAGCAAAGATGGATGTGATGTAGGTTCTTCAGCAACAGTAGTGTCAGTAGTTACTTTCCCAGGGAGCCCTTGAAAACAACAGCAGAAGTAGTCAACATATGCTAGCTACTTAATCAAACTAGCTTCTTTTGTGCAAGTACACACAAGAGAGGCAAATGAGAGTTAAAACAGTAAACACAAACAGAATAGTTTTACCTAAATCCTCAGCACACACATTCGGTTATTCATTCAGATATTGAATTAGCTTAATGCTAGTTAAAAAATTCAACTTGCAGTTTCTGCGAGGATCTAATTAGGATTTTTATGGCATCGTCGGTAGTGAGATTTAGATTTGGACGACAATATTGAAAAGCAAAAATTGGCATCAATACAAAAACACATAAACACATGTTCCTATATGAGAATGTACAGACAAGAAAAAAACATCTTGCCACACCAATCAATATAATTGAACATAACACTCAAATATATTGCCTTTACAAGCAGTAAATTGATACTGCAGTTGAATTCTATATGCAGATGAAATGTATTTACATTGACATTGCAGTTAAAAGTGTCCTCAAAAGGTACCCTGCATTTAAAAGATGATAAATTTGACAGCCATATTAAGTTTCTAGAGTAAGACCTTTCAAGCTGACAAAAGTAGCATCCTTGTCTCATTGATGCCTAAATAATACATGAGGTTTTGGAAACTATAGCAAATTATACTATTACAGGCGCATAAAGATTCAGTTCGATGACCACATATATTATATTTCTCATTGATGATTGATGCCTAATTCTTTTTTATGGGCAGCTGAGAAGAACACTTTGGTGGATATGCAGTGTCAAATAAAGCATATCTAGCATAGATGCTAATAAAAAAGCACTGCATGAACAAGGACTGTCTCTGCTTTGCAAAGATGCCAAGACAATCGAATTAATAAGCTTGCACTGCAATTACACACAATACAAAAACTGACCAATTCACTACTATGATGAGAGAGATCAATCTCTCTTGCTTGACCTTAAGTCACTAGGGGCAATACTATGTCAATTTCACACCTGAAAGATAAACACTTCCATGCAGTTCATATAGTGGCGTATAGCATAACAAGCCCAGAGCTAACGGCAGTAGTAGACACTCCAGTTGACAAGAAACTATAGCACGATGCAAAAGATCAGAATTTATAGAGATGAAGAGCATACCAACAATATGATCTGTGGAAATGGAGGGCGGGAGCTCGCAGGCGATGACAAAGCCAGAGGAAACGAACTCCATGGGCGGTAAGACCAGCCGACAGACATCACAGTCCACCACCTTGATGGCGCGCATGTCGACACCGAGGAGGTTCTCCTCCAGGAAGAAGTAGACCACGTCCGGGTTCGTGGGGTGGACGAAGGCGAGCACAGGGTCCGACTCCTCCTTGAGCCCGGCCGCCTTGTAGCTGTCGTCGGCCCGGAGGTGTTGGAAGCTGAGCTGGTACTCCAGCACCCACTCCTCATGATTGGCCAGCGTCCACATGGTGACCTTGGCGGCGCGGCGGTCGATGTCGACGAACCTGAGCTTGCCGGCGCTGACCTTGACGCAGCGGTACTTGTCGATCTTGATGGACGGAGGCTTGGACTTCCCCGGCGGCAGGGGGATGAATCGCAGGAGCGGCTGGTCGGCGAAAGGGTCGCAGGTGAGTAGGCCCCGGGAGAGATCGACCCACCAGAGCTTGGCGTCGTGGGTGAAGACGGTGTTGGAAGGGTCGAACTTGCGGGGAAACGGGCCGTCGTGGAGGAGCGGGAGGGTCTTCTCCACCCACTCGGCGGTGTCGGACCAGAAGCAGAGGAGGGTGGCGTGGTCGGCGGCGGCGGCGTCGATGGCGCGGAGGTGGGCGACCATGTAGTGTCCACCGGGGATGGCGATGAGGGCCTGGTTGCGGTGGTAGGAGACGGCAACGTGCGGGTCCGGGAGGCGGAAGGCTGTGGCGGAGGCGAGGTCGCAGACGAAGTAGGCGGGGAGCATGATGTCGGGGTCGGAGTGGGTGGGAAGTCCGTCATCATCGCCCATGGTGCGCCCGGCGGCGGCGAGTGTGCCCTGGGAGGTGACGAGGAGGAGGAGGCCGGCGGAGGGGTCGGCGGCGCGGAAGGCGGGGAAGTTGGCCGGGGTGGTGGGGTCCGGGGCGACGCGCCAGGGAACGGTGACGATGGACACGCGCGGTGGCGGGGCGAGGTCGAGGGAGAGCTGCTGCGGCTCGTCGTCGTCGTCGGAGACCCGCGGGACGCTGCCGAGGATGACCCATGGCGTCGACACCATCGTTGAGGAGGGATCTGCTTGCTTGGTCGGCCCGAGAATTTTGAACGAAAACTCGACTCGATTTTGCGGAGGCTCGCAACGGTGCGACGGGTTTGTCCTACTCGTCGTGGTCGTGGTACCCAGACCTTCCGCTGCAAAGTAAGCTTTTGCAGGTCAGCAGGCCAGGCCAGGCCAGGCCAGGCAGTCTTTACTCTTTAGAATTGCATTTTTTTTTTCTTGCATTGATTCCATATGATCCTGAAAATAAGCTGAGTTGCTTCTGGATCAACTTTTTCGTTTTACACAAAGACAAGACAAGGGAGTAGTGCAACATTTTTATATGAGACAGAAAAGAAGAGCTGATTGAATTTGGGGGCGTTCGGCGCACCCCCTCTAAACAACCCCCTCTAAACTTTAACACCCGTCACATCAAAGAGAATCTTACTATTTAAACATATTTTTATTAATTTAATGACAAAACCTATGTCACGACCCCTCTCTAAATCACGAGACGAATCTAATGAGCCTAATTAATCTATATTTTGCTACAGTGATGCTACAGCAACCATCGTCTAATCACGCCTTAATTACCCTCATTAGATTCGTCTCGCGATTTCGAGCGGAGTCCTGAAATTAGATTTGTAATTAAACTTTATTTGTAATCGCAATATTCGTTGGAAAAACCTCTAAAGTTTAGACCCCGTGCGCCGAACACCCCCTTTTGGGTTAACAAGGAGTTTATCCTCATCAAGAATGTCTGTTTGTACTTTGAACACCCCCTTTTTTTGGTGCAGACATCCAATCCAATATTTGTTGACGTGAATTTGGCAAAACTAGTGAAACTACTAGGTTAGAGCATCTCTAGCAGAACACCTAAACTGAACACCAAAACCTAAAAACTGTCAAAATGGCGAAAAAACTGCTCCAGCAGAACACCTAAATGGATACCAAAACCTAAATTTTTTTTGTTTTCACCTAAATTTCTCTCTCCTGAACTCATATTTGAGTTTCCAACATGCCAACACCTAAAAATCTCTCGCGCGTGCGGGAGAGTCCAACTGCCAGTTGCGGGAAGTTTCCGCCGCCGCCACCGTTCCCCATCCCCGCTCGCTCCACCATTGCCAGCCACCAAATCTCGCCGGCGACCACCAAATCCAACCACAAGGACTCCCAACACCTCCCTCAACCATCCCGCACCCCTGCACCTATTGCCGTCGTCGCCCGACTCGATCCGCACATGGCGACGGCACCGCCGAATCTCAACCCGCCGCCACAAATCCGACCACCGGCGCCGCTATGGACGGCGAGGGACACCTTCCCACCCCTTGTCCACACCTTCCCGCCATGGAAGGTAAGCTTGAGGCGGCGGCCGGCGGTCTTGACGCGGGCAAACTTGAGGAGCCGCCATGGAAGGCGAGCTTGAGGAGGTGGGCAGGCATGAGGCGATGGAGGGAGAGCTAGAGGAGAAGACGAAGGTTGACATGGAGCAGCGAGGGCGAGATGGAGAGGCCGCCATGAGGACCAGAGCGAGCTTGAGCAGCGAAGAAATTGGAGCTGAGTGACGGGCTTCACGCCGTGGTTGGGGATAAGGTTGAAGATTTTGCAAAAAAGCCCTTCCAGAAAGTTGTAATAATTCATAACTTTTATGTGTCTTGATATTTTTATACAACCCTCCCTGAAGTAAAGAGTATTTTCAAAAGACTTTATAGGTTTTCAGTTTTAGGTACTCTGCTGGAGAGGAGTAATTTTTTCTGAAATTCTTCTCTCTCCTACACCTAAAACTTGGTTTAGGTTTCCGATTTTAGGTTCACTACTGGAGATGCTTTAATGACACTGTTTATGGGCATTGCTAACTAAAACACACCTGATCAATCATCCTGCAACAGCACGTTGTCTTTACCCGCTGGCCATTGGCAAACTTTACCGTGCAGTCTGTTGTAGTGCCAGTCGTCCACAAATAGCCAAACACCACACAAGAAAGAAAGAGCGGTCAAAAAGTGAGCATCAGTCCAGAACCCTCGCCGCCCGCAGGGCTCCAGAGCAACTTCCACTGTGTCTTTTCTGCAAACTGGTTGTATTTCCGTGCGTTGCCACGGACCGAAAAAGCCATTTCAACATAAATGAAAATATTGGCAATATTTGGATTACCCAACATTTAGTTCAGAAACATACTAACGTTGATCCAACTACAGTTCAGTTTCACCATTGCCACTAAGGCCCTGTTCGTTTCCTCCCCTCTAAATTTTAGACCCGTCACATCAAAGAAAATCTTTACATTTAAATTTTTTTATTAGTTTAATGACAAAACCTATGTCACGACCCTCCCTCTAAATCACGAGACGAATCTAATGAGCCTAATTAATCTATGTTTTGCTACAGTAATGCTACAGTAACCATCTTCAAATCGCGTCATAATTACTCTCATTAGATTCGTCTCGCGAATTAGACGGGGGGGTTCTGAAGTTAGTTTTGTAATTTGACTTTTTTTAGTGCTCCTAAATAGCAAAATTTTCTTTGATGTGACCCCTCTAAAATTTAGCACGATGAAACGAACACCCTCTAAGTCAACATAATCAATGTTCTAAGAAAATGTCACTCCCTCCTACAGATCAGAAACACCTTAATATCACGTCATCAGTCCAAAGTATTACTATCTAACTATGCAATATACTTCCAGGAAGAAAGAATAAGCCAGAAATAAAACTTGTCTCACTCCCAGCTTCACCTCAGAAGTTGCACGCATCCTGCACTGAGAGTCACCTGCAGTGGATAGATGAACTATTAGTGTAACCTAAAGAAAGATGAACTATTAGTGTAACCTAAAGAAAGATAAATGATTTACCATTTGAGGTACTTAGCGACGTGAATCTATAGAGTATCCTGCAGTCTAATTCCTTTCATAGCAAATCAAAGTGATACTTGAACTGTATTTATTGATTTTAACACAAAAGCAGAAGGTTCATTATGCCATATCCCCCATAAGCACGCTAACTATTTTTGCACAAATAAATAGCTGTCCTGAACTGTAAACTAATGGTTCCCTTCCTATTACATCCTGAGGCACACGTTATATTAAACCATTCGAAATCCAAAGATTATAACATGTTCATAAAAGGAACAAAGAATCATCTCACCTACGTTTTCTATAAAAATACATGTATATATATTATTTTACCTTTATCCAATTCTTGGCTAGCTGCACTCTGCATAATGCTCAGCATTTTCATTGCAAATCTCTTTCTTACCCATACTAAAAATAACTGAACCTATGCTGTGTATGCATGCTTCATACTGCAGCGGGCATACAATCGATTTTGCAATGGACCTATAATAACAGAACAATACTCCACAACATAACATGTCCCAGATATTCCTGACAAAGCAAACTGTTCCAGAATCGCCAAACTACCAAGATACTGCAAGTGTCACAACACCTAACTTTCTCAAGAAAACATAAAGCATGACTTTTTCTTTACCTAGACCTTGATGAATTGGATGACAACTTCTTGCAATCCTAGGTTCTCAAAATCCCAGATCCTGGCACTCCTTTGGGCCTAAAGGGTTTTTGAAGCTGTGAGGGGCATGAGACTTCGTGTTAGACTCGGCAGCATGAGAGGTGGATTTGAATTTCGGGGGCAGAAAGAGAGGTATCCGGAAGTAGAGGGCAGCAAGTGACGGTGAAACATTAGTAGCTCACAATAAAATTCCTTTAGCGCAGAAGGACGGGTTTCACTTAAACCTGAAAAGAGAAGGCACCAATAGACTGTCTTAACAGGAAATTGTGCAATCAAGTTCAATCACAATAATTAGTCTTCCTAACAAATCCATGGAATTTAAGTGCTACTGTATTCCAGCTAGAAGTCAAGTTATAAACAGAAAAGATTGACATAATTTCAGACAAATTAATCTACTCTGGTGCAGGAAAATAATAAAACAAAAAAGCACCCAAACTGTACCAGACTTTCAGAAACAGACTCTAGCTGTAATGTAACAGTCACTCTGTTGCCAACGGCGCACACCTTCAGTTTTAATGCACAGAAAACAAAATTTTAAAATTTCATTTCATATAAGCAGATGAAAGAGACAAGCTAAGTGATAATTCAATTCCACTTCTCTTCATTTCTTTAAACCAGAAGAGGAGGCTCACTTGCCACTTTATCCAGTCATCATCCCCAACAAAATTGCACAAAAGGCATAGAAATGTACAAAATATTTTTGCATGCTGTATTTTCGAAAAGCTTCACCTGATGAATCTTATATTGCAATGGAAAGGAACAGGACGGCAGAACAATATGCAGGCTTGACTTGACTATATTGATCACTAAAATAAATCAATGTTAGAATATCATTGATGTGCAAAACAGACTGCCAATCTAGGAAAGCTAGGATACATGGTGTTTGCAAAAGGAGCAAGACACATGTTACTGCTCTACGAACCGGTCCACCCATACAAAAAGCGTGTGAGAACATACTTCAGATTTCAATTAACAGAAAGGTTGAGGAGAGAGCCCGTCATACCTTGATCCTTGAGGAATGGAAGCGCAGGAGAGTGAATCCCAGCTTCCCAGCTCCAACGAGTGACCATTTTTGTGCTGCTGCTAGAGGGCTTGACCTGTGGGTGATTTATAATATGTCTAGTCAGGAGATTGGATTCTTCCAGGCGGGACATGGCCTGCGCGCGTGCGGGATTTGAAATTTCGGTGTCAGAACAAATTGAATCTGAGCATTGTACCTTCTCGAGACTTCTGGCCGTGTCTCCCTGGTGGGTCAAGCACCGCCTCATCGAGGCCGGGTCAGGAGAGGTGGCATGGCATCCAAGTTACAGCGGGAGAGAAGCATCATCGCGCCGCGGCCCGGACACGGAGAGCTTCCTGTCGGCGTCAAGGGCTCGCCACCCGGGATGGGGATGAGGAAAAAATGGACCGCGGCGACGAGGATATACCTTATTCACCGGCGGCCCGATTCCTCCTACGCCGGTTCTTCGTCCTCGCGGCGGAGCAGAAGGCGGCGACGCAGTCCCCCTCCTCCCCTCTCCACGAGTTCTTGCGCAAGAAGGAACCGCGCGAACCATCTGGCCGAGGAGGGAACCGCTGGTTTCTTGGTTCGAGCTGAGCGAGCTCGACGACACGGCGGAGCAGAAACCGGCGGTGCGGCAGGTGGGCCCAGGGACGGCGGGGGCAGGTGGAGCAAGCCCAGGACCAGGAGCGGCGAATTGGTGAGGGAGGGGGCAGGCGGGCTACGGTCTACGGGCCCCATCTGCCGGCGACCGCCCAGAAACATCACGCGACGAAAACTGATCGTTAGATGGACATCGGACGGACGAAATTGCAAGATGGCAGGAACACCATCATCACCAACTCCCTCTTTTAAAGAAGTAGAGATAGAGATATTTGGATCGTATTTTGCTTGGTCTCCTGTATGCTCGAGTCCAACAAACAATGCCTGCATTTCCAACCCTGACGGTGCCTCGCGCGGGCGTGCCAAGTTGCCGACAGTTGCTAGAGCGCCTCGGAGAAGAGACGCAATCGATCGCCGGGCGACGAGGCACAGCGGAAGGAGGCGCCGTTGCCTTGCCGTGGCACATGCACAGGGCGCACCGGAACTTGGCTGGCGTGCCCTGCTCTCGTAGCTCCAGCGGGTGCCGGTGCCCGGCGTCGGCGTGGTTGTCGCCGTACAAACTAAAACCGGTGGCGCACCAACACGTACGTAGTACGGATTCCGCACGGTCTTTGTGGTACGGAGCTCACGCAGAGCCTGGCGCGTCTGCGGCGCTCATGGTGACGGGTCTTGGAATTCATCGTCATGACTGCTGCGCGGGAGAACACGAGCGGCGGTCGCGCGGCCACGGCGCGGAATATCAAGTCCGCCGGGTCGAGGTCGGTCATCAGCGGCATTCGCGCGCGGCCGCAAAAGGGATCATGAACCTCCAGCTGTGCTAGCTGCACACCGTGTGAAGAAGTCGATCAGCGCCGCGCGCGTGCTTCCCTGCCCAGCACGTACGTACGCCCTCATCAGCTCCTGTCCTAGACTCCTGCAGGTTTCCCGACTCGTCGTGGCGCTGCTGTGCGCTCTCGGCCTTGCCGTTCTTCGCTTCGTGAGGCGATGGTACAAGAAGTTGAACAGCTCGATCGCCGGCCAGCGCCGCGGAGGCGGAAGTCTATCTATCTCGGGTACGACGCACCGGTCGGCGTCGCGGCGGCTCGATCAGCATGGCGTGCGGACTCTGGAATCTGAATCATGGGCTTGGCGATCGACGCGTAAGCCGCTCACCGCGCTCGGCTATTGCCTCTCCACCATGGTCCATGGTACGGAATAGGACTTGCCGAGGATGGCGACGTCGTTGTCCACCGCCTTCAGGATGACGGTGACGGCCACGGGGAGCACGCGTCGCCTGAGACCTCCTCTCAGATCTTTAGCTCGACCGTCCCGCGTCCGGCGCCGCTGGATGGCGTCCGTGGTCTTAACGAGCAGGGTCAAAGCCAAGCCGCGCGATGAGTGAGATCTCGATACGTACACCGGCATTGTGTTGCGCCAGTACCGTATGATGCGTACGGTCACATGTCAGTGACAAAGTCTCGTGACTTCGACGTCAGCGGAACCGATTCCGAGCGGCAGGAATGGGATCCCCTGACGTCGAAGTCAGCAGTGACTTCGTGGCTGACATGTGGGCCCTCTAGGGAGGGGAGCCGACATGTCAGTGACAAAGTCTCGTGACTTCGACGTCAGCGGAACCGATTCCTGAGCGGCAGAGGAGGCCCCCTTCTGAGTTCTGTTCCGTTCGCGCGAGCCCGACGCTAGAGTCAGGTGGCAGGGGGCAAGTGGGACGTAACAGAGCCCGAATGCACATGGTGACGACGTGACGAGCTTGCGAGGCACCAGCTGGATACGAGACCGTTGGCTGAACGCGATGTGTGAACACAACAGATCACTAGCCGCCGACTCTTCGTGATACGGGCGCATGCACAAAATGCAGAGCTGGCGCGGTCATCGCGGCGACTCCTGGAATTCGTCGCCATGACGGACGGGAACGGACGTGCACCCATTAACACGACCGAAGTCGAAGAGATTACCCCATCCAATATATGAACCACACGCAAATAACAGTACTCCATCGACCGCGCACAGTGGGTTGGAGAAGAATGGCGGCGAGATACATCAACCACGCGGGCCACCCGCACCCGCTGGTGCTGCGTGAGGGCACGCGCACCAGGTTCCGGTGCGCCCTGTGCAAGTGCCGCGGCTACGGCTCCTTCTACCGCTGCAACTCCTGCGAGTTCCGGATCCACGACACCTGCGCCGGCCGCCGAGTGCCCGGAGACCCTGAGCTTCTTCGGCCACCCGCAGCACCCGCTGGTGCTGGACCCGGTGGTCAAGGCGGACAGCGGCATCTGCTGCGACCTCTGCGAGTACTGCATCCACGGCATCTACTACGGCTGCCGCCTCTGCGGCTTGTACCTGCACCCGGTCTGCGCCACGCTGCCGCCGTCCGCCATCTCGCCGCTGCACCCGCAGCACCTCGTCACGCTCGTCCCTTCGCCAGCCGGTCTGAAGGATTGCTTCGTCTGCGAGGACCGTTACATTGGGCTGGGGGAAGGGTGGAACTACGTACGTGTGCCGCCCGTGCGGCCTCCGTCTCCACCCGTGCTGCCTGTTCGGCAACAGCGACAAGGACGCCGACGCCGCTCCGTTGTGCATTCGGGGCCCTGCGCCGCGAGGAATGGAGTGACGAAGCACCGGTGCTGCTGTCGCGTTCCTTATCGGTCGTTTCTAATAGGCACACCTGGGAACTTCTATGTGCGTGTCTTGGTCTTGTTCAGTTGTTCTTCTCTCTTCTGGTGAACTTCTTTCTTCGTTATCTGCTGTCTCGAGGATTGGTTTTCCTTGCCCAGTGAATCTATTGATCGACAATTATTCGCCTTGTTTCAGTTATTCAGTAGTAAGTTTTTCGTGGCAGATGATATGCTGGACGCTTTGAGAGCCCCTTTTGTGTATCAACTGACGGATATACGTTCGAGTCCACAGCGCTAACATCCCGTTTCTAGTCTCTGCTCTGCGCCTGCAGCTGGCGATTGAGCTCAACTATGGCGCCGCGGATCGCCCAGCTCAGCGCGCGAGTGACGTGCGTCGTTATACAGGTTTTCTGCGGCTTTCGCGGCCACATGGCACGGATCAAGTAAGCCTGGTCGAGGTTGTGGGGAGTGGACAGCCGCTGCGGCATTTCGCCGCCGTCGGTGTGTCAGTGTGCGTGGGATGAGTTTGCGCGAGCGCCTTCAGGCGGCACTCGATCTGCAGGGTGCGCGATGCACGCCCGCGTGTTGTTAGAGGCGTCGGGGTAGGAGAAGACGGGAACGTGACTGGACGGGATGGTGCACGCCGTGCTTGTGAGGCGCCACGTCGTACAAGAGGAGCGTGCACCGCCCACGCTCGCGCGCGACACGGCAATCGTCGATCGAGGACAGCGGCGTCTGCCTCCAAACGGCGGCGCGGCGTCTACTACGGCTGCCAGCCGTTCGGCGTGGGTGTGCCAATTCTGGTGTTTCTGGTGTCTGCGTCAGGCTGAATGGCTATGCTTAAAGTAATGAGACACAGTGCTCTTTTTGCATTGGGAACCTTTATTGCGATTTGATTGTTTCGCTTGATAAATACTATACCTCCATTTCAAAGTAATAATGAGACAAATTTTTTGAATAAGACGAGCAGCCAAACATGATCTCAAAAGGTCAAAAACGTCAAGTAATTTAAAATTGAGAGAGTAGTGCAGACTTCATTGTACGAGAACTACGTATCTGCTACGACTCCTACTAATCACTACCGTAGTGCTCGCTTTGCCATCGAGAAATAGTACATCATATGTTTTGATGGGAACATACGGTGAACAAACGTTACAAGATCACTGTGTTAAAAACCTTTTTGTTCAGGAAGTTCTCCTTGGCTGGTCAGCTGGCCGCTTTGCCTTTCATGTGTTGTTGTGAATCGACGTGTGTAGCCAAATTTTCTTTTTAGCTCCAACAATTTACCCCTATCCAAAGTGGATTTTCTGAACCGACGAGGCCCGCATATGCCGGGATTACGTAAGAGCCCAGTCAGTCCAGTGCGATTCACCTTCATCAGCAGTCGTCCTCCCGTTAACGAGACGGATGAAAAATGTTGCGGGCCCCCACGTGCACTGCTCGGGCAATCGGCCCAATCCATGCTCTTGCCCAAAATGCCCTTCTCCCTTCCTTTCTCACCGGTCACCACAAGTTTCATAAAAAAAAAACCACAAGTTTCATCATTCATCATTTGGCGATGGTAGACAGCTGCCATAGATCCCCCAAATAAAAAACTTAGTTCAAATTTTGGAACTGAGCAGTGACCCACAGGCTCCGGATTAAAGCTAGTATCTTTGACGAGTTGCATCAAGGTTACAGGTAGGTGGATCCTGAGTTCCTGATGCAGAAATGAGGCTACCACTCCGTAGCCCTCGCCCGCGTTTTCCACGAGTTGGTTCGACGACACCATGACGCGCGTTGAATGGAAGTTTTGGTTTTTCAGCGCAACCCCAGCCCAGGGGTGGGGAGATAACAGAAAGGCAGGCCGCTTTGCTCACCACCCAAAAGGAGCTTTTGGGGGAAACAGAAAGCTCCCACTACTTTTTGTTAGGACAAGACCCACCCCCATGCCATGCCCCTATAAAAAACCAACAGTGCCCAAGAACATCCCCAGTCAGTGGCTAGCGACCTGCAGCATCTCAAAATCCTCAAGTTAAGCGCGCGGCCATTAGGTAGTCGTCCAAGCATCAGCGCGAGGAGATGTGCGCAGCAGCTCCCTTTCTGAGAAATCGCCCTGCTCGTCTTGCTGTTGTAGCGTTGCTGATCACCGGCGCTAGCCTTCTCCTGCCGCCGCCGGCCTCTGCTGCGAAAAAGGCGAGTAGAGTGACTGATGACTGTTCTTGATTTCTTTAGCTTTGACTCTCCTCCCCCTTTTCGTTTCGTTGATTCTCACTGTTTCTGTTGATGAAAAAAGCTGATTGCTTGAGTTTGGTGCAGTCGTACGTGGTGTACCTCGGCGGGCACTCGCATGGCCGGGCGGGCGCGGCGCTGGCGGCCAGCCGGGAGCGCGCCAGGCGCTCCCACTACGCGCTCCTGGGCTCCGTCCTGCGCAGCGAGGCGAGGGCCAGGGACGCCATCTTCTACTCGTACACGCGCTACATCAACGGCTTCGCCGCCACGCTGGAGGAGGAAGAGGCGGCCGAGATCTCGAGTACGTTCCTCGCTCGTCGTGTTTTCTGCCGTTGTTCGTTGCGGTTTCGCCGAGGTGATGCGTAGTCGGTGCTTGTGGTTTTGGAACAGAGCATCCGCGCGTCGTCTCCGTGTTCCCGAACCGAGGGCACCGGCTGCACACGACGCGGTCGTGGGAGTTCCTCGGGATGGAGAAGGACGGCCGGGTGAGGGCCGGCTCGCTCTGGGCCAAAGCCAAGTTCGGCCGAGGCGTCGTCATCGGCAACCTGGACACCGGTAATGACAAGCTCTCACTTTAATTCCTCGTGATGTTCTTCTTGGTGGCACGATTTCCTTCTTCGCCCGGCCTGTTCGTCGTCGTCGTAAGCCATTAATGATAGAGTCCATATAAGTAGAACTAGTGGGCCTTAACCAGTTCGTTAATTAATCAGAAGAGAAATGCGTCGATGATAATAAGAGGAACAAAATAGGAGTCCACGTCCTGCCGCGCCAGCAGCTCACGGACGCCATCCATCGGTCCGTGTAAAGCTGGAGACGGCCTCCATCTGTAGGCGGCCGGCCGGAGTGCGCAGAGGCGGCAGTGGCTGCAATCAGTATCTGCGCAGACGCAAGCGTTGGCTTGCAGTGTGTGATGAATTTGTTTGTCCCGGATGCATCATGCAGCAGAGTGCAGCGGAGTAATTGTCCGTAACGCGCGCGCCCGTGGGAACGGCCGCGGCTTTCATGGCTTTTGGGGACTCGGAGGTGGTAGCTCAGCTCTGCAGCTGCTACGCTGTTGAAGCCTAGGCTGTTTGGACGTTACTGTAGGGCAGTCTGTGGGAGCAGTAGAGCAAAAATGCTGGCGTTTTGTTTGGTTATTTAGGAGCAAACAAACCACGACTCGTTCTCAGTGCTTTTGCCAAACAAATGCTGTTTGCAAGTAGTAGTACTCTCATAGCAATATGCTCGTGCTAGTAAAATGCAGAGTACAAATACGTGGCCAGGCTCGTGACTGGCTGGTGTTCAAAGCGTCTGCCGCTTTACCACGGCTGCGGCCGCAGCTGGGCTGGGCAGTTGCCCGTAGGGCACTGGGCCTGCGCCTGCGCCCGTACGTGCGTGGGGCTTCTTCATAGGGGGTGTTCGTTGAACTGCTGCTAAAGTTTAGACCCCTCTAAAAAAAGAGAATCTTACTATTTAAGAATTTTTTATTTATTTAATGACAAAACCTATGTCACGACCCCCCTCTAAATCGCGAGACGAATCTAATGAGCCTAATTAATCTATGTTTTGCTACAGTGATGCTACAGTAACTATCTTCTAATCACGTCTTAATTACCCTCATTAGATTCGTCTCGCGAATTCGAGCGGAGTTCTGAAATTAGTTTCGTAATTAAACTTTATTTGTAATCACAATATTCGTTGGAAAAACCCTCTAAAGTTTAGACCCCCTGCGCCGAACACCGCCATAGACACACGGCCGGCGGCAGGGAGGGAATCCCGCATGTAGAGTCAAGTCTCTGCCGCTGTCCGTCGTCGTCGTCGTCCCCATCTGGCCATCTCTGCTGTGCCGTGCGCTGCGCGCGAGCCACGGACAATACAGTATTCGCCATGCCATGCCATGGCATGTCCGCGTGCATATCCCGATCGAAATGGCATGTCCGCGTGCATATCCCGATCGACGAGGTGATTAAACAAGGGTGGGTTTTGCTTTTGCTTATGCCGCCGTGCCGTGGCAGGGGTGTGGCCGGAGGCCGGCAGCTTCAGCGACGACCGCATGGGCCCCGCGCCGGCCGGGTGGCGGGGAATCTGCCAGGACCAGCAGGCCTCTGACGACGCGCAGGTTCGTTGCAACAGGTCTGTCCCTCCTCTCCCTTCTCTGTCTCTCTTGCTTTGCTTGCTTGCACCCATCCACGTCGTCCATGGCGTTCTCTGGCTCGGGCACTGTGCAGTTTATTAACTTGTGTGCCGGGCACTGTGCAGTTTATTAACATGCTTGCACCCATCCATGTCGTCCACATTCAGCTTGGGGTTGAAGCAAGCACGCACGGCGTTATCCTTGTGGGGTAACCGTGCTGATTGTGTTTTTAAGTCGTGCACCACGACAGTGCCAGTGCATGTTCTCTTTGACTCCGGTTCTTAATTTGCTCTCCTGTTTTGGCACAGCACAGCGTCGTAGAGCGTAAACTACTACTTATAGTATAGTACTGTAGTCAGTAACAACAATGTTGCAGACTGACAGAGCCGCCTTCGGTTTCAGAGACATGCTTATCATAACCTGCTTGTTCTGCAAACTTCGATATTTTTATTTTGAACTAAGTAGGTTTAGCAAACTCGTCCACTGTTTTCTACTACATGGTTGGTGGGATGAGTCATCCACGGCAGCGTTTGATTGGATGGATGTGCCATCATCTCTCATAGTACATGTAACCAAACACACACTTAGAAATTGGCCCGGTCATTGTGGCAACATTGCATCTACAAAAGTACAAGCTAGTCGGCCGATACACATTATAAATTAAAGGCCTTTGATTTGCACTTCATATTTGTGATAGAAATTAACTAGTACAATTCGGGCTACAGTGTAATCCTCCACATATATATGACGTCTTAACTCATATAAAACGACGTGGAGGTCGCATAAGAATTACAAGAAGGAAGTGCAAGTGTGGAACACTAGATGAACAAGGTTCAAAATGGAGAAAAGAAATGTGCTGCCTTCAACAAAAGTCTGAGAGCCATTCCTTTTCGCTGTGCATCCTTTTCCACCATTCCACCCCTGACCAATCGGCATGTGAGGGCATGCAGAGCAGACCTGATCAACAGTGCTTCACGCAGAGCTCTCCCTTTTCGCTGTTGCCACCACACAGCTGATTGCTGCCATAATTCTGCAAAGATTAGGGTCCCAATTCCCTCAAACTGCCTCGCATTCTAGAAAGATTTCCGTCCCTTTGCCGTGCGCTTTCCCATGATTACATGGACCCTCGGTGATCGTGCTTGCCTCGCGCCGAATCCGCCTTGTCCCATGCATACATTACCCAGCGCCCCTGTCCGTGTGAGTGGCTCGACAAGCACGAAGCAGACACCACGGTTTGTATCTTCAGAAAGGTTCCAAAACAACGTGTTAATCCACGCACAAGCACAAAGCTACAGTATATGTACGAATGAACGGGGCTGGAGGCATGGTCCCTCCTGCATAAAGCATCATCTGGTTTACGATCGTGGGGTGCAGCTAGATCGACAGTCTATAATGCGGCTCTGCCAAAACCTGAAGAACGGCACCCGTTAGGGAATGCCAGGGCCAGAGGTCTCAGAGCACAGAGTGCGGCATGTGTGTGCATGGACCAGTAGTACATCACACTGCTCTTCTGCCAAATTGTTTTGTCGTACCCGTGCGAGATTTTACTGGAACGTTGACTGGAACATTAGCCTTAAGCACTGTTATTATGTGTGCCTGGCGGGATTAGTCGTGGACTGTTATTGAAATTTATGCAGATACATGCAGAATATGATGGATTGTGCAGGTGGGAGTTGATGATGGTGCTCGTTGTACTTCCTGCGTGCAGGAAGCTGATCGGCGCGCGGTACTTCAACAAGGGCTACCTGGCGACGGTCGGGCAGCAGTCGCACCCAGCGAGCACGCGTGACACGGACGGGCACGGCACGCACACGCTGTCCACGGCGGCCGGCCGGTTCGTGCCCGGCGCGAACCTCTTCGGGTACGGCAACGGCACGGCCAAGGGCGGCGCGCCGGGCGCGCACGTCGCGGCGTACAAGGTGTGCTGGCGCCCCGTGAACGGCAGCGAGTGCTTCGACGCCGACATCATCGCGGCGTTCGACGCGGCCATCCACGACGGCGTGCACGTGCTCTCGGTCTCCCTGGGGGGTTCCCCCGTCGACTACTTCCGCGACGGCGTCGCCATCGGGTCCTTCCACGCCGCCAGGCACGGCGTCACCGTCGTCTGCTCCGCCGGGAACTCTGGGCCCACATCCGGCACCGTGTCCAACACCGCGCCGTGGCTGGTCACCGTAGGCGCGAGCACCATGGACCGGGAGTTCCCCGCGTACCTGGTCCTCGGCAACAACAAGCGGATCAAAGTTGGTAACGGATTCCTCAAAATGTCTCTCAGACTTCAGCAATTCCAATCTTTATCTGACAAAACTATGCGTCATTTTGTGTTGACATGACAGGGGCAAAGCCTCTCGCCGGTGCGCCTTCCCGGCGACAAGTCCTACCCGCTGATCAGCTCTGAGGAAGCAAAGGCGGCCAACGCAACAGCAAACCAAGCGTAAGAATGGAACAGCCTCCGCCTCGCAATGTTCTCTAGCATTTCTGAACATGTTCTTCTTCTCATGGCTGGGTGGTTGTCAAGTACAGTAAAATTTTATGCGCTTGCTGATTCTGCAGGAAATTGTGCATCGAGGGATCACTGGACAAGGCGAAAGTGAAGGGAAAAATAGTCGTGTGCATCCGTGGGAAGAATGCGAGAGTGGAGAAAGGCGAGGAAGTTCGCCGGGCTGGAGGGTTTGGCCTGGTGCTGGCGAACGATGAGGCCAGCGGAAACGAGATGATCGCCGATGCGCACGTGCTCCCGGCCACGCACATCACCTATTCCGATGGGCTGACTCTTTTAGCCTACCTGAATTCGAGCAGGTAAATTTTATCTGCCATTGTTTCAATCGAAACATCAAATCGGCCTATTAGCTCAGTTGGTTAGAGCGTCGTGCTAATAACGCGAAGGTCGCAGGTTCCGAGACCTGCATGGGCCAGATATTTTTTCTTTTCAGTTTTTCCATTTTTTTTTTCTTATGATTTGCTCTAAATCCTGAGCTTCTGTGTCGTGGTCGTGCAGATTGACGTCAGCCTACATCACCGTCCCAACCACAGCGCTTGACACGAAGCCGGCGCCGTTCATGGCCGCCTTCTCCTCGCAGGGCCCGAACACCGTCACTCCTCAGATCCTCAAGGTTCAAAAATATTATTTCGAGCGCACATTTCCTCTGAATTCTTTCATTCTTCGCATGATTTTTGACTGATCTGTCACCGACGCGTTTCTTTGGCAGCCGGACATCACCGCGCCGGGGGTCAGCATCCTCGCGGCGTTCACCGGCCAGGCAGGGCCGACGGGTCTCGCCTTCGACGACCGCCGCGTCCTCTTCAACTCCGAGTCGGGCACCTCCATGTCGTGCCCGCACGTCGCCGGCATCGCCGGGCTCCTCAAGGCCCTCCACCCAGACTGGAGCCCGGCCGCGATCAAATCGGCCATCATGACAACGGGTACCTCAAAATTCCATGCTCCAACTCACTGTACATTGCCGACCGATATCATGTCTCTTGCGTGCTGAGACGTGGTGCGTTTGATGCTTTGCAGCCAGGGTGCAGGACAACACGAGGAAGGCGATGACCAACTCGTCGTTCCGCCGCGCGACGCCGTTCGGCTATGGCGCCGGGCACGTGCAGCCGAACCGCGCCGCGGACCCGGGCCTCGTCTACGACGCGAACGCCACGGACTACCTGGGCTTCCTCTGCGCGCTGGGCTACAACTCCTCGACGATCGCCACGTTCATGGCCGGCGCCGGGCCGCGCCAGCCGCGCGCGTGCCCGGCGGCGCGGGCGCCGCGGCTGGAGGACCTCAACTACCCATCCGTGGCGGTGCCGCACCTGTCCCCCACCGGCGCCGAGCGCGCCGTCACGAGGAGGGTGCGGAACGTCGGCGCCGGGCCGGCCGCGTACGTCGCGAGGGTCGCCGCGCCGCGCGGCGTGGCGGTGGACGTGCGGCCGGGCCGGCTCGAGTTCGCCGCGGCCGGGGAGGAGAGGGAGTTCACCGTCGCGTTCAGGGCCAGGAAAGGCTTCTTCTTGCCCGGCGAGTACGTGTTCGGGCGCCTGGTCTGGTCGGATGGCGACGGCGGGCATCGTGTGAGGAGTCCCCTTGTTGTGAGGGTCGGGGACACCAGGAAGAAGAAGAAGAGTGGGCTTTCGGTAGCTTGATGTGGTACGATAGGATTTCTTTGTACGTCTATGGGCAGCAAACTGCTGACCAAAGAGGGTTTGGCTGTTGGCTCGATGACCATGAACGTAACGATGTACTGTTGACTTGATAAGGCAAAAATGAAGTGTAATTTTTTCCTGATTTATTAAGCGTCCAACAAATTTCTTTCTCGCAATTCGGGATTTCAGTGGATTACATCCTCGTGCAATTCAGGAACTCGAATCCTCCTACAATAATTAATACTAGTACAAGTTGTCAAAAGCTTTTTCTGCTAGCAGTGTGTTAATAAATTGTCCTGAAAAATATATATTCAGAATCTTGCGTGAGATAGTAGTGTTTACAGTTAAGTCGCCATGTGCCTGCACAAGATTCTTGAGCGGTCAGCGTAAAGTTAAGCAGGGCAGCGGTCTTCAAACAAAGCCATCCCTGAATTTCCTTTAGATTGGAAGGAAACATGTTAATATTATCTTTGGACAATGCACAAACTGGAGCGAAGGCAGAAATCTAAAATATTGATCAAGATCCAAAGTTGTCGCATTTTGGTCCTAAGCTGTCAAAAATGTTATACCATAACTTTCCCACTTTTACTAGTTATTGCACTAACAGTGCTCTCACATGACATGTCCTCTAGCATTATGGCAACCTGTTAATACAACATGAAAATGCTAGTGTACCATAACTTTCCCACTTTCACCAGGCACCAACAGTGCTCGAGCATTATTTTTTTAAAAAAAAACAGTGCTCTAGCTAGTATTATGGTATTGCATGAACCAGTGAATATATACCCTTCAATGCAAACATTAGGACTAGGTCGGAAAAACATCATGAAACAATTAAAAACATTTTTATGTAAAACAAGGCCAGGTCTTGGCAAGAGAAAACTAGCAAGGCACTGTTATGAAGAAAAGTACAACCTTTTTGTTGATTTGATTGACAGCCTCATCTAAACTTACGGTATTCTGCAATGTACTAAAAAGAAGAGTGGGGACGTACCATCTCCATATTCCTACAATGAAGGGATTCGTTTTTTTCAAGCGCTCTTGGCATCCGACCTCCCACTGGACAAAGCGCCCTTCAGTTTTGACATCGGACGGAGACGTATCCGGTTTTATTATTGGCATTACTTATTCTTTTCTTACTTGTTGGGTTGGATGCACCTTAGAACCAGTGAGGTTTTGGTACTGAAAAGAAAACAGCAAAAGGGGGGGGGGGGGGGGGGAAAGGGGGGGGGGGGGGGGGGGGGGGGGGAACTGTAACTAATATAAGCAATTGCTAATGGAAAAGTCTGAAAATACAAAATTATCGTGTGAAACCTTCGCTTACAAGTGATCTGTTAAGATACGATCCACGAGGGGCAAATTTCAGTTGAACCCTGAAATTTTTGGAATAAACATCATCCGCGCCATGATTAGATATCAACAAGAGATTTGGTATCGGACAATTTCGATATTGAGCTCTGAAAGAAGCACCTAAACGAACCATGGATGAATTGGATTGGATTGGATTAGTAGGACACCAGTAGCAGCCAATCCGCAACAAGACGATGAAAAGGAAGAATCTTGGTCAGTCGAAAACGAAGGAACAAGGAGCCCGCCTCGCCCGGAGTTGGTTAGGTGTGGAACCGGCGGCGGAGAGTTGGTTCTCGCGACTTTGCGAGCCAGCGGAAATCCTTTGTTTCCCGACGCAAACAGAGATCCGCGCCGCGGAGACGTCCATTATTGGCAGAAGATAGGTATTAATTGGGCTACTGGGCTTAATTCGGCCTGTTTGCTTGCGAAGGCGCAGATTTTTATATATTGAAAAAAAAGGCGCGATCTAATCGGCCATGCTTTTAATTTGAAAATGGCGTTCAGTTTAGTTTTAAAGGGTATCTCAATGATTGAAAAGCAAAAGGAGTGACTTGTCATCAAAAGTAGTACCATACGAACCATTGAACATCATCATACGCTTCATGGAAGAATTCGGGCCGTATGTTGAAGAAATCGTGTGATGACTTGCAACACCTAAAAGCGGAAATCGTTTTTCTTTTCTTTTTTTTTTCAGTGCCGCATGTTACCAAAAAAAAAAAGCTCTGAAATAGTAATCAAGCGGCAAACTTTTATTTGTCCGATAATTCGACCGAAACTACCACAAATCTAGAGTGTCAAAGGTACTAAAATGGAAAGAGCTAGCAGCAGTACCATCTCCGTATTCCTATTACAAGAGCATCGTCTCCAACAATGTAAAAAAAAAAGAACTCCCAATAAATTCCAAAAAACCATTGGGAGCAAAAATTACCACCCACCTTGCCCGCAAACAAAAAAAAAAAAAAACTTCACGATATTGGGTTCCAAAAGAAAGACTAGATCTCGTCACCACCAATCAAATAGGTCGGTAGCAGGCAATATGGAGAGGAGTTCTGCTATAGGTCCGACTCGAATGTTAGACTTGGGTACGACTCTGTTAACGTGGTCACACCGTGAGCATCAGGAGAAGAGTTGTGAGCCAGCACGTGAAGCAAAAAAAAATCATCAGAAAAAGAGGTATGCCTCACGCAGTCTGGTCGGACACTGGAGTCGTACAGCTTGGTCGGCTCTACAACATTTTCCATATGGAGAGGGCGAACCCTTGGCAGCTGAATGGCACTCACCACCAATTTTGGTGCGGCAACGACGTGAAACCAAGACTGGGGGAGCGTTGGGAGAGTGCGCAAACGTTAGGAGTTGTTTTGGGAGCTGTCGAAGCGGTGGTTTTTTCTCCATAACACCCAAAACTATATTTTTAATAATGGATTTTACGAGTTGTTAGGAGTTGTTGTGACAGACCCAATCTCCCACGGGACAAATCACCTCTGACATCTTGTTTTGCTGTTGACATTATCAGCTCTTTTTGGTGGATGCACCTTGGGTTCCACTGAGATTTCGGTGCTGAGAAATCAAGGGCAATAGGTGAAAATCGCTCCCAAGGCAAGCGATCGCTAACAAATTAGAGCTGAACACGTGTAAGTTAGATCTTTCGAAAAACACGTGAGGTTACGTTGTAAAGGCGAGTAGGCAACAGACTATGGAAAACAAAGGTCACGAACAGGTGCTGTAGCATCTGCTAATGTCAATCTTGAATGCTGATGAAGAATCACAGAATTCCGCAACTCTCTGGGCAAACGCAGCAAAGTCGAACGTGCAGCCAACGGAACCGCCTTTTTTGGTTCACCGGCGATCCACTCGTCATTTACCGGTCAACATCGTCAGGAAAACAATCGCGCGCCGAGTGGATTGGCGTAGACGCCACTCTCCACTTTCCGGTGACTCACTTGACTCCCTGGCACGGCAGTTGGTCAGATCGTGTGCGCTGCCCGCCAGGTGCCAACAAGCCAAACCCACATGCTGCTTGGCGTGAGCGTCGCCAGAAAACGGCAGGCGGCCAAACCAAACCAACTCCGACCATCCATGTGCACAGTAATCAAACAGAACACACCGGAAATCAAAATATCAGCACTACGGCAAGGCAGACGAAGCAGGCAAGTTCGCACGGGGCGGGATAAGCCTCGTTCGATTTCGGCGTCACTCAATCATATCATATATGAAATTGAATTGCACTACAGTAAGCAATCGATGGGTTCGAACAAACAATCCAAAATGCAGTAAGTAATAAAGCGCAGGATCCCTGTCCTTCCTTTTTTTACATGCGGAGAGTCCTAGATCTCGACGAAGCGGCTACGGGAACGAGGAGGACCGTCCCTACCTCGGGCTGACTCGTCCTAGTACGGCGCCGGCGGGGCGAGGAGGTGGCCGTAGGCGCGGAAGGAGCCGCCGTCGGCGTGGTGGTGGTCGCCGAGGTGGATGTTGTGGGTGAGCTTGTGGAAGCCGCGGGTGTAGACGCCGAAGCCGAAGACGACGCCGACGGCGACCAGCACCAGGATGATGAGCGTGCAGAGGCAGCACGCCTTGCTCGGGCAGCAGCACATCTCGGCGTGCCGGACTTCTGCTCTTGCTGTCGGCTCTCGCCGCTGCAGCCTCACGGGGGAAAAGGGGACGCGAAAAGGCGAGGAGCTTTTGCTTTTGGTTCGGCTCGGTTGGGACTTGGGGTGTGCGTACTGGCGGCCTGGGCGTCCGTGCTCAACCCGGCCGCGCGGCGGGTTATAAAGCGTGGGCTCGCCAGGCGCCGAGTCGAATCGAATAGGGTGCGGCCGCCGCGGCGGTGCTGTCGGATTGGTTGGGTCTGGGTGGAGTCGGGTGCGACGGCTCCCGTCCCGTCCCGTGGGGGCCACGCCTTCCGTCCGCTGCAGTCGTTGTTCGTGGCTTTGGTACCACGACTTCGTCGCGGAAACGGCACAAGGCGCAACGGGCCGCACGGCGGGCGCGGACTCCGTTTCTCACACGAATCGGCAGGCGGCCGCGGCCTTCGGGCCGTTATTTTTGGCCCACGGATGTGATACGGCCCACGACTCCGTTGACTCAAATTTGCGTAAAACAAAGGGGAAAAAAAAACGAACCGGCAGGCGAATCCACGCAATGTTGTCAGGTGATCCGATCGAACCCTTTTGCTTCCTTCTATACACACAATCCCAAGCCTAGATAAAGCAACACCGCCGCACGAATCGAGAGAAAAAAAAACTCCCCACCCAATCCAAACCTGAAGACGACGAGGGGCGCCGCGAACACGACGACGCCGTCGACGGCATCCTGGAGAAGCAGCTGCTCAGTAGGGCCAATCCGGCGGAACGGAACCCTGCTGCAACCTGGCTGGGATGGCCAAGGCCAACATGCAGATCTTCAGTCCGCGCCGTCACGACGATCAATCAACTGAGGAAGATCTATCTGAACATCCTCTACCTGGGACTGGGACCCCCACACATCAGGCGCACCAACTTTCTGTTGAAGGGCCTGCCGCCGGCGCCGCCGTGCCCCCTGGCCCTGTACACCACACTCCTGATGAAACTGAAAGGTCTGTTCCTGAGTGTTCCACCAAGAGACAGGTCAAAGCAGGGAAGGTGGGAAAATGGGCGTGCGTGGATTTTTCAAGCCTGACTACGGAAGAGACGATGAAATTTGTACTCGGCCTCAGGGACGCATGCGTGGCCGTTGGGATGGGCTTTGGCACCAGCCTCGCAGCCTTGCTCCACATAAACTGCGCCGCACCCAGTGTCATAGAAAGCGCCTTGCGGGATGTGTGCGGGATCATCACAAACCATGGCTCGCGGAGGCCGCTTTTGATTGTTGTTATTCTGCCAGACGCAGTCGGAAGTTGCGATGCCAAAGTGGAGGAAACGTGCAACAAGCTCGGGGTTCTCTGTCAGTGTTGTTTGCCGGAGCATGCTCGGACGTCAAGCGATCAGTATCTGAAGAGTGTTGCTTGTGAAATAAGCGCCAAGGTTCTTGAGCTGAACGCACGCTTCGATTCCAGGGAGATGGGACAACAAGTTGTTGACATGGTGGGAGATGATGATAGTGACTCGTCAAGTGAAGTCTGTGGTTTTGATGAGGACTTCGTAGATTACTATGCCTTGAGAAGGGGCCAATATGGTGACTCAATCGATGGTTCGGACTCGGACGATGAAGATCATTGTGGCGCCGATCAGTTTGACTTTTTTAGTTCGTCGGACTCGGAAATGGGTGAATATGCCGACTCTGAACCGTTTGATGAGTCTGAGGAAGATGAGAGTAGTAGTTTCCATGAAGGGACACGAGGTGCTGAAAGTTCTGAACAAATCGATGCTTCTCACGAGAAGATAAGAGAAGGTGATGGACCTGAAGCCACCAACGTACTAGCTGCTAGTCATGTTGCGAATGGGAGTGTTCTTGGGCACATCACGCCTGAAGAAGAGAAACCAGAGGCAATGCAAATCGAGAGGAGGCACCGTCAGAAGCTACCATTGCCCATGTCTGCGAGTTTCGTCAGGAGGAATTATCTCCACTATCGCAATCTGCAGATTGAAAGCGGAATTGTGAAAGACTGGGTATGCGTCAATTTTTCAGAAATGTACGCGCGAGTACACCTTTTTGTTGGTTGGCTCGCACTTGCGTGCCAGCGCATTGGAATGCATTTCTGCAGGGAGCCGATGAAGACATACCATGTGAAATCTGCTGTTCCCAATCATATAGCTACAACTTTTCGGGGTGTGCGCAAAAGCATCATGGAGACATTTTCCAGATTTTGTGATGAACTGGTGGGAGAACCGATAGGACTTTTACTTGTGATTCTTCCAGAAACTAGGGATTACGATGGCGAAATCGAAGAGGTGTGCAAGAGCCTTAGAGTTGTATACCAATGTTGCTTGCCGTCTGCTATGTTTATTAAGCCAGACAATTTTTTTGCTAAAAAAACGGAGCCAGACAAACCATATCTGAAGAAAACCGCCCGTGAGATCAAGTTTAAGGTTGTTGAGCGGGACACATTCATACCATTTGTGTCGGAAGGCCCGACCTTCATTTTTGGTGCTGACACCTCATGCGACACCGTTGCATCTGTGGCTACAACGGTGAACTGGCAAGAATATGGAGACTACAGAGCTGTGGTTCAGCCAAATGACGGAGTGATCATACAGAAACTCTTTACCGAACATGGTGGCATGATCGGCGATCTTCTGCGCCCATTCTGCAGGAAGATCAAAAGGGATAGCAGGATAATCTTTTTCAGACACGGCGTAAGTGAAGATCACATCAGCCACATTTGCCGCCAAGAAGTACTTGCTATCAAGCAGGCTTGCGCCCAATTAAAGGCTGGACTCGAGCCGTCAGTCACATACATTGTGGTCGGAGGAAACGGAGCTCAAGAAGATGGGCGCAAGGATGATGAGCTTGACTTTCTCTGTAACCATGGTTTTGTTGAGGGAACCAAGCCGGGCAGGTACCGTGTTCTTCTTGATGAGAACAATCTTACGTTTCAAGACCTTGAGTCTGTAATCATCAAGCTCTGCTTGCTCCGTAATTGTTGGGCCTACCGAGACATATCTATGGTGCCACCGGCCTACTCTGCATGGCGCGCAGCTTCACGTACAACTGATGAACTGAAGAACGGAGGAGCTGCGACAGGAATAAAGCAACCGGTAGAAGACTAGCAGCATAGGAGAACGGAGCATCGAGCGATGATGGTGAGCAATTGCCAGTAGCAGCGAGCTGGCTTGTACCTTTTGGGCGAAATTGTACCCTTTCTGGGAGATCAGATTCTTGAGCAAACTTTATACTATTAGATATAACTTGATGCTCTGTGTATTTTGTCTACGTATCTAACTTCGCATTAAGGTTGCTGGCTTGCGGCTGTCTCGATGGTGGCTGCGGCCTTCTGATTTTTCTGAGGCCCTGTTTGGATACAAAGTATTATTGGAGTTCTGAACGAATACCATGGTTTTGCAAAATACTTTAGTTTTGAGATATATCAAAGTGTTTGATATAGCAAGTTTTGTAATTTTAAAAACTATGGTATTGCTAAAAGTGCAACTATTTTGGAATTTTAGAAACTCCACTCATGACCTCTTTTTTCTAAACTATGATTTTGCTTGACACTAGCTTCTAAAATCATAGTTTCTTCATACTTTGGTTTTGAGAAACTACAACACCCAAACAGGGGGAAGCTGTTAAGATCGGCTTTGCAGCCTATTAGCGCTATTGCCGTTACAATTTGGTGGATGGAATTCCAATGCTGAATGTCGCCTTGGCCGGCACCTCGATGAGAAAGGCCCAAAAACCTCTCGTCCGCCACTTCCTCCCTCGCCGAAGCTCCGGCAACTCCTACACCTCGGCCGCCCACCTCGCCGACCCCGCTGCGGCCAGCCCCACCCCTTCCCCCAACACCTCCTCCACCATCCACACCCTCGCCCTGCTAGACACCGGCGAGCTCGTCCCGACCCCGCGCCTCTACCACTCCCTCATCGCCGCCTGCGCGGAGTCCAAGAGCCTCGACGATGCCAGGGCCGTCCACGAGCACCTCTCCGCCTCCCGGTTCGCGGGGGACGCCTTCCTCTGCAACTCCCTCATCCACCTCTACTGCAGGTGCGGCGCCGTCCCGGACGCGCGCGCGGTGTTCGACGGGATGCCGACCCGGGACGTGGTCTCCTGGACCTCGCTCGTCGCCGGGTACGCGCAGAACGACATGCCGGGGCAGGCCCTCGGGCTCCTCCCCGCAATGCTGCGGGCCCGCGTCGCGCCCAACGGCTTCACCTTTGCCAGCCTCCTCAAGGCGGCCGGCGCCTGCGCCTGCGCGGAGGACAGGCCCGCAACAGGCCGCGTCGGGATCGGGGAGCAGGTCCACGCACTCGCCGTCAAGCGCGACTGGCACGAGGACGTCTACGTCGGGAGCGCGCTGCTCGACATGTACGCGCGCCGCGGGCGGATGGACGCGGCCGTCGCGGTGTTCGACCGGCTGGGCTCCAGGAACGGGGTATCCTGGAACGCGCTCATCGCTGGGTTCGCGAGGAAGGGGGACGGAGAGACCACGCTGAAGACGTTCGCGGAGATGCAGAGGAACGGGTTTGAGGCGACGCATTTCACCTACTCCAGCGTGTTCTCCGCCATTGCTGGCCTGGGTGCTCTTGAGCAGGGGAAGTGGGTGCACGCACATATGATCAAGTCTGGGCAGAAACTGACCGCGTTCGTCGGCAACACCATGCTCGACATGTATGCAAAGTCTGGGAGCATGGTTGACGCCAGGAAGGTGTTTGACCGTGTGGATAACAAGGATCTGGTTACTTGGAACACGATGCTCACTGCGTTTGCACAGTACGGACTTGGAAAGGAAGCAGTTGCCCACTTCGAGGAGACGAGGAAATCTGGGGTTCAGCTTAACCAGGTCAGCTTCCTTTGCATCCTGACAGCTTGTAGCCATGGAGGCTTGGTGAAGGAAGGCAAGCACTACTTTGAGATGATGAAAGACTACAATGTGGAGCCTGAGATCGATCATTATGTATCTTTTATTGATCTTCTTGGCCGGGCTGGTTTGCTGAATGAAGCTCTGGTATTTGCCTTCAAAATGCCCATGGAACCGACTGCTGCTGTTTGGGGAGCCTTACTTGGGGCTTGCAGAATGCATAAGAACGCTAAAATAGGGCAATTCGCGGCCGACCATGTCTTTAAACTTGACCCAGATGATACCGGTCCACCTGTGCTGTTGTATAACATATACGCTTCCACAGGGCAGTGGGATGATGCTGCCAGGGTGAGGAAGATGATGAAGCAGACTGGTGTGAAGAAGGAGCCTGCATGCAGTTGGGTTGAGACTGAGAATTCGGTGCACATGTTTGTGGCTGATGACGACACCCATCCGAGTGCCAAAGAGATATACAGGATGCTGGATGAGATAAATATGAGGATTAGGAAAGCAGGATATGTCCCTAATATGGATTATGTGCTTGTGCACATCGATAAACAAGAGAGGGAGGCAAAGTTACGGTACCACAGCGAGAAGATTGCACTTGCATTTGCTCTGATCAACATGCCTGCAGGAGCAACGATTCGGATCATGAAGAATATTAGGATATGTGGAGATTGCCACTCTGCTTTCAAGTACGTCTCTAGTGTCTTCGAGAGGGACATTGTTGTGAGGGACACTAATAGGTTCCACCATTTCAGCAATGGCTCTTGTTCTTGTGGAGATTACTGGTGATTCCAATGATTTTGAATATCACTGAAGTCTCAGGGACGCAAGACCCATTGTACTTGCAGGCCAAGTCTTGTTTAGACAACATGGTGAATATTGACCCATGTATCCATGCCTGAAATATGTGTGTGGAATAGGAAGCCAAGCGCTATGACCCCCAAGAGGATTGCAAGATGATATTTGTTAGTATTATGACAGCTGATGCAGTCCACTGAAAGGTTAAATGGTTGGTGCATATACAGTTCCATACTGCATACCTTGACAATGTCACCCGCTCCTTGGGCACATATGAGCGATGGCATCTCCTCTGAAATCACTTCAATGTCAAAATAGTTAAGGGCAACGTAAAGATGAAACCTGCTCTTTAATTAGATAGTTCTTGAGTTGTACATTGTATTGTTGGTCTAATCCATGACACATGTGTCCAAAGTTTATAGTTGGATTTGCCAGTGGAAAGCTGCTACAATTGCTTGCTACTCAGCTGCTCCTGTGAGATGAGAGTGATGGGTCCAGGTTGAGGGCCGGAAAATATCAGTTCTTGTACTCATTCATTAAAGCTTTGTTCAAAATATACAATTTGATGATCCGTAGGCATTATGATTAAAGGATTTAGGCATTATTACTGGAGAGTTCTCTCCTGGTCTTCAAACTGTTTTCCGGAGCAAGATGAAATATGGCAGCGACAAAGCAGTTCATTGCGGGTCCTTTTTGTGTGCCTTTTTGTTACTGTTTGTGTTGTTTTACTTGATGATCTCTACATATTGATGTTTCCTCCACACAGCAGCAGCAGCAGCTACCCAGCCAGCGGACAAAGTGACCGAGAATTTAAGCCGTCAGATCAATATTCGTGCTTGTTTGGAAGAGGCAGTATGATGCTTGTTGACGATCAATATTCGAGCAAGGAAGGAAAGCCAGGTAAGACTGACTGCAATAGCATGCTGTAAACCACCCTGGACTCTTAAATTAAACAGATCGTCTTATCTGTATCCGTTGCAACAGCGTCCTGTAAAACAACCGCCATCCTCCAGGCTCCTGTTGAGGACCGCCAAATCTGCTGGTTGCCTCCCCGTCCGCCAAACACAACCACTCCACCTCCTCCCTCCGGTTGCCCCGAGCCGCCGTCGCTTGCCGCCGAGCCGCCGAGCCGCAGCTTGCCGCCGCCGTCGCACGTGTGCGCTTGCCGCCGCCGCCGCTTGCCCCGAGGAGGACGGGAACAGGGGAGCGCGGGAACAGGGTCGTTGCCGTCTCCGCCTCGCCGTCTCGCCGCCGCCTTGCCGTGTCCCCGTCCGCCTCGCCGCCTCCCCGAGCAACAAGAAGATCAGATACTTGGCAAGGGAACGAGACACTCCAACACGAAGAACCAGGCAAGGTTGGTTCCGGGGATAGCTCACCGGAATAGATGTCGCGGTGGTCTGAATCGTTCGGCTCGAAGTGAACTTCAAACGATTCCTGCAGCTCCCATCGCCTAGAGACGAGGACGACGTCGCAGATGGAACCAGAAAGAAAGGATAGCTCGGAGGCGCTCGGTCTTCATCCGGGCCGCGGAAGTTTGCGCGGCGGCGGCGCCCATCGGCGTTGAAGACGAACAAGTGGCGGCGCAGGGAGTTGCCGCCTCGCCGTCGGCAAAAATTCGAACTTGCCCTTGCAAGACAGCTCGCGGCGTTCCTGATCGCGAAGCTGTTGCGCGGCGGCGCGCAGGAGGAGCAGAGGAAGGCGGCGCGCAGGAGGAGCAGAGGAAGGCGGCCCGGAAGCTGTCGAAGCGTACGAGGCCTGGCGCGTGCCTCGCGGATGCCGACGCCGTGCCGTGGCTGCTCCACCTGCTGTTCTCGCCGGAGGCCGGCGTGCAAGACGACGCCGTGGAGGGGCTGCTCAACCTATCGACGCCCTGGCGTGCAGGAAGGCGTGCAGGACGACGCCGTGGCTGGGCCGCCGTGCCGTGGCGGGGCTGCTCAACCGGGCGGCGCGCGCTGGTGGAGGCCGGCGGCACGCGCGAGGCTCGTCATTTTCGAGCTCGAATCCGCCGTATTGCCCTTTCCTTTCGATCACGCCAGCGAACTGGCCGGACCTTGTAGGTCGTGGAGTAGTTTGGCAGCATTGGTTCATGATCGATGGCCAAAAAAATCCTCTCGGTTGCCCATCCTCTTTCTCTCTCTTCGCCTGCAGATTTCAGTGGCCGAGTAGTTTGTGCTTTGATCTGAATGCTCACTCCGCTCTCCCTCAACGGCGGTAGCGCAGCAGCCTCCCTGCCTCTTTCCTTTCTCTTCCCCACCGAGCAGCCCCAGGGAACGGGTCTGGAGCGGGACGGAGCTGGAGCTGGACAGAGGATGCGGATAGTGGAGCGGAGGAGGCGGTGGCTGGCAGGGGATGGAGGAGCTGATAGAGTTCACTGTTGCAACGAAATGTAATTTGGAGGGTAGAATCTTTTGGGATAATTGCCTGAGTACCATGCATAAGGGTGACCATCTCCCAAACCCCATCAATAAAGAAGCAATCTCTCTTGTACCACTCCTGAATGCACCTCTCCCTCCAAAACACTAAAAAACTCCACATCTCTTTTTTCTCTCCCGATTTTGCCCCTGCCTGCGCCTTCTTCCTTGCGCCGCCGCCACTGCCCGCTATTCTTCCCTGCGGCGAGCTCCCGCCCGACGCCCCCCGCCGCGCGCGCCCTGCAGCGCCGTCCGTGCTTCCTGCGTCGCCCCCCTGGCCGTCCCTTCTTCCATGCGACGCACGACAACGTGCACCCGCCTCACCTGCCGAGGAGATGGCTGTGCCTCCTGCAGGGAGGCGGGATAGGAACGCTCGGCGAGGTAGGGGCGGAGGCGCGACGCGCAGGCACTGCTCGACGCTGTAGGCGGCGGAGGGCGCGCGTACTGGATGTCGCGGGGGCGTGCGGCGGCGCGGCAGGCGGCGGCGACGGATGGATCCGCGCGGGATCGTGGACGGGAGGGAGGCGGCTGGCTGGCGTGGGCGGGATGGGCAGGGGAGGTGAGGCGGCGGGCTCATGAGCGGCAGGTGTGGCTGCGAGCTCGTCGGCGCGGCCAAGATTCCAGCAAGGAATACAGTGAAGGGAAATTGGAGAGAAAAGAGAGATGTGGTGCTTTTTAGTATTTTGGAGGGAGGAGTGCACTCATAGATGGTATTGAGGAGATGATCTCTTTACTAATGGTATTGAGGAGATGGTCACCTTTAGGAGTGGTGCCAGGGCTATTATCCCAGAATCTTTTACGGTGGATGTAGAATATTCTTTTAAGGGTGAAAAATAGAGGTTGTTGTTGCGGTCAGTCTAAGGCGGCTGGGCGTCATCGCGCTGCACTGCTGGCAGAGACGGAACCAGGAGGAGAGGCAGGTGAGCACGCAAGCCGCGGGCGCATGCGGATGCGATGCGTCCCGGCCTCAGCCGCGCCGCGCGCGTTGCCGCGCTCTGCTGGCCGGGGATGGGCAGGTATCCTGGCGCGCACCTCGCCGGGCTGCTGGTACCTGCTGCCACCTTCCGCGCGATCCCGTCACGCACCGCCCCCGGCCGGTGTGCCCGCCTGTGATTCTGGGCGAATGATTCCCGCCCCTTTGGCGAGGCACAAACTCGTGTGATTCCTGTCACGCCTTCCTGCTGGCACCCGGCGCGGAAAGTGCCCGCCCGCCCTGACAAGCCAAGGTCGCCAACAGAGCACGTACGCGCTCGTAGTCATGAAAAAAACTACTGGTACAAGGAAGCAGTTACAGAGAGGGACGCCCGGATTCCGATGGCAGATTCAAGGAGTAATCCCTGCGTGACTGGCATGAAGCATGGCCAGTTAGTTTCTGGGCCAGCCGCGAGGGCGCGACCACTTCGCGTGGCGCGCCGTGCGTGCACACCGCTCGCCCGTTCGCGCGCGCACTGGTCTCTGCTGCCCTCATCGTCCCTCCGCCCCCTACTTCCTTCTGATCAGATGACCCAACCCAAGATACACACCACCCACCTCGCGCAGCCGCCGGCGCCTTCTCCTTCGTCCTCTCGCGTCTGAGGTACGTTCCTGATCGACTGACCGTCCGCGCATGAAGGTTCCTGCGTCTGTAATTCTGTATCAAACTGCAGCACCGTTCGTGCCTGTTGCATGCCACATGCATACGAACAGCTAGCGCTCATATGCCGGGAACTTGATTCATGCATGCAGGCCCGTGCGTGCGAAAGGCATGGCGGATCGGCGGCCGGGGCGCAAGCGCGGGAGGGACCAGGAGGAGGAGGAGGACGACTCGCGCGAGCGCGACTTCCCGTTCGAGGAGGCGGCGGCGCGGGACGACGGCGTCGGGGAGGCGTCGCGGCGGCCGCCGGGGGTGTTCCAGCTCCCGTGGCAGAAGTGCCGCGGCGGGCCGCTCGGCGTGCCGCCCGGCGCGGCCTCGGGCTGGGAGCTGCGGGACGTCTTCTTCCGCTCCCTCGTCGACGGCGGCGCCGCGGCCATCGGCGTCCCCGGGGACCGCCTCGTCTCGCCGCCGCGCGCCCTCCTCGAGGGCGTCGACGCCTGGCTCGCCGACCACGCCGACGAGGTCGACCCCGTCTGGCGGTCCGCGCTCAAGGGCGGGCCCGGCCCGGCCTCCTCGGCGGCGTGACGACGGGTCTCCGTCTCTCCCGCGTCGGCGGTGATGCATGCTTCGTGAGCCCCGCGTGGCATTCAGTGCGCGGCGGCGCACCGCCCATCATCAGCCGCGTGACCATGACGTGGCGCGTGCGGGGAGAGGGTGCAGGGAACGGGGACGGTGATGATGATTCGGATGGGCCAGTGTAGAGACAAAGAAATGGTACTATTGCTGGGAGGAAAGTGGATAATCATATCCGTGTTTTCTTTTCCTTTTTTGGCGATTTCTTTGTGTTTCATGTTGTACTGCTTGGTGTTTTTGCACTTGAGTTTGTTCGATTTTGTCCAGCTGAATTTTACCTGCATCCTGCAGGTTGTCCTCACTAAACAAACATAAGCCCGTTCGATGTACATTTTTTTATTGTGATACTGCCCCTGTGTTCCACGATATGAAAATGTTGTTTTGAAGTCACAAACTAAAAAACAAAAGCAGTATGATCAAATGATATGTTTAGATATCTCAGTTGATTCATGAAATTCCTATCAACAACGAAGTGTGGCTTATACACAATATCTCAGGAGTACTTTCTTATTGAAATGGGATGGAGACTATTTAGACAGTGCAAGTGCGGACTAGCGGTCCTGAGCTCTCCAACCATGGTGTTTCATGAGTGTCATATCTGATTTCTCAACTTTTGATAAAAGATTCTGTAGCGATCAGCTGATAAATTCTGTTCAGAGTGTGTGTCATTGCTGATTGTTCAAATGTTCACCCTGGATAAAAAAAGGGGTAAAAAAACCAAAGTTCCATTGGAAACATCTGCATCCTGCCCCAACAACACATCAAATGCGGCGCCAAGAAAAAAAAATCCGTTGGCCGTGGCTTGCATCCTCGCTGGCTCGCAAGCGCACGCGCGGGTGTACCGGCAGTCCTACGCCTCAACCGAAACGTCAATGGCGTCGGCGGCATGCGTGCGCAGTGCGCCCATGCTCATGCCGGGCTCGTGTGCTCCCCGCCGCGTGAGGGCCAACCACAACCGCCCAACCACACGCCCGTCCCAACGCACCTCGTAAACCCAAAAATGAAATAAAATAGAAACACAGAAACTGGGAGCTCGGGCCAAAGCACAAGATTCGACGACCCCGTTCTCGCAAAAACACAACCACAAGTTTCAATTTCGCTCTCCGAAGTTTGAATTTTGCTACGAATTCCTGCCCCTTTCGTTTTCCAAATCAACTGGCATCCTCGCGAATTTGGCTGCATTCCAACGTGGAGAAAGCGAAGCAAAAAAGCGACGCCCAACAAACCTACGCGTCACGCATGGGATACGCATCGCTCACGCCCGTCTCACGCTGCCCCCCAACGGCCCCGAAAACTCGCGTTCCCGCAAGCCGTCGACGCCCTCCGCCGCGGCGCCGGCCACGGCCACCCCAAAATAAGCAAGCGCCGCGCCTGCGCCTGCGCCCACCGGAAAGCGACCGCCACCGTCCTCTCCCCAGCCCCTCCTTTTCCCAGTCCCTCCATCCACCAAGCGGCGGCGGCGGCGGCGCGTGCCGTCCACGGCTCACCGGGCAGTGGCCACCAGGGCCATGGCGGTGGCGGCGCGGGGCCGGCGGCGGTTCCGGGGGGCGCTGCTGCTGCTTCTCCTCGCGTCGGTGCTCGCGCCCCTCGTGCTCTACGGCGGCTCCCCCGTCTCGGTCTCGCACCTCCCGGACTCCACCGGTGCGTTCCCTTCCCTTTGGCTTCCAATGTCGGCGCCTGGGTCGGCGTGTGGGTTCGGCAATGCCGGAAAGATCCGTCCTTGACGGGTATGTTTCATTTGTGTTGTTTCTGGCTGCAGCGAGCAGCGCGTTTGATCGGGAGGGCGCGTCCAATCTGGTGTGGCCGCAAATGGCCGCGTCTGAGGTATCTCTGGCCAAAGGTGCGCACTTTCTCCCCCTTTTTGCTTCATTTGGCATATCCGTCGGGATAAGATTGCAGTTTTCGCTGGTCGCCTGTTCCTGTAGATGGATGATATTTGTTCATCCCCGTTTTGTAGAAACTCATGTTCATCCCGGTTAACTGGGCAAATGAAGATGATTTTGTTCACATTGTTAGAACTCAAAGCCATTAATTGATGACGAAATTCATGCGTCAGGGGTTTAAAAGAGATTTGTTTCTATTTCCTTTGTAGATTTGACTATTGAGAGGCTTGGGGATCACAAAAACCGTGTTCTGTCAGCGACTGATCACTGGCGCGTGGTTGAGGCAACGAGTAGGAACCGTGTATCTGGGAAGTCTGATGCTAGTGTTGTGAGGGAGGAATCCGAGTCACGGAATGAAGATGAGATTGTTGTGGGGAAGAATGACAACGGTCAGTTGGGACAGGATGGCGTGATAAGGGAGGTTGTTGGAAGGGAGAGAAGGGACGATGGGTCTGCTCAAGCAGTGGATAGCAAGGCTGAGTCGAATGCAATTGGTGTTGGTACAGAGTTGCTACATGAAATTGGTGTAGAGCAAAAGGATGGGTTGGATAGAGCAGGACAGAACCACATTTCTGGAACACATGCTACTGGAAACCTTGATTCATCTTCTAATGAGGTAAATTACTAATTTCTATTGTAGATTATTGATTAATATTTTCCTTGGAATTAGTGTTAGTCTGAAGCTTCTTCTATAGAATTTATTCAAAGACATTCTAGGTATCATGTCATTTTGGCTTGCCATTTTTGTCTTGAAAACTGTATTATGTTTTGTTATTCCTATAAACTAGTGTCCCTGCATATTACGTGTTCTTATCTGTGGTCTGTAGCTTGTACGGTCATTCATGGTGTGCATTTTTTAGGTAATCGTATTATCATCTTCATGGGTTATGCCTTGATCTAACTGCTAAAGGTCTAATTACCCAGGAAAGCACTGCTCATAGATTATCTGAGCAAGCTAGAGATGCTCACCCCAGAGACCACCAAACAAGAGCTAGTGATGCTGATGTTCATTCAACAAATAATAGTGCTGTTCAGTCTGCAACTTCACCAGATGCCACAATCCGCGTTATCAAGGATCAGTTGCGAAGAGCGAAGACATATCTTGGATTTCTTGCTTCTAGAGGCAATCATGGCTTCGGAAGAGAGCTCCGCGCACGAATGAGGGATATACAACGGGCACTGGGTAATGCAATAAGTGATCGGCAGCTCCCTCATAAGTACATTCTCTTTCACTGTACTGAGTTTCAATTGGCATGTTTAATAATGGTGTATAATTATTGCTAAAACTTTTATTAGAAAACTGAACGTTTTGAACTTCTTTTCTATTATATCTACAGTGTCCACAGCAAAATTAGAGCAATGGAGCAGACTCTGGTAAAGGTCAGGAAAATTCATGATAGTTGCTCAGGTGCTGTGAACAGGCTCCGTGCAGCCCTTCACTCAACAGAGCAGCAACTCCAAGCGCACAAAAGACAAGCTAACTACCTAGCACAAGTAGCAGCAAAATCTCTACCCAAGGGTCTTCATTGTCTTACATTGCGGCTGACGAATGAATATTATTCCACCAACTCGAGTAATAAGAATTTTCCGTATTTGGAGAAGTTGGAAGACCCCAAACTCTATCACTACGCTTTGTTTTCAGATAACGTATTGGCTGCTGCAGTGGTTGTTAACTCCACTCTTGTTCATGCTAAGGTACACCCCTTAGCTTCTGACTGATATTAAGTTGGCAAATGCTCTGTTGATTAATAACCATGAATCACTTTTATCTTGAACTGAATTGTTTAGTGGGATTAATTTTATCTTCCACTTCCACTAATGTTTCAACATAATATCCAATGCAGAAACCAGGCAACCATGTGTTCCACATTGTGACAGACAGGCTTAATTATGCCGCAATGAGAATGTGGTTCTTGGCTAATCCCTTGGGTCGAGCTGCTATTCAAGTTCAGAATATTGAAGAGTTTACATGGCTAAATTCTAGCTACAGTCCAGTTCTGAAGCAGCTAGAATCCCGGTTTATGATTGATTACTACTTCAGGAGTGGGCAGGCTAGGCGTGATGAGAATCCCAAGTTCCGGAACCCCAAGTATCTGTCAATTCTGAATCATCTGAGGTTCTATCTACCTGAGATCTTCCCCAAACTTAACAAGGTGTTATTTCTAGATGACGATACTGTAGTGCAGCGGGACCTAAGTGCATTGTGGTTGATAGATCTCAAAGGAAAGGTTAATGGTGCTGTTGAGACCTGTAGGGAGACCTTCCATAGGTTTGATAGGTATCTCAACTTCTCAAATCCTCTTATTGCGAAAAATTTTGATCCACATGCATGCGGATGGGCATATGGCATGAACATGTTTGATTTGTCGGAGTGGAGAAAGCAAAACATCACTGAAGTCTACCACACCTGGCAGAAGCTGGTGAGTATTTATGAAGGATGCATGAGATTTTGTGCTTTGGTTCCTATCCTTTACAAAATATGTGGTGAAAGTGCTAGGGATGGGATTGTAAATAAACAACCTACTGATATTATAGAATTTGCTATTAGACATGTCACCAATAGTAATAAACGACGTACTAGTAGGCTTGCTTCTATATTTCATACACCATCACACTCGTATAGGATTTGGCATTTTGACCATTCGATAATGTTTTATGTCTTCTTATCATTTTGTATATTCTAGTTCTACTAATGAATTGTCTCATTTATGCAGAATGAAAACAGACTATTGTGGAAGCTAGGCACTCTCCCTGCTGGTCTTGTAACGTTTTGGAACCGTACATTTCCTCTTGATCGCTCTTGGCATCAGTTGGGACTTGGTTACAACCCAAATGTCAATGAAAAAGATATCAGGCGGGCGTCTGTCATTCACTACAACGGGAATCTGAAACCCTGGCTTGAGACTGGAGTGCCCAAATACCGCAAGTACTGGTCAACATATGTCAATTTCGAACAAGTATTTCTACGGGAGTGCAATATAAACCCATGAACATCAAAGAGTGGTGCATGATTAATTATTTTTTATTTATTTAGTAGATAAATTCTTTGTGCTCTAGGTATTTTAAGCTTTCTAGAGCGCATATTCTTTCTAACTGATCTCTATCCTGATGTAAAGGTGCCAAAAATTGGCTGTAGGCTTTAGATGGACACAGGCAGTTAGGAGAAATAGGGACATATCACATTTTTGTATTATGCCAGTAGTTAGTTAATTATTTTAATTATTTCAGTGTGACGATAAGCAAGAAATTTATGTTGAATATGAGATTTTGAAAAATGAATCTATTTTCAAGTACTTCAATCTGCTGCATCCTGTGTGTGATTGTCCGTTTGCCATGTCATGTAGCTGTGGGCATGTTTTTACGACTGTCCAGCATCGTAATTAGACCCCTGACGCAATTTATTTTGATGGCTTACTATATCTGTTTCAATCTTAAATAACCCAACAATACAAGGAAGGAGCAAATGTATTATTACAGTATTAAAAAGAATTCTTGCATGACTTTATTTGCTTCTCTTTTAAACTGAATCTTTGAACGCGTAGATCAATGCTGCATTGTTTTTTCAGCACTAATTGAAAAATAACGGATCCGAGAAAACATTACATGCACACAACTCAGACAAAATTAAGAACATTGAAATGCCGTAACAGCAAGCAACCCCCGTTTCCGAATCCGAATCCACTCGTTACACTTTTCCTCCCAAGCTACAAATAGTCCAACACCACACACATCGCCACAACAGAGCACACAGCTACGCATACCTTCGAAGAATCAACCAGACCAAAAGTCCAGCACAAAGCCAGGTCGAAACAACAATGGCTAACGCTAACCACGCCCTCCTCTCACTCTTCCTTCTCCTCGCCGTCGCCTGTGGTGCCCTGGCAGAGACGACGACAACCACAGAGGCGGCGTCGCGCCACCGGCTCCAGAAGATGACCATCGAACCCAATGAACCCGCGGATCCTCTTCGAAGAAACATTGGCCTCGGAGGACCGATCGCGCCGCTGCCGCCGGCGGCCGTGGCCTGCTGGAAGTCCATCCTGCAGTCCAGGGACTGCGTGGACGACCTCCTCGAGTCGCTGGCCCGGCTCGAGCTGCGCATCAGCAAGGTGTGCTGCTCGGTGCTGGAGAATATCGGCGACAAGTGCGTCGTCGACGCCTTCTCCAGCTTCCCCTTCAACCCACTGTTCCCGCCCTTCGTCAAGCGCATCTGCAGCCTCGCCGCTTGAGATCGAAAGCTGCCGCCAGCAGCGACACGAATTCTGACAGCACCAATAAAGAGAGGATGTTTTTTTGAGTTCGCAGAAATTATGAGGCTGTAAGACAAGTAGCGCTGTAAGTTGATAAAATTTCAGTTTATTTTGATTGTGTGAGGAGCGTTGTGTTGTCCTGATTTTTGAGCATGTATGCTTAATCTATTATCTTAGTATTTGAAGGGAAAAAGAAGCCACTACGTTCGCTCTCAAGGCCACGAAATTACCACGTTAATCAGAAAAAAGAAAAGCTATGAGCCGTTGGATTTTATGAACATTGAACGGTATAGATTAACCAAAGAGTTCATCTCAAATACAACCCACCGCAACACCATAATTTTGGAATAAAAAAAAATTAGAAGTCCATAGATAGCACCACATCAATCAATATGGTGTAATTTAGGAAAGGAAAATTACTTTTATCTAAGATGGAGAGAGTTTCCACATGCTGTCAAGAATAAGAGCCGCCGGCAGCACAATATAATAACCAAATCCATGAAATTATGAGGTCTAATAATAGCCCTTCGATCTAAATAAATTGGACACTACGTGAGACATATATCTTGCCGCATAGGACACAAAGTATTAGAACGTGTCTCGGTTTCTATTAGAGTAGCATACGGGTACAGTACGTCCACGTCCACGTCCATATATGACAACCAAAAAGGTACCAGAAACAAGGGAGCACAAATATATATACCAGACATGGACCACGACGATGACGCCCGTGAACGCCACGCCCCACCGCACGATCCACCACTTCACGCCTTGAGCTCCTCGGCCACGGTGTCGTCGTCCACGGCGACGCTCTCCACCGTGGTGACCTGCCGGCTGCTCTCCCAGTCGTAGCCCTGCGGCGCTGCCAGGCTGCACGCCGCGCACCGCGCCGCCCACCAGGATGGACACCAGGTTGCCCGCCAGCATCGGCGCGTTCCGACCCGTCATGTCCAGGTCCACGCGCCCGTACTGCACCTTGGCCACCGTGAGCCACACCGTGACGCCGAGGATGCAGCCGGAGACGCTGCCGAGGATGGCGCTGAACGCGTTGGCCTTGCTCCAGAGAGGAGGAGGAGCGCGATCGGGATGACTGCGGAGCCGATGATGACGCCCATGACCAGGTACATCCACCCAAGGGAGACGCCGACGAGGTTGAGGATGACGACCAGGACGCCCATGAGGCAGCCAAAGACGAAGATGACGGGCCGGGACACGCGCAGGATCTGCTTGCCCGTGGCGTCCGGGTTGATGTAGATGTCGTAGGTGCGGAGGGAGGAGACGGCCACCAGCTCCGCCGAGCCGGCCGAGGTGACGGCCATGAAGAGCATGGTGAGGAGGAGGACGGAGCCGGACTTTCCCATGAGCGCCGTGGCCGTGGCCGGGGGGATGAGGCCCTTGGCCGCCTCTTCCGTCGTGATTGGCAGGTCCAGGGCGAGCACGCCGAGGCCAAGCGAGGTGGCGAGAGAGAATGGTACGGCGAACCAGACCAGTCCGCCAACCCCTTGTGCGTCGACGACGGCGTGCAGCGATCGCGCTCATCCAATAACCCTGCATCACGCATCGCGTAAATGAATTGAATGTTTATGCAGCAAGCAAGCAATGCTATATACTACTGTATCCAAATCATACGTACGTTGTCGATGAAGACCATGACGAAGTTGCCGACGATGTTGATGATGCCGAAGACAAGGCCTCCGGAGCTGAGCATGGTGAGGTATGACCCCTTGAAGTTCCCATGGACGGGGCCGCACGCCTGGTCAGGGTGCGAGAGCGGCGCAGTTCCGCGCCACGCTGGCCACGACCGAGAGGTGGTCGTGCACCACCCGGGGGCTTCCGAGGCTCTTGCTGGAGGTGCACACGAGGAAGACGAAGATGACGAGCACGACGTGCACGACGACGGAGTGGATGTAGCTGGCGAGGAAGGTGGCCTTGAGCCCGCCGGCGATCGTGTACACGACGACGCCCAGCGGGATCAGGAAGCTCGCCGCGTACACGTTGATGCCCGTGAGCGCGTTCGCCACGGCCGAGCCGCCCCGCAGCAGCATGGCCGTGACAATGTCGTTGGTGGTGAGGCAGAACACCAGGAACACGGCGTGCGCAGCGCCACCCCACCGCGCGCGCACGATCTCGCACACCGTGTGCGCGTTCGGCGCCTTGCGCTTGATCTCGATGGCCATCACGCCGAACAGGAGCACCTGGATGGTGGGGCCGCTCGCATGCCAGAACGGGCCGCTCACGCCGTACTGCCACGCCACGTTCGAGCTCTGCAGGATCGTCGCCGCCCATGTCCACTGCTCGATTCCACCACGCATGCATGTTCCATTAGCTTATTAATTAGCCGTCTGTTTGTCACTGACGATGAAGACGAATAATTGAGGGAAATGAACATCATTCTCGCCCAAATTAACTTCGCCAGGCGTATGTTCATGAAACACAAACCATGCATCTATAGCATCTGAGGTCGTACGCATCCATCCAGAAACGCCGCCGCCGACGATCCTGCGTAGCGGCCGATGAGCAATGCAATGTCGAAGCCGTCAAGCCTGGCCAAGTGAAGAGCAATACGGGGAAGGTTTTCCATGAACAACAAGAAGTTGAAGCCCTCGAAGCGCCGAGGCAATGATAATTGTCTGGGGCGGCCGACGAGCAAGGCAATGTAGTCGCCGAGCCTGGTCAGATGAAGAGCAATACGTGGAAGTTTATCCATGAACAACAAGAAGTTAAGCCGTCGAGGTCTCGAGGTAGTGTGCAATAAATCTATTGAATGAGAACAGAATGACTAGCAAGCGGGGTGTCTATATTAGATCGAGATGGATGGAAATGTGCACTATGGAGGCCGGCACCGCCTTCACTCATGCGGGATGCGGCCATGGCATGAAGCTTGAAAGAAGCTGAGCAGAGGAGAAAATTCCAGGCTTCGAATGCCCTTTGGTGGACTCAACGATGTGATCAAGTCAACTGAGAGTAATTGATGATCAACTGGCACATGATTCGTTTTGCTGTTGCCCTGATCATGATGGCGGCTATAAAGATGAACTGGGGTGTTGTGCTACAGATCAGCCCCAGCCCAGGCCCTTGCCGAATTATCGCGAGGCGAAGGCCAAGCTCATCCAAGCGAAAGCGATTCTACAGTCAGCTCTAACATCACGCACAGACTGCAAGTGCTTTGGGAGACTACGTATGGGCTACGCAGCCAAAGGCTATGTGGTCAAGCGCAGAAGCAGCAACTGAAGTAGGTGACAATATCAAACGAAGTGCCGTATATTTTCCTTGCTTAAAACATGACTAACATATGTTCCCTTGCCAACTTTGGATTGACCAACATTGCTCTCAAAACTTAATACATCAGGGGTAGTTCAGCACAAAAAATACTTGACCGTACATTTGACCAGATAAGATCTTACTTTATAATTCTAGAAAATTGAATTGGGTAAGCAATTAATTTTCAGTTTCCGGTAATCATTTTGTTTGAACTAAAGTGTTCAAACAGTTTTTTTAAATGAAGTGTTCAAACAGTTTAAAAGTCTTATATGTTTCTTATGTGGCTAGAAATATTTCATAGAAATGGAATTATGATTTGTGGTCTGCAGACATGATTAGAGATTTGGAGGTAGAAGGAGAAGGTGATCATCCGTCGAATACAATATCTGCTGTTCAGCTGGCTTAGGACAAGAGATTTGGATTACCCGCAAAAAAAAAAAAGGACAAGAGATTTGGAGAGGTAGAAGGGAGAAATTGCGGCACCAAGAACAGGCAAGACAAAAGTTGATCATATCCGCCTGGTGAGAATCATTGCATCTGATACGGAGTTGCCTGAGGCCTTACTGAAGTTAGCAGAGGCTAACAAGCCGTTCCAAGTAAAAAGAAGAAAAAATGTCCTCCTAAAAACAGACTACTGGTAAGTTTATTAGAAAAAAACAGACTACCAGTAGATTAATAAGTTATACAGTACATGTTGCATACTTCGGTAACTTCCCATAAAGTACGGTAATTTGCAATATCTGAAGATTACTCTTAGAATGTTAATACACTTCCCGTTTGAATTGTCAGTTACGCAATGATAATTGTGGAAGTTTCAAACATATATGTGGACTATACTCCTTCCGGTTTTAAATTGTTGACGTTTGACCATTTGTGAGTTACATTTGACCATTCGTCTTATTCAAAATATTAGCATAAATATGCAAAATTATAAGTTATATTTTAATTTCCTTCAGTGATGAAACTAATCATAACAAAATCTATGATAGTTTTTAAAATATTTTGAATAAGACGAATGGTCAAACGTAACTCAAAAATAGTCAAACCGGGGGGTTATTATTGTTACTAAATTTTTCAAAGTTCTCTGCATTCAAGAATTTGACGACACAATGATCCTCACTTAAAGGTAGACAAAAAAGCATATAGGTAGATAGTGATAAATCGCCATGGTGTTTATGGTGCATTCAGTAGTTTAGCTCTACTAACGTCATAGATGGAATGTTGTTTCTAGATGAAAACAGCGTTGGTGAGTAGCCAAATATTTAGCGAAGCACTATGGAGATTTATCATGACCTAGGACTGATGCACATGACAATATACCAGTGGCTGCCCAAATTAGTGGCCAACAATAGTATACGAATGTATGCCAGAATAATGGACATGTCAAAATGATCTAAAATAATGAAAATGCATATACACAACCAATGATACAAACATAGATGATACACCATGGGGTTGCAGAGTGACAAAGATGATGGTTGCGTGAAGATAAAATAAAAAATAGTTGTTTCAATTCTAGCCGCGCAATTTGCGCGGGCCATCTTGCTAGTTAAGTAAGATTAAACAGAGCTCCGTGGAAATGTTTTAATCAAAATATAGTTTGGATTTCCCAAATGAGGCTCATCTGTTTAAGTAAGATTTATTTGGTTTAGTGAAAGTCAGTCAAACATGTTGATGTTGGGAAAAAAAAACCGTGAGCTCTAAACAAAGTAAGAATACGTTTTTGAAAATAATAGGAGAATCGAACTAGGATAAATAAAGATCGTGCATTCCGCTTGCTCCAAGCGGTCGCGAATAAACCTTAATGACTTCAACCATGCTGCTAATAAATCTAAATTTACAAAAAATAAAAATTTTCTTACACAAATAGAGGCACAACGTACAACATGCCAATCAGGCAGCGGCAAGGGAAAAAACAACACAATACACAACACTAACAAACAATAGATTTTTTTTTTTTTTGCGGTGACTAACAAACAATAGATGTAGGAGGTAACACACACACCAGCAATGGTAATCAGACAGACATTTTTTTTTTGAACCCCTTCTTGAGGACTCGTTTGATTACTCCAAAGCACAGGATTAAAATGATCACAAGATGCCCAAAGCACATCAGCGAAATAAGTTTAAAAAAAAGGACGAGGAATGCATTAGTGCTCATGCACACAATTGCCTGGTATATGTTGTTTACAATTCGTCGCACTAAAACGAGAAAAAGAAAAACAGGGTTCGCTCATGGGGCAACTGACGCTTTACGTGGCATGTTGGCAAGGATCAGGAATGAGGAATAATCGGTGTCAGTTTCAAAGCGGCCACGACTTTGGAACTTAACGGAAAGTAAGCGAACCGTTTTTCGGGATATGCTTCGACGTGATCAGCGCGATTATCCTGGTATTATCCGAGCCAGCCCATCTGGTATACAGATCGCCGCAACTGATTAAGATGATTCTATCCGGTACCTGCTGTTTAGGCGGCTAATCCTCGTTGCTATATATCTGCCCGGCTCGTGCGTGCGTGCTAGGTACAGAGACTTTGCGCGCAACGAACGACTTGACCTTGTAGAAGATCTTGTCATCCTCTGCTGATGGCGAGAATCCTTGCATCCGGTGCCGGCGCCGCCGCCGCCGCCGCGGCGTCCGCCAGCTTGGGGCCATCGTGGCTGTTCGGGCTCTGCGTGTTCGTCGTCTCCGTCTGGGTCGTTTCTTTCGCCGTCTTCATCTGCGGCCGCTCCGACAACGGCGACGACCGCCCCAAGAAGAAGCCCGCGCCGGCGACGGAGCCCGCGAAAAAGGCGAGCCGCGGTGGCGCGAGGTCCGGGACCGTGGTCGACTCGACGGGCATGTACGTGGCGGCGTACTCCGGTTCGGTGTACTCTGGGTGCAGCGGCGCCCACCACGGAGGAGGGGGCGGTGGCCACCACGGCGGAGGAGGTGGCTGTGGCGGCGGCGGTGGCGGTGGTGGAGGCGGTGGTGGCTGTGGCGGTGGCGGCGGCTGTTAGGTGTGGCTAGCAGCCTGGCTGCACATGATAATGGTTTGTGGTTAGTTAAGTCGTCTCAGTGATCTCGCCACTGCCTGGCTCATATTAATGTCAGGAACAGTGTTGTTTAGATGCGGAGGGATTGTTCAATCGTCGTGTTAATCATAGGTTCTTAATATCAAAAGAGATCATGAGCATCAGAGCATGCTTTAGTCACACTGTAAGGGAATCGCCTACTTCGTCCAGTTACTTTTATAAGTTATGATCACGTTAGTAATCCTGTGTCATTATTTTTTAATCTATAATTTCTCAAAAAATATGAGGCCCGGCTGAGCGTCAACAAGCAGCCCCAGGGTAGGTTTTTTCACGTTAGTAATCTACGTATTGCAGTCCAGGCGCGCAGGGTAAGCAACCACAGAGAACGCTGAGGCGACTCGACGCTGCCAGCTGTTTATTTTTCGGAACATTTATTTTTTATTTCGAACCGCTGCAAGCTGTTCATGGGGTCTCTGGACTGGCTTCTGAGAAAAGAAAACAGCAATCTTTGCTTGAGATTGAGGGCTGCCACCAGCAACATGAATTCGACAACACAAATGAAGAGAGAATGATTCGAGTTCACGTAAAATATAGAAGTGTTAGTGTAACTCTAATATTTCTGCTTCTTTTGGTTTTTTTAGATCTTGGGGATGTGTTCATCTTGATGTCGGTTCTTGACATCCAAACGGTAGCTGGGTGGAAATGAATCAATCTAAATGGTTTGGGTGTTCCATATGTGACTGTGTTTAAGTAATTTTTTTTTACAAATTTGGATAATTAAGTAAAAGTTGTTGTTCGAAGCCACGAACTCTAAACAAATTCAAGAATACATAGTTTGAAAAGAAAAATAAGGCGGACATTAATCCAACTTCGTTAAAGATCTATAATTTCTATGCGGATCAAATAGTGTGAAATTTACCCCAAAAGCATTTTTTTTATGACAAGGCAACATAAAGATTGTTGACGTGTTGGTCCAAACAAACAATTAACACGCAGAAGGGACAGTGTCAGATTATAGCTTACATTACAGTATAAATGTTGCTCGAGGCACAGTGTCACAACACATAGAAAGACGCCCTGTGAATATTAGGCATAAGAGGATAAATTTTTCCCCTAGGATCGAAGTTAAGTGTCCACATTCTTATTATTAATATGTTGTGTGCACTTCATCGCACTTAGAAACAAATAGTTCCGTGTTCAATCATTAAAGAGGATCATCATTTGCTATAACAAGTAGCAAGACAAACGAGAAATGTTGCGAGCTAGTGAAAGAGATGTGCCCGACAATGAAGGTTACCACTGCCTTGTTTGTTTCTGAGGCAGTGTTTGTTTTGTTCTAGTATGTTTCACTGGGTGGTCAGCCATTTTCAGACCGCCAGTGTTTTTTTTTTTTTTTGAAGGAACTGGAGGGGCAAGCCCCTACAGATTATATATTATATTGAAAAATAAAAAAGGTTCATACAAAAGACAGAAAAGAAAAAACAGGAAAAAGAAAACTAAAGAAACTAAAGAATCTAGCTCCATTGGTTAATCCAGAGTCTATCCTTGTGTCTGCCTTTTGCGCGCATGAGGACCAGCTTCATTTCTTTGATGAACTTCCTTTTGCAATTCTCTATTGTAGGGTCAATGTTGTTGAAGATCCAATCATTTCTACTTACCCATATGCTCCAGCTCATCATAATTATAATTTCCATGTAAAAAGGTACCACCAGCCTTCTTTTCAACCATTTGATTACATGGGTAACTCTGAAAGTTTGGGGAAATGAAATTCCAATCGATTGCCAACATGCTTTAGCAAAGTTGCATCTGACAAAGAGATGTCTTAGAGTTTCCTGTAATTGCCATATGCATAATTCACAAGTATAATCATCTAAGTGCATGTTTTTTCTCCTTAACAGGCCCCTTGTGTTTAGTCGATCCTTGAGAAGTAGCCAAAAGAAAACCTTGTGTTTTGGCTGACAATTGCTTTTCCATGACCACTTGTATGCTGGATGAACTGCCAGTTTACCTCTTAACCATTTGTAAAATTTAGAAGCAGAGAAATTACTATTTCCCCAGATGTAAGACCAAGTGTCCTTTTGATCATTTAGAGTGATTTGGTGTAAGATTGTCATGAGCTGTTGCAGTTGATCATATGCTTGGACTGTAAGTGGCAGATGGAAAAGCCTTAGTGTCTCTGTTTCTCTCAGGAAATCTGCAAGCAAGATGTTTGGATTCTTTGCAAAGGAGTGTAATTCAGGGTAGGTAAATTTGAGTGGAGTTATGTTCCAGCCGTCATCCCAAAAGGAAATTGTTTGCCATCCATGACTGTTGGTGTAGCTAGTCCTTTGTAGTAGTCTAGGAGTTTGACTATATCTTTCCACCAAAAGGAACCTTTGCTTTGTATCCTTGGTAGCTTTCCATTCTGATAGTAGTTATCCCAAAACAGGTGCACCCATGGTAGATCATGTCGATTATAGAACTTGTGTAGGCTTTTCATCAGTAAAGCATCATTTTGTGTCCTCAGTTTTTTCACTCCCAATCCTCCATTGGGGCTGTTCGGCATGCTGCGCTGCAGCTGCGGCTGCTGAAGAAATAATTGCGAACACTGTAGCGGCTGGTGAGAACACTGTAGCAGCTGCTGAAGAAATAACTGAAACACTTTAGCTGCTGCAAAGCAGCCAGGCGAACAGGCTGTTATCTTTTGGCATAGTGACCATCTCCCATGCAGCTAATGGTGGCGACCGCCAGTGTTTTTTGTTTTCGGGGTGCAGACTGCAGAGCAAACCACCAGCAAGGGTGAAGAAATGCCTACTGTGGCTGTAAGGGTAAAGCAACTTGTTTAGGAGCACAACCATGTCTTATCCAAGAACTGCGCTGAGAAGAAACATTGACCATGCCACAAGCATCTGTAAGTGTGAAATCCTGATGTGGCTGGATGGAAGCAGGAAGAACAAAATGAGGTGAACTTACCTGCTGAACTGCTTTTGGAAGGATGTAGGGCCACCGACTGCGATATTGAGAACTTACCAGCTCAGCAGCTCAGCAGGTTAACAGTAAGCTTGTCAGTTTGTATTTTGTTGGAAATATGGTTGCCTCGTGATTGGGAAGCTGTGTTTTAGCTTTTGGGATGGAGCACTTTTGTATCTTGATGGAATGATTGAAAAAATGGTGTAACAGCCTGAAGAATATGGGTGTGCAGGAACACCACCAGCTCCGTGCAGGTACTATCAACCTGCAAAATGGTTTTGTACAAGCGCAGGTAAAATATTTTTTTGCGTCCTCCCCTCTCGTTAGAAAAAGAGGGTGCCGCATCGCTTTTAGTCGGAAACCGGCCGCAACTTAACGGAAGTAATTAGTCAAAGCGAAGCGTTTCGGACTATATGTTTTTCGACGTGATCAGCAGCGAGATTATCCGAGTTAACCTCTGGTTTACACAGATCACGGCATCAGATTAAGATCCGATTCCGCACATGTTTAGGCGGCTAATCCTGGTTGCCATATATCTGCCCGCGGGTTGATCGTGCTTGAAGTTCACAGAGTCTGCGTGCAACATACTGCAGCCACTTTCCTAGCAGAAGAGCTTGTCGATCGTCCTCTGGGTTGATGGCGGGAATCCTCTTTTGTTGTTTCCGCGGCCGCTCCAACGAAGACGACGACCGCCCACAGAAGCCCACGCCAGCGCCTGCGAAGAAGGCCGTGTCAGCGCCCGCGAAGAAGGCTACGCCAGCGCCAGCGAAGAAGAAGCCCGTGCCAGCGCCCGCGAAGAAGCCCTCGGCGAAGGTGGCGAGCCGCAGTACCGCGAAGTCCGGGACGGTGGCGGACACGTCGACAATGTACATGGCGTCGTACACCGGTGCCGCGTGCTCTGGGTGCGGCGGCGGCGGCCACCACGGTGGAAGCGGCTGCGGTGGAGGTGGCTGCGGCGGAGGCTGCGCTGGAGGTGGCTGCGGTGGAGGTGGTTGCGGCGGAGGCGGCTGCGGCGGCTGTTAGAGGCGGCTGGTTCCTACGATGGCCTGGCCACTGGCTGCCCGGGAATAGTGTGGGTTAAGTCCAAGTGGTACTGCTCGTAATTAATCTCGCTACTGCCTGGCTCATATTAGTGTCCGAAACAGTGTTGTTTAGGTGCCTTGTGATTGTTCAGTCGTTGTGTTAATCTCAGATTCTTGAGGTCAAAGAGATCATGAGCTTGTGGTGGGGTTATTACGTAGTCATACTGGGACTAGCTACTTCGTGAAGCCAGGAAAAATTGGTGCCGCTGTCAGCCGGGTCGCTACATGTAGCAGCCCTTTTTTTTTGCAAAAAGGTCGCTACATATAGTAAACACTATTGTCTAACGAAAACATCATGTATAGAGTATATATAAAATATTCATAAAAAAGTATATATAAATATAAGGCAAATGTGTATGATAAAAAAAATAAGCTCAAGGGTCCGACGTCCTCTAAATTTTCATTAAAAAGAAGAGGTCCATCGAAACCTGTTGGGCCGGGCCTCACCGGCCAGAAAATGCAACCGTTGGTGCGATTTGTGGGGTTCGTTCTCGGGTTGCCTCCGTGAGAAACAGAGCTAGCGACCACCCAAGCTAAAGACCTTTCGCAATGTGTATGACAAAAAGAAACAAGCAAATAAAAACCTTGAGAAAAGTACACTTCTGTACCAGTTACCTGTTACAATTTCTCTCTACGGTGCCCTCTTCCATCTTGTGAAAACGAATTATCACTTCATTATTCGGAATTGTTGCTAGAAGTTTTGGTTCAGTGAAGCATACAATGCAATCATTCATAGATCCATCACCAATGCAATTTTGCAGTATTGTCTTCACAATTTTCATGTAAAATTTTCAGGAAAAGGAGGGTACACGAAGTTGCTTCAGGTTGCTAAACCTGGGACTAGGTGATTCCCCTCGCGTTGCTGCGGGTAATCTAAGAATAATTATTATTTTGTTTATGATGGAAGAATATTAGTGGATATGTTTAATCCTATATTACAGTCCAATATACTTTTCAAAGCGTATGGTCGTGGATATAAGAATGATTTTTTTAATTGAATTAACATGAATGATGACTGACAAATACTCGTGAATCATGATATATATACAAATTAAGCCTGGACAAAAGCTGATCATATGTCGCTCGAAAACGAAATAGAGATATACTTGTGTCAAACTTCTGCCTGTCAATGAGTACTTTAGTTGGGAAAAATATAACTATAGACATGCTGCTTCTATGAGAAATCAACAACTATGATATGAAAATGTACCGGATGGTACTGTTGATAAGTCAGAATATCAAAATGAAACCTGAAATAATTCTTGAAAGACATATATCAGATTGTGATATATCTATCAAAATGTAAAAAGGTGGAAAAGGAAAAAAAATCAATCCAATAAAAAGAACATCAGGTCTTATAATTTGCAGCGCCGCACTTTTTTTTATTGATAAAAAATTGTGTTTTGATATATTTTTTGTTGTGTATACTTTCTGTGCAACAGAAGTACAAAACACTAATAGTGATTTGACTAAGTTTGGGGATCCACTCATATGATGAACTGACTGTGGAGCTATCAGTAAATACAGGACACAACAGATGCTCCTTTAAACATGCTAGGACACATAACGCCAAAAATAAGAGATGGAATTCAGTAGCCAAAAGATGGATTTAATAAGAAATCTAGCTTAATAGGAGTTCCAGCTCAATCTCGCCCATATCATGCCCCTTCTCTAACCTGCTATATACTAATGAAGAAATGTTGAAAACAGTATATTGAAAACGTTGCACTTTCTTATATATTAAATAGGATTTAAACTCTTTTTTGTATAGTACAAAACTGCGCGCAGGTAGAGAACAGATCAATTTAAATTCCATATCAAACAAATTTACAGTAGCAGTGAACATCATGGAGCCTTAAATTCAACAGAGCTAGCAGATGGCTACCAAACGAACAACAACATCTATAATTTTTGAAAATCACTTGGAAGTCCTACCTCTTTGCTTGTTGGAAAAGTGCCATCCAATCTTGAGTCTAGGAGAAACATGCATGGTGAGCAGTGCATATGGAAGAGAATCTGATGGGAGGGGAGAAGCCATACTCTGATCGGTGTGGAAGGTTTCCGGTCCAATGGATATTAATAAACAAATAAAATGCAATTTCTTTGATTTATGATGCCAGGCCACGGTGTGGAAGATTAATGGCTCAATGGATATTAATGCTGGCTTATGGCGGCTGCATTTTCTCTGATTTATTGTGTCAGGCCAGCGCACAAAGGAATGAGTGTGTTCATGCATGGATTGGACGGACGGATAAGATTCAATCTAACAATCAGACTGCAAAATTTTAAGATGATGTGCTTCATGTGAGCTCAGTTTTATAGGAGTAAATGATCCTTAGTGGGTTGCATCTATATAAGATATATAGATGTTTAACGCATCCTAGTACAGGTATTGATGATTTGGTTGTGTAGTGTATGTAGTAATTTATCATTTTTGTTGTAATTAATGGAGTCGCTGAGCCTAATCAAGATTGATGTGCCATCGGTTTTGTAGTACTATTTTGCACAAGGGCACTCTCTTTTTTTTTCGCGTAGAAAGAAGAGTTATATTAAAAAGTTGAGTACATCCTCAAGTTACAAACACTCTGTAAAACAAAGAGATTACAACCAAAAACACTCAACATGTAGCTCCAATACTCAATTCCAAACCTATGTGACGGTCTGTCAAGGGCACTCTCAAGACCCGTGGCAAATTGAACAGCTGGAACCGGCAATTGTAGTAGGCCGGCAATGGTTGAGATAACCAAAATGTATTTGTTTTTTTACGTGACTTGAATTATCTGCACAATCTGGAATTTGTTCCTTGGGATTCCTGGTTTTTTTCATCTGACAAATCCGAGGAATTGTCTACAGCAACATCTCATATATTGATGTTTGGTTCTAAATGTTCGCTACAATGTGCATCCTGTTGCTGCAGGAATGCTTTCTCCATGCCCACCAATTGCTTGGAGCTGATGCTTGAAATATGTAGTTTTGTCTTTTGTGTTGTCTACTTTCAGCCTTTGTTGGAACGCAACTTAACTGACACTCTGAAGTCGTCGTAGTTTTCGGTCACTAGCTTCCTAGATTCCTCATCTGTCTAATCACAAACAATTTTAATCTTGATATGTTGGAGAGCTGGAGCCATGTGCTCCATTCTATGTTTGTATAACACTAGAATATGCATTTGTAGTGCTTTCAACCATAACACTAGAATATGCATCTGTAGCGCTTTCAACATTTGAATTCAGTTCATCGACTTGTATGCCTATGTGGCAAGTGCTTTGATAAAAAAGAATGCAGTTTACTTGACCACACAAATATAAAAAAAAATAGTTAAAGTGATTTACTTCATATGTAATATACTTTGTTCCATATAAGTATTAAAGTTAATTAATTTAGTTTATCTTTAGCATATACTTGCTGATCTGATTGTTTGAACCAGAAAGAGTGCATATATTACATAACACTGTAAAATCATCGTGAATCGTTCATCTTAATTGGTACAAATAGACTTTAGTAGGGGGGGGGGGGGGGGGGGATGTGCCCTCATTGGGACTGTACAGGTGCAATGAAATTCCAATGTTCTCATGAAATTCTCATTGGGCGACAATGATAATATGAACTGATACAACCAATTTTAGCTATTTTCCTTGCATTATAATGTCGGAACGCTCGAGACATCCATTCTCCTTATTTCTTTGTATAAACATGTGGCGCACGCTTTTTATACAAATATTATTTTTTATAACTTGTTTATCATTAAAGGTATTTTATGACATATTTGTTATGATATTTACGTAAATTTTTTAAATAAGATGAACGATCAAACGTGATATCTAAATTTAAAAGTGTCAAGCTTTTTGAAACGGAGAAGGTAGTGCTAATAAGAGCTAGCAGCAAAAGACAAGTTTCTCCTCATCATGCTTGACTTGACCGCGGACACCAGCGCTCCAGTTCCGTCAGAATAAGGGCATTAAACGATAAAAGCAAGCCCAATAAGCTTGTCGCCACCTCAGATTCAGACAAGCCTACAGCCTGATGCTCCTAACGCTTTGGCTCCTGACCGTATTCTAAAATCATTTTTCTATTCACTGTCCACCGCGTGATGCTGGGAGCAAGAGAGAGTGAGAGGAGAGAGGTGTCAGAAATCGACCGGCTGAGCTGCAAGCAACAAACTCCCTTTCTCTCTCCATTTATCTCTCTTCCACGTATGCAAAAAGCTGATGTGTATGGTCGATTCCACAAGTTATTGGGCCTGCTCTAACTGAGTGAAAACTGCCTCGGTCAGTCAAGTTGCTTTTACTGAACCTGGAGAAACTTCACCTGCTGTTTGAAATGAACATTTCCTCTGCCATGCTCTGCGAGATCTGACGCGCCGCTACGGATTTCCTCTGCTATGCTCTGCTTAGGCCTCCTTTGGAACGCAGAAATTTCACAAGAAACAGTTCAATTTCACAGAAAAAACGCAGGAAAGGAAAAATTTTCCTTCAATCCAAACGAGCCCTAACGAGCGCTTGTGGCCTCCGGCCCCATCGTTTCCTTAAGTCGGAAGTCATCCGCCCGCACTCGATCGCCATCATCCCATCCGAGACCGCCGGCGACAGAGACGTCACCGAGCCGGGAATATCATGGGCCTAAGCAATCTCGATTGCTTAGCTGAGGCGCTCAACCATCACGTTAATTGCCAGCGTCCACGTCGCGTAGTTAATCTCACGATTCCAATCGGAACGACTTGACTCGGCCAACGTTTTACGCTCTTAAACATATCAAAAAATATGTACAGAATTGGAAGTCAGAACAGTTCACATGCATTCCTAAATGAATAATTTCGTCACCGGATGGAGAGTACTGCGCGGCAGCGGTGGGGTAGTACAACCGATTAGGATATGGACGAAGGCGCCGTCCGCGACGGACCGCTTCCAAGGCAAGGCGGCAACGCACGCCCGCCCACAGGCGGCGTGGCGAGCCAACCGAACGAAACCAAACTCCTCGGCGCTAAGCAAAGGAAACCAAAGCAGCCGCGCGTTTCCGCCCGTGACGGCACCGTTTTTCCGCCGAGCGCACGCGACCCCGGCGCGCGCGCGGATGTGGACGCCCGATCGGCCGCAGCCCACCAGTGGCAGTGTGGCACAGTGTCAACCCAACCCGACCCAACCAAACCGCTATAAAACCAGCGGCGCCCACGATTCACACGCTGCCGGTGTAAGTAACCACTCGACTCGCGTGGTGCTTCTTCCAAGAGAGAGCAAGAAAAATGGGCGCGGAGTTCCTGAGCGTGGAGGGCGGCGGGCTGGGCGGGGAGGCCGTCTACTGCGCCATCATCCTGTGGCTGTCCGTGATGTCGTGGATCATCTTCACCTTCGTCGACGAGGACGAGGGGGCGAGAAGGCGGCGGCGGCGGCAGCAGGGCGGCAGCCGCGGGAGCCCCGTGTTCGTCGGCGCCGCGGGGATCTGCGACGGCACCGGACCGGGTTGCAGCGGCGGCTTCGGGCCCTGCGGCACCTGCCTGGACTAGCTGTCCGATGTCTGTGTGTGTGTGGCCATTTTATGGGCTCTGCTTTGAGACGACGAGCTCCTCAGCTCCCCTTTGTGAAAGGCAATAAGAGGGAGCGTCTGTTTCGACCGGCACCGATCCAAGTTATTACTAGTTCTTTTGTCTTCCCAGATACATAGTTTTGATCATCTGTAAATTTCATGATTGCGCTCAAAAAAAAAAAATTTCATGATGGATTGATGCGCTCGTCTGATGTTCTTCAAAATACGGCAAATAAAGGCTTCTCCGAAAGGGAAAGCGAAAGTGATGCGTTTTGTGCAGCATTATCTTCTCTGTTTTACTGCTTTTTTCATCCGCGGAGCCCTGTTGACCGAACACCACCATTTTCTAGTGGGAAATATCTCACAGTTTTTTTTTTTTGACTGGAGAAATATCTCACAGGTAGTTGGCAGTTGAGCTGCTTTTCGGATGGAAGCCAAGCTAAATCGTGCTTTAGTGGGAGCCGCACCACATATTGTTGCCCATTCGGCCTATTTTGCGGCTGAGTGCCGTGTGCAATGAGTGCGAAGTGTGAACAGCGCGTGAAATGTGCGGGGAATTATATTTCTTACTGTGCTCATCTGTGAAACGGTGAAATATGATGGGGTTGGAATTACGGAGATGCGGAAATTCTGAATGTTCCAGAGCATTTCAAACCTCATTTACTTCCTCCGGTTTCCTAGCCAAAAAATAAAAACGTAAACAAAAATACTGCCTCCGGGTTTACTTGGTGACAATGACCATGTTTTATCGGTAGCATTATGATGTTACCAGGTTTGTAGTAGCTGGTGATGGTGTTTAAAGTAGGCAGTTTTCCTTCTGAAAAAAAGATGTTTAAATTCGGCAGTTTCTCATCGGTTTTAGTGTTTTGATGAGCGAGCAGTTACCAAGGCCATTTCGTCGGTGTATTATTGCGACAGTTTCAGAGGTCGATTGCTGCCTATAAAACCAGCAAGCCACTACGTTAAATTTGAACAGTTCAGGTTAGTGTTATGTTCGTTAAAATTCAGGCAGTTCTCACCTTGTAGTAGTACTGTCAGCGTTTCGTTAAAATTCAGGCAGACAGCGTTTGTTGGTAAAATTCAGGCAGTTCTTATCTGGTTATATATTGTAGCAGTTTTCAGAGAGAAATTGCTGCCTATAAAAGGATATCTCCATTCTTCGCAAGATTACAAACAGCTGGCTCATCATTCAGTTAGAGAGTGAGTGCTTCTGAGCTTACATTAGGTTAGAGAGTGGCCAAGTCCGTCATGTCCTACCTTCAAATTGGATGGGAAAACGAAGGTATGTTTTTCTGTTTCTTCTTTTTCCATCCTGCCATATATCAGTTCCTGTTTCTGACAGGGAACAAAATGTCAGGCTCACTTGCAGGACGTCAATGATTTAAACAATCCTCACATCCTTCTTGTTTTCTTGAGGTTAAGGCATAGTTGAATTTAGATAAGTCTTCTTGTCTAAAACATCTAACAAAACAAGAGCATAGGTAGCACGCCACGTATGCAACTCTGTTACGATATGGACGCTTCTAATTTGTTAAGATTGTTGTGGTGACACCGTGATATGAAAATTGGCATTGTCCGTAGTGTGAGTGAGGTGTGAGCACACCTTAAGCTAACGCTTCCACCATTTCTCTCGATGAGAGCGAGAGTGAGAAGAGTACGATAATACAAAGAAATCCAGCTCCAAACCCAAAATAAAATCACCAGCTGAAAAAGCAGCTTCCCCTTCGGCCCTTCCTCCCTCCTCCTCCGCCCCCAATCCCCATTCCCCTCCCCCTCCCTGCTCGCACAACCCTAGCTGCCCTCGCATCCATGGATCCCACCAAATCCAGCACCCCTCCGCCGGCTCCAGTCATGGGCGCCCCCGTCGCCTACCCTCCGGCGGCGTACCCTCCCGCCGCGGCCGCCGGCGCCCCCGCCTACGCCCCGCAGCTCTACGCGCCGCCCGCCGCCGCCGCGGCCCAGCAGGCGGCCGCCGCGCAGCAGCAGCTCCAGATGTTCTGGGCGGAGCAGTACCGGGAGATCGAGGCCACCACCGACTTCAAGAACCACAACCTCCCGCTCGCCCGCATCAAGAAGATCATGAAGGCCGACGAGGACGTCCGCATGATCGCCGCCGAGGCCCCCGTCGTCTTCGCCCGCGCCTGCGAGATGTTCATCCTCGAGCTCACCCACCGCGGCTGGGCGCACGCCGAGGAGAACAAGCGCCGCACGCTCCAGAAGTCCGACATTGCCGCAGCCATCGCGCGCACCGAGGTGTTCGACTTCCTCGTAGACATCGTGCCGCGGGACGACGCCAAGGACGCCGACGCGGCCGCGGCTGCGGCGGCTGCTGCTGCCGCGGGGATCCCACGCCCCGCTGCCGGCGTGCCTGCAACCGACCCGCTCGCCTACTACTATGTTCCCCAGCAGTAATGTACCATCGTTGCCTCTTAGTTATTTCCCAAGTGCAGTGTGCTGTTCTTGTTGCTGTTGTTGCTGCCGCGTAATAAGACTCGTTGATGATTTATGGGCCTCCCCCTGAGCTTACAAATTGAGCTATTTGTTTCTAGAATCCGGGTAAAATATCTGTACTGGAGGAAGCCCATTGATTGTGTTGTAGTGTATGCCTAACTCTTCGGATGCTGTGATCCGATAAGTATTATGCGGTTGTCCCGTAAGTATTGTGCAATTTCTGTTCTTCAGTTTTCCTGTGCAAGATGTGTCATGACAGTCGTGTTGTAGTACTCATCTATTTTGTTCTGCTAATGTTTCTATCGTAATAAGATCAAATCTGTAGATGATTTGAACTCTGAACTTGACCGTTATAACTCCCTCTGTCGTGTACTGTTAGCTTCAGACCAACATTGTGGAAGCTTTTGACAAACTCAGTGGCTGGATGCATGTGATCAATATTTGTCGCCCTTCTGTTTATCCTTTTTCCTTTTTAGACAATTTCTATTTGTTCATACATCTTTATTTACACGGCTTTCTGTTGAGCTTGCGAAGTCAAAATTTTCGAGGTACCGCGTCTTCAGTCCTATCGGACAGTTTTCCAATGATGACATAACTACCTTGCGACCTGTTTATTGAAGGGGCATTAGCTTGACTTGCTGATTTTTAGATATACTGTCTGTTTTGCACTTTTCAGTTTCCACTACGCTCCTGCGAAATATAAGGAAAATTATTGGATTTTGCAACAGAAAACTGTGCAGATGTGCAGATATTGCTGTTTATTTGTCCAATTTCTCTTTGTTCTAGTGTCCAGAGTTCAGACCACTTGGGTGCAATGCAAGTGTGGCTCCTTTCCGTGGTGACCTATTGGCCACTGGATCAACCACTTGTATTTCTATATGTTCTCTTCGTATTCCATTTTAGTCTAACGTCACAGACTCACTGCTGATATAGGGACATTGTTATTGTCTACATGCATGGCTAGTACATGTCATGGATTTGGCAATAGTTCTTTGTCTGAAGCATTTCGTTATGGTTGAGATTATTTTCTTTTTCTCTGAAACTTGGCCATACCGGGACTTGGTTGACAAAGGCTGTTGTGTTACATTGGCCTTGTTACTTTCTTACAGAAATACCATTTCCTGCTGGAATGATAATGCCTCCTTTGATGTTTAGAAATGCCTGTCTTTTGTCAACGACATTTTAGCTATGCTTGCTGGTATCATTGAGTAGCATGGACATTCCATTGGTATATGTTTGATTTTGATGGAGACTAGGCATCTTGGTTGGACTTGAGATTATTGGATTCTTAACTACGAGCAATAAAATCATGATAACTGGACACTTCTATATTCAATTCAGATGGTAATGTACTTGGCTGGAAACTCTTATTGATGTTTATGTAGCTGTTCTTTCCTTTGTTATCTTATTAGAAAGATAATTTTGTGTGTGTGTGTGTGTGTGTAAGTGGAACTGTGATGGTACTTTTATTTTAAGGACATACACATACCTGAAATTTGGACATCGTTGTTGGTAAATCTGTAAAGTTACAATCAAACTGATCTCGTTGGAGACGATGAGCCTGTTTCAGCTGAGGTCACGTATGTATGAGTTGAATGCTTGTGATTCAGCCTTCAGGCACTGGTCACATACGATGCATATGACATATGGTGTCACGCTCACCTGTGTCCGTGTCGTATGACACGTTGAATGCACATGTTTCAGGTATGAGGTCACACGTCTTGTGTCGTGGCATGTTAGATGACAAGCACTGGAGCAGGAACGTTGGCTGGCATATTTTTGGCTTGTGCATGTATGCTGCCAGGAAAAGCTCGCTCACTTCTCACCTCAGCAGCCTCCCCTGCAAAACCCTGCAATCAGGAAGCGCTTAGCAGCTACACTAGCCGTGCCGGGCCCGTTCCGTCACGGCCTGGCCAGCAGCAAAGCTCGGCGCGGGCCGGCGAACGGCGTACTGTCCCTTGTTGTACTCGTCGGTCGTCGCTTGGAACGGGCAGGCTGAGACGTCCAGTACTGTCGTCCTGAGACGGTGAGACCCCTTCACCGTCTGCGTCTTTCACACGCTCGCGTAGCCGTGCTCCCGCCGCGGGCTATGGGCGACGAAGCGGCGGGGACGTGAACGTCAGAGCACTTCGCCGGCGCCAAAGAAGTGAAGGCCGTCGCCGCGACGAGCCGTGCAGCCGAGGTGGGCTTAGGTTTCCCGGTTCAGAGCTGCTGGCCTGGATGGAACCTATCGTGGGCTCGTGGCAATACAAGGACCAGCCCGTCAATGTGTTCGCCAGTACTTTTGGCCCAATCGTCGAATGAACTGGGAAGTGCAACTATTTCCCTCTCGAAACAAAATTCTAGCGTTCGAAAATCCACCTAGCAAAACGTCACCGAGATTATATTCCGATCATGCCACGGCTCCCATGTGACGGTCATCAAGAGCTTGTCGGTGCCGTCCAGCCGATCCATCGATCAGAAAGGTCGCAAGTGTCCTGCGTTTCTCCTCTGATGGTGATGGAGATGGACACATTGCAGCATCAGGTGTCTCGCACACAGCTAGCACACGAGAATCAAAGGGGCGGGCGTCCGTTTCGTGTCGCTCTCGTTCTTCCCAGCAGCCATGCAAAACGCCCTGGCAGCGGCAGCGTCGTCACCAGGATTATATTCCGAACGCTTTCAGTTCCAAGTCGCTCTCGCCATTTCCATCCATCAGCAGCTAATTGGGAAAACAGAGAGGCTGCGTTTGGTTGCCTTGGGACAACAGTCCACCAGCGATTTAGCACAAAACATCCTCTGATCCCATTTATTAGCTAGGATCATAAAGTGCTCGTCACAATGCATCTCGTGGCATATGCATCCCCTATAAATTCGCGGCGCACGCTCTTGTTTCCAAAACAAGGCCACAAGCAAGAAGCACGTAGATCCTAGCTACTAGCTCAAGGGCCTTCTACACTCTCGGCTCTCTCTTCTCTTTGCACCTCCGACAGATCCCATGGCGTGCCTCCTAGCTCTCGTCCTCGCGGCCACGGTTCTTACGGTGCAAAAGCGAGCCATGCATTGCTCAAAACCTCCCACACAAATCTGAATACAACACTGTGTATAGTGACTTTGCTTATGCGTTTCTGTTCGTTGATCCTCAGGTCCCAACAGGGAATAAGCTGGCGAATGCTGCTCGGACGTCGACGCCGGCCGAGGCCTTCTGGCGCACCGCCCTTCCCGGCGCACCCATGCCCGAGGCCATCCGCGAGCTCCTTCACACTCGAGCTGGTGACTACGAAAACAACTAAAATTATACCTAGCGCACGAACCAAGCTAGCTAACTTCATTTCGTGGATGCAGAGGCCACCGCCCTGAACGATGGTAAGCTCAAGGACGACGGCGACGACCCGCCTCCCATGAGCTTCAAGTACGACGACTACAGGGCGCAGAAGGCGTCGCCGCGGAACGATGCCGCCGCGCCCACTCCAGAGGTCCTGAAACACGTAGCCGGCGCCCACCAGAACGCCGCCACCGATGGAAGCGACGCGGCCGCGCCGTCGCCGACGGTGTTCTTCCTGGAGGAAGCGGTGCGCGTCGGGGGCAGCCTGCCGTTCCGCAGCGTCCAGCAAGCGTCCGCCGACACCGACGCACCGCTGGCGGCTGAATCGGCTGATCAGGCTCCACTGCGGCTGCTCACCGTCCGCGCGGTGCGGGCGGTGGCGAAGGGGTCCAACTTCGTGGTGTGCCGCCGCCGCGAGCTCCGCGGCCCTTGCGACGACGAGGCCGTGGCTTACGGGTGCCGCGCGACGTCGACGTCGTCGGGCCCCGCTAGGGCGTACGACGTGGACGTGGCCGGCGGCGGGCGCGGGGACGGTGACGGCGACGACGCGGCGGTGGCGATGACCGCGGCCGTGGTCTGCCACGCAGACACGTCCCGTTGGGACCCGGAGCACGTCGCGCTCCGGCTGCTCGGCGTGAAGCCCGGCGGCGCGGCGGTCTGTTACGCCGTGCCCGACGCGCATGTGCTCGCTGCCATAGCCTCGCCGTAAGGGCTCCAACTACGTGTATGTGTTCAGCTCGTGTTGTTGTGATACAAGTATGCAACGTTAGTACAGCTGTGTAAGGTGTCCGTGCGTGTGCTCATTGAGATCCATTTTAATCCACTGTACGTGTGAAGAGAGTTTTAAAATAAAGGTTTGCTTGTGCTCGTTCACGTGTTATGCTCATATGACTTCAAGGTTTCTTAAAACCGAGCATTGCTACAGCGAAAACCCAAGCTCTAGCATTACTCCTTAAAACCCAACCCGTAAAAGTAGCTCTAGAATTACTCCTTAAAACCCAACCCATAAAAGTAGCGAAAAGCTAAAACAAACATGGCCTTAGGCTAGTCTCAATGGTGTGTTTCATTTTTTTTTTTCCAAAGCTGCCACATAAGCAATAAAGAATTTGTTTGAAACACAAGTTTGTTGGAAATAGTGTTCACATGGTTTCATTTAGATGAAACTACTCTCTTCTCTTTCCTTATTAATTTCTTGCCACATCATCTAAAATGGTGACATGGCATCATATTTAATGAGAATGAAACTCCCATTGGGAGTAGCCTTAGTCTTATGACGAGAGTTGTGTGTGTGAATGCATGGCGCAATTGGAAAATAAATGTGAGTTATGTTTGTAAGTTGGCATCATTTGTGAAGGGTGTGCTATGTATCCTTGTAGGGCGTACATAGTGTAAAAACGGAAAATCAATTTATGCTCTGCCTATTGTTAGCCCATAAACAGTTAACTCCCGGCCTGGCTCGACAATGATGAACAGCTAACCTAGCCCGGCCTGGTCACGATGAACAGCTGGCCCGGCCTGGTCACGATGAACAGCTGGGTCGGCCATGATGAACAACCAAACCATCCTATACGTAGCCCGCCCGACGGGATCGTTTTAATCGAACAGTTTTGAGATTCGTGCTACCGATGCACCCAACGGTCGCCAGCTTTTCTTCTTCCACCGACTCCCCGACGCCATGGACGCCGCCGACGAGCCTGGCGCAGCCGGGTTAGCGCGACGCCCGCGGATCCGGCGGCAGGAGCCGCCGGAGAGGAGGGCGGGGCGGGGGCGTTGTTGGGGGAGGCCCACTGCGTCCCCTCCCCTTGGCCCAAAGGTCTGACCTGCCATGAGGCCGACCAGGGCCCAAGATGATGAAGAGTATAGGACAAGCCCATGTACCTTGGCCTTTGGCCCATTAGGGTTAGGGAATCCCACCTTGTAATAAGGAAATGACCATAGTGCCCTGGATAAAGGGCAATATGGTACTTGTAATTCCAGGGTTGTAGGGGTGTATGAGCCTATAAATACCCCCCTATCACACTCAGGACAAGCATTGAATACAGCTTATTAATTATCTACTTGTCTTGGCTCTTGTTTGGTTCCTTCCTAATCCTTCCCAGGGGTCCTTATGGTAAACTCTTGGAGGATCCCTCCTCTACTATTGTGGGCTTGTAACCACAACAGGCATCTCACCGGAGAATCCCTTAGTGCTAGAGGATTTGTACCCCCAAGATCTCCTCTTCCTTCCCCGGGCATAGAAGGACGGCCGGCAGGTCGGACCGGCGGTGAGCGGCGCGATGCGGGCGTGGCAGCGAGGCGGCGGGGATACCGCCGGCCACGGTAGTGGCTGCCGGCGGTGGGCGGGGCAAGGTCGAAGGCGTCACTTCTCGCCGGGTTAGCGCGGCGGCAGTCGAGGGCGGCGGCAGAGGCGGCGGGGACACCACCGGAGCCGGTTGGGAGGCGGAGGCGAGCACGACGACGGGCGGCGGCGGGGCGAGCTCGGTCCGGCGTCGTGGGGAAGAAGAAGAATACCGCGTCGTGGGCCGAATTCCGCGGGCCGTGGGCCGTTCGATCAAAAGGATTCCGTCATATGATCTATGAGATGGTCCCACCAAACTTTGCCCGGAGCGGCGACGTCCGCATTGGTTGACAATCCGAAAACAGCAGAGAAAGAGAGAGAGGAACCGCTGGCTGGCCGGTCGAGCGTTCGAGAGCATACGTCCGTCGGCTCGCAGACGCAGAGCCTTGTTCCCGCAGTCATGATGGCGCTGTAGACTCCTGCGCATGCATGGCTCCTCCACGGGCAAGGTGACAATTGACAAAAACCGAACGCAGCAGAGCAGACTCAGCAGAGCAGAGCGGAAAGCCACGCGCGCGAAAAGGCCGCGCGCGAAAAGGCGCGCGCTCCTGCTGGCCTGGTCCTGCGGCCTGAGCCTGAGACCACGAAGCTCACCAACGAACCAAGGTCCAAGGACCGGACCCCAGCTAGCGCCTTCCGCTCCGGCGAGCGCGGCGGCGGGGTGTCGCGCCCTGGACGGACGGCGGACGCGCGCGTGAGGTGAGCGGTGACGGGCGACGACGACGCGCCGGGCTAGGAAGCATGCCCAACCGGGCCGGCCGTCGCTGCGTGCGTGCGCGCCACCGTCGCGTGCCGGCAACCCGTCGTGCGCGAACATGTGCCGCTCTGCGGGATCCTACCTAAGCGTCACATGCATGTACTAGCACTCAGTTCTGACGACGCTCAAATCTCGCCTCTGCCTGGTAACCGTGGCTGGTTGGTTCCCCCGGTAAGCACTGCACATTTCCGATGCGATGCCGATGCGAGACCTGTAAAATATTCAGCCGCACCGCACTGTGCCGTCAGTCACGGGACACGCAAGTAAGAACGCGCCGTAACACGACAAACGACAAACAGCATCCCTGTTACAGCGCCAGTCCAAACGGTCTGAACGAAAGGCTAGTTTAGAGTTTTTAACCTCCCCTACGAACGGGCCCTCCTCCCAAAGGACCGGTTAAACGCCGCTAATCTCTCAGGGTAATACTCATTCTTTGGAACGGCATCCAGACCAGACCTAAACTATGGTGGAAGCTAAGGGTATCTTGCCGTAGTGCTTCGTGTCGAGCGAAGTCCTAATCTGCATACGGGCGGAAGTTGACTCGAACCGTGGCCCCAGACGGCCGCGCGCTGGCGTCGTCGTCCTCGGAAAGCACCACCGGCACGGTTCCCTTCCCGGTTCATGCCGCCGCCCAGCGCCACCAGAGCGGTGCGTCTCCTCACTGACCACGACATGGCGTCGGTGTCCCTGCTGTTGTTCTCTCTCACGCAAGACGATACAGGTCTCGTGCACCGCATTTCGTCAACCCAGGAGGAGGAGCTCGGAACAAGGCACGTGACTAGCTAGCTAGTACTACGAGTAGTTCTCTACGCCAAACTCCTCCATTAACCGGTACAACAATGCTCTCGACCCGGCGCCAGCCTCGAGTCGTAAACAATTCCGGCACCGGAGTCGGTCGATCGAACGGCGTGCCGGCGCCGTGGCCCGTGACCAAAGCTTAGGTTTCAGCTCTGCTCACCGGCGCAAGCACCTCAAGTTGTTGGCGTCTGTCTGTGCGAGACTACGAAGAGAACACTGATGCGCCATCGTCGTAAGCGGAAACAAACATTTCCCTCGTACGAACTCGAACGTGACGAGGAACCTAGGTGGCCCCCACCGACACATATATCTACGACCACCGTACACGGGGCGCTGACACCGTATGGACGGAGGCGTACGGGGCTTATAAACAAAGCGTGTTGCGATCAGCGGCTGCTGCCCTTTCATACTCAAGGTCACTGGGGAAGTGGAGAGCGGATCGCCGAACAGCTACAGCAGCCGACCGGAAGCAGGAGTAACCAGGTAGAGTAGGCAATTTAGATCTTTGCATGCGGTGTTCTTCGTCTTCCTGATCCTATGCTTTTGGTTGTTGGATTGTGCTTCTGGATTCATGGATACTATGTGATGTGGACTCAAGTACCAATGCTCGTGGACGGGGACGGCTAGTCAGAATGTTTTTCGTTAATTTGTTTTCGTTTTCGTTTTCGGGTCATGTTGTGTGGGGTGAGCAGTTTCAGTCACCAGTTCCTGTTTCATCTCTTTGGGAGTTCCTAGGACGCGTATAAAAACGATGCCATCTGCTGATTATGAAGTGAACGAGTGAGACTTCTTTCCGGCAATGAATGCAGAGCAAATATCCACCTCAACGATTTGACTATTTTTTTCCTCGGGTTTATCTCAGTCAAGATCTGCAGTCTGGGACTGATTCTGCGAAAAGATACTACCCTTTTTGCAGTTCTTGAAGTTTGTGGCCCTCTAAATACGGCCCTACTATATTTCTCATCGCCCACTAGATGCATTTCAGGATTGTCCATTTCAACTCGGAGCACTGGTAGACTGATCCTGCGCACAAGCACATATTTCTGGTAGAGAATCGCAACAATGCCAGGTAAAATCGTGATACTTTCAGGAGTGAATTTCGCATCTTTCTCGCGTTTTCTTGGCTGATGAAACTGACGCGCCGCCGGCGTGCAGTGAGCCATGCCGACGAGCACGAGATATCGCTGTGCGACCCCAACTCCGAGGACGACCGGCGGCGGCGGAAGATCGGGTCGCTGCGGCGGAAGGCCTTCCACGCGCTCCGGAAGAAGCGCGCCAGGCGGCGGGTGGACTTCCGCTTCCCGGCGGACATCCCCATCGAGGACGTCCGCGACGCCGAGGAGGAGCGCGCCGTTGCAGCGTTCCGCGACCGCCTTGCGGCAAACCGCCTCCTCCCTGACAAACACGACGACTACCACATGATGCTAAGGTTCTGTCAGAGAGACAAAAAGGCTCTTTTCTTTTTTCAGCAGTTCATCACCTATAATTTGACAATCACTTACTCCGTTTTGGTTCCTCTCGTGATTGATGCAGGTTTCTGAAAGCCAGAAAGTTCGAATCCGAGAAGGCGATGCAAATGTGGGCAGAGATGCTGAGATGGAGGAAAGAGTTTGGCGCTGACACAATCTTGGAGGTGGTTAGAGATTCAGTTGCCATACATTTTCGACTTTCAGATTGTTTTTAATGACATGTGGAGTTCATTGGCCAGGAATTTGAGTTTAACGAGCTCGACGACGTGCTTCGGTACTACCCTCAGGGCTACCATGGTGTCGACCGGGAAGGCCGGCCGGTGTACATTGAAAGGCTCGGCAAGGTTGATCCAAACAAGCTCATGCAGATCACCTCGGTGGACCGGTACATCAAGTACCATGTGCAGGAGTTCGAGAGGGCCTTCAGGGAGAGGTTCCCTGCCTGCACATTTGCAGCCAAGAGGCACATTGATTCCACAACGACCATACTGGATGTCCATGGCGTGGTTTGTTAATCAGTTTTCATATGTCTATGTGGCCGTTAGTATTGGATATGCTATTTCTTCAGTTTCTTGCTTCTTTTGCAGGGGTTGAAGAATTTCTCAAAGACTGCAAGGGAATTAGTTCAGCGTATGCAGAGAATAGACAGCGACTACTACCCTGAGGTACTCTGCATTTGAGTGGATGTGCTGTGCCCTTGTTGTTTTGGTCGAGCAGCCTTTCTAATTTAGTGATGTTGATTCTGCAGACGCTATATCAGATGTATGTCGTAAATGCGGGCAGTGGGTTCCAGCTGATCTGGAACAGTATAAAGGGATTTCTTGACCCAAAAACCTCCTCCAAGATTCATGTAATCTTCACGATGTCTGATCTGAGATGATTCGTATTCCATGACAATGTATGCTACAGAAACTGAAATAGCTCTTTTTCTGTCCAGGTTCTTGGTTCAAACTACCAGAACAAACTTGCCGAAGTTATTGAACCAAGGTTGGTGCCAACTTATTGTCTGTAGTAACAATTGTGTTTGAATTCTCAAGACAGACATTCAGATTAATTGCCATGTTCTGAAAATATTTTGTGTTGTCACAGTGAATTGCCGGATTTTCTTGGTGGTTCATGCACATGCAGTGACAATGGTGGTTGCCTTGGGTCTAACAAAGGTCCATGGAACGATCCTGTCATTTTGAAGGTACCTCTAAATTCTATTACGCTATTATTGCGCGACAATGTCTAATATATGTTCATGCCTTTGCTTTCATATTCATTATTGGCATATAAAACTTTTTTTTTCTAGAGAATGTTTACCTGGACAGGATAACTTTTATTTTTTTCAAAATCATCTTGTAAGCAGCATAATATGCCTGTCCCTGTATAAAACTAACAGATACTAAATATTCATTTGTAGATGATAAACAGTATGGTAGGTGGTAGTGCGAGAGAAATCAAGCAAGGTTCTGACGGGGATGAAAGAAGTGGCTCTTCTCTAAGGGCAGAAAATCTGAAGGCAAGGTTCTGAAGTTCCATTTCTTAAACAATTCCAACCTTTCAAAAGACGACTGCTGGCTGCTTGTGAGTTTATGAGGACATTGATGTTATTATTTCTTTTGGTTGCAGGACATGCTCAGTGACATATCAAACGCAGAATCCGAGTCAGATGTTGATGATGTTGGTCCATCAGTTCCTCGGAAGAGTATAGACTACAGTGTCCTTACCCCAGTTCGTGAAGAAGTATGTGTGGAGTAATCATTATTGACCTTAACTAACATAATGTTTCTATTTGACTATGTTTACTGTATTATCTTGTCTCCTTCGTTGAGTTGATTTTGGTATGTCCTCCTCTTCTTAGGTCAAGGTGTCAGATTCCTCAACATTTTGTAGTTCTGATAGCAAGCATCTCCTAGAAATAATCCCTGGATCGCCTCAGGGCGCCCAGCAATTGGAGAGGGTGCCCCTTCAGCTACATAGCTTAGGTATCACTTCTTTTTTACCTTTCGATATAAGTTATGAGCCATCAGAAAATAATTGCAAGTCAATATCGTTTCAACTGACAGCAAAATCTGTCCATCTTTGTCAAGCAAATGTCATGCAACAGTTCTTATCGTAATTGTATTTTCTGGTTGCTTGTCATTTAGCATAGTTTTAGGCTTTTAGGAAGTATAATCGGACCTCTTGATTTTTTTTTAACTTTGTTTGCAAACTATTGTTGTCTTTTTCATTAATTTCAGGGAACATTTCTCTTAGTTTGCATGGTGCATTTGTTGGAAGTATTCTGGTAAATTTCGTCAGAGGACTGGCAACAATCTTCATCAAGATAGCATCTTTCTTCCACCTTTTTATATGTAGAAAAGAAAGGATTCTAGAAAATGTTCATCCCTATACTGCAACAGAGCAACCAAAGCCTCAATTTATAAGAGAAGAGGACATGAGTGCTTGTTTACAACGTCTTGAAAAGCTTGAGTCATTGTGCAATCATCTCATGTGCAAACCTCCGGATATGCCAAAAGAGAAAGAACTTGTATTGTTGCAATCTCTGGATCGGATAAAATCCCTTGAAGCCGAACTGGAGAGCACAAAAAGGGTAAGTTGTTTCTCCTCATAATTATTCTGCAGATTTGTAGGATATGAATGTCATAAATTTTAGAGCAGTCAAAAGCTCATTTCCTAGGCAAAATCTGCCCCAGTTCACTCCAGTTCCCCATGCTTGTGCATTGTCTTATTTCTGGAGCATTTTCTTATGCTTGCCCTCATTCTGAACAATGTGGTCTCGTTACCAATGTTGTATGATTCAGAGGCCGCATTTCAAATATTTACAGGCTTCAGAGCAGCAGACGTGTTTGGCTTTCGCCACTATTGGAGTTTGAGGCAGAATGCATATAGACTAATCAAACCATCAGAAGACCTACCATGTCTGAAATTTCTCTCAATGGTGATACTCGCAGTTACAGTTCTAACTTCTGCTTCTTGTCTCACCAGGAACTTCAAGCGGCCGGGGTGAAGCAGATGGAACTGGTGGAGACTGTGGAGGCTCTGAAGCACCGGCCATCTAGTGTTAGGGTAACTCACTCATGATTATATATATTTTTTCAGTTGTGTTAATGGCTTAATGCAACTTACATGATGACAAACTGAGCTAGTGTGTCATTCTGATTATTTGAACAGAGGAGATCGTTCTGTTGCCCATAGGAATAAGATCTGTGACACAGTAAAAGCTGTCTGGATCAACTGATAAGCCTGAAGGACGAGTGACAGGCTAGCTCGGTAAGGACTACAACACTCGAAACACTGATCAATGGCATGGGAAGTTTGGTTCACAGAGCCGAGCAGGTTCGATATGCAGTACCACAACATGAAGATGCACCGCAGGAAGAGTGGTTGGCTGGAGACAGGGAGGGACATTGGTCACCTTGAGATAAAGAAGGGAAAATTGGTCTGGTAGCATCGAAAGATGTCGATATCCGGAAAATACCATCAAACTTCTGCCGACCCGTAAAATACCATCAAAAGAGCGCACCGTCCCCGTGAAATAGCATTCCGTCGTATTGGAAGGAAACGGCGTCGACGCTGTCAAGCTCCTCCCCTTCTCCTTTCCAAGCTGTGCGGCTCCTCCTCCTTTCCAAGGTGTGCGGCCGTCGCCTCTGCTTCTCATTTCCTGGGACGGGACGAGGTACAGCAGGCAGGAGCAGGAGACGACCACCCCGAGCCTCTCCTTCCTGGCGACGATGTCGCAGGCTGTGGAGACGGGCCACGCCGTCTGCTCCATCGTGGCGCACGCGCCGCTGGTGTCGAGCAAGTCGCACGGCGCCGCGGTGGAGCAGGACCTCCAGAGCTCCACGCCCTAGTAGCCCTCGCCATGGATGCTGTGTGCCCAACTGCCCATGGCCAAGCCAAGCAGCTTCACGAGCATGCCCATGCGAGCGTACCGGTCTCCCATACGTGCCCCACCTCATCAGCCCCCTTGGCGCCCTCCCCTCCATTGACGAGTCCGAGCGCGGCGGCGCGGCGCACGCGCTGGGCGCGGGTGAGGACGAGGCAGGGCTCGTGCCACCTCCTAATCCTAGGCCCGGGTGCATGCCCGGGGCGTCACACTTGCACAGGGAGGAGGTGGCGGGTGCGGGGTTGCGGCCGCTTGCCGTCGCCGAACGTGTCCACGAACGGCTCCCCGCCGCCGCCGGCCACGCGGCCCTGCAGGTCGATCACCACCAGGTCGCCGGGGCGCGGGACGTCGCCGCCGCCGACGCGCATCTCGTAGTACCGGATCCCGTTGGGCAGGACGACCTCCTACTCCTGCTCCACGTCCCTGCGCGCGCACGAGAGGAGCATTTTTGCAAGCTTCAGATGAAATGGACTTCGAGTTTCTAACGAACACAAGCATGGCTGGATGAAGGGCGGCGAGGCACTGACTTGATGTTGGCCTGCTGCTGGGCGACCTCTAAGCGGGTCTTGAGCTGCTCGGACACGACGCCGACGGCAAGGAACCCCGCCCACGCCAGCCCGGCGCCGATGCCGAACCGCCGCGTCAGCGACGAGGCCACCCAGTCCGTGGAGTCCGCGCCGCCCGTGCGCTTCGGCCTCGCCGGCATCGGCTGCGGCTGCGCCGGCACGGACTGCTGCTGTGGCTGCTCGCCGGGCGGCGGCTGGTTCTCGCCGGACGGCCGCACACCTTGGAAAGGAGGAGGAGCCGCACAGCTTGGAAAGGAGAAGGGGAGGAGCTTGACAGCGTCGACGCCGTTTCCTTCCAATACGACGGAATGCTATTTCACGGGGACGGTGCGCTCTTTTGATGGTATTTTACGGGTCGGCAGAAGTTTGATGGTATTTTCCGGATATCGACATCTTTCGATGCTACCAGACCAATTTTCCCGATAAAGAAGGGCGTTTGACACTGCAGTTGTTCTGATCGTTTTGGGGCGTCTGGAAAGAATGCGATCGGTCTTCTGACACTGCAGTGAAGGAAGAAATAAGAACACTTCACATGGCCCTGCAGATCAAGGAAGTGATGGAGCAACAGCGTATGGAGGAGGCTGCTGGTTGTCTTTCTAAATGTAATCAAGTTGTAACCAGTTTCCGCTGCACACTCTGCTGGTTTCCTAGGCAGCTCTATAGAAGTGCAACAAACTTTTCGCTGTAAATAAATGCTGGTTTTGCCCGCGATACGTGCAGTGCTGTTGGCATTCTTAACCGTCCAAAAAGGCACCATCTATTTTTGAGCATCCCCCTCCCATTTGACTCGGCCCGCGCGCGCCGGCGCCAACCTCTGCGCGCCACCGCCTCCCTCTCTCTCTCTGTCTGTGTCTCTGCCTCCCGCACGTTCGTTCCTGCGCGCCGATTAACCCCTCCTCCCTCGCGCCCTCCCGCGGCCGTCGCCACAGCTTCCTCTGGTTCGTCCTCCCACCACGCCGGAGGAGAAGGACCGAATCCGATCAGGGAGGAGGCGTGGCCAGAGATGGGTCTCCGCAGAGGCGTCGCGCTGCGCGTCGCCGTGCTCGCCGCCGTCCTCGGCTTCGCGGCCGCCGGGTTCATCTCAAGTCAGTCAGTCTCTCCCCCGTCACGCCGCTGGTCTGGCTTACGAGTCCTCCCCTTGCGTTGGTGGTTGATGTGACGGCATCCGTTTTTTTTCTTGTTCTTGCCGTGGGTGCAGATGACGCGCTGCTCCAGCACGGGCACGACGGCACCGGCCGGAGCTTGCTGCAGGTCAAGAAAGGTGACGGAATTTCTGTTCTTGATCTGCCCGCACCATCTGATTGATTTGGTTTCTTTCTGCGAGAGAATGTTAAAACTCTTCTTTCCATTGTTCGGCCGGCACCAGATTGCCCGGTGAGCTTCGAGGGCGCCAACTACACGGTGGTGACGACGCGGTGCAAGGGCCCGCTGTACCAGCCGTCGCTGTGCTGCGGCGCGCTCAAGGACTTCGCGTGCCCCTACTCCACCTACATCAACGACCCCAGCACCAACTGCGCCGCCACCATGTTCAGCTACATCAACCTCTACGGCAAGTACCCGCCGGGCCTCTTCGCCAACACCTGCCACGAGGGCGACAAGGGCCTCAAGTGCCCCGAGGACGTCCCGCAGATCCAGCCCGGGCAGACGGCGTCGTCGGCCGCCGCCGCCGCCGCACCGGCCGCGGCCCTCGCGGCCGTCGTCGCGGCATTGTTGCTGCTCGTGTCCTGGTGAGACATGGCTTCTGACTGTGTTCGTCCTTCGTTGTGGCCAGAGAGAGGCCCTGTAACAAACAGAGTGTGTTCGCCTGACTTTCTCTGTACCAAGTTGTGCCTTGCTGCATGAAACTCTGGTTTTGCAGTTACATATGCGTGTAAGAATGTATATCAGGATTCTGAAAACGGTGGTGAATTGCTAACCAGGTAAAAGACTTCGAACTACTCCTCCCCTCACAGGGATGGAAAATTTTGTTCAGATCAGATATAAAGTACACATGATATTGTTGTCACAACTCACAAGGCGGCGACAGTGCTTGTTCTTGAAGGCGTCATGCTTAGGCAGGCCGCCGCCGCAGGCTTTTGAATTCCCTGGTTTCTGATGAAAACGTATCCTTTCACTGGGTCCGTTCGTTCTCAGCAGAATATTGTACATATCAAATGAATCTGAATGCCTAGAACTATCCTGTACCACTGATAGTTTTCCGGTTAAGCTAAACAAGATCAATCAATCTGAAATTTCTGCTTAGGAGAACCTCAACGAGCTCAATCGGGCTTAATTCATCAAGCGTCCAGTGAATGCAGTCTTGCTATATTCAGTATGTTGCTGTGCCAGTTGTGCCACTGCATCCACCGTTGCTCGCTGGCAGGCCAAGTAAAACGTTATGGCTCGGATACCTTATCCGGTGCCCTCCAATGGCCACGCGCCATGGGCTCACCACGAAATCCTCCGCCTCTCCACCACCAACCTAGCATTCGCGCGCGCCCACCACATCTGCCAAGTCAGCACCCCGCTATATACTCAAACTCCATTAACCGACCGCGAGGATTAAGAAACACCACCGCCGCGCGCGTCTCCAAGAAACACACACCCACCGCCATGGCCGCCTCGACCGCCGCCGCCGTGCTGTCCCCGCCGTCCGTCGCCGGCCTCCGCCTGGCGCCGTCCCCGAGGGCGCGCACCTCCTCGGTTTCCTTCCGCGCCACGCCGGCGCGGCGGTCCGTGGCGGCGCGAGCGGAGCTGAGCCCGTCGCTGGTGATCAGTCTCAGCACGGGCGTGTCCCTCTTCCTGGGCCGCTTCGTCTTCTTCAACTTCCAGAGGGAGAACGTGGCGAAGCAGGTGCCCGAGCAGAACGGCAAGACGCACTTCGAGGCCGGCGACGTGCGCGCCAAGGAGTACGCGGGCCTGCTCAAGTCCAACGACCCCGTCGGCTTCAACCTCGTCGACGTCCTCGCCTGGGGCTCGCTCGGCCACATCGTCGCATACTACATCCTCGCCACCTCCAGCAACGGATACGACCCCAACTTCTTCTGAGCTGAGCGGCTGTTCTTGAGCTTCCTTTTGTAATCTACTCGATCAGCCGGTTCTGCGTTGGTGATGTATCTGATGGGGAAAGATTGATTAATTTGGACAAGTAGTGCGACTGCATGTGTATATTGCCGCATGAAGTTGTTAGTCATGTGTGTTGGTGCCAATAATTACTTCCAGTTTGTCCTTCAATGCCCTTCTTCAAATTAATCAATCTTTGGAACATATTGCTATGGGATGTTCGATTGCCATCGATATGTGAACATTATTGCCCGTGAGAAAACAGTAAAGTAGCAACACGGACATTTCTTTGGGATAAGTCATTACAGCAGTCGATGTCAAAAAAAATGAATTTTGAGCGATCCATGCCCAATTTTGATCCATGCCCAATTTTTTACAATAGGGAAAGTAAATTCTACAATGTCAATGTGACGTCCTAATTCAGCCACATGAATCTGGTCATCCTCTGTGTCTCCCCAGTTATTTGCTGTATCGCATATCCTAGTTACATTGACCGAGTTCATGACTTGAAAACAACCCAAGAGAACAGCACAACAGATAATCAGCATCAGCCACTGAGGATGCTGAGATCCCTATGCGAGCATCGTGTTGATCATGGCAAAACTGCACGACCGGCAGGCATTTCCAGGATCCGGAGAACCAACAGGACACCAAGTACAGTAAAATTGTAATGTAATTACTATCAAAATCTGTTGATGTTACAAAAATGAAAAACTCTGCAAGGCGACAATGCCTAATAAATTACAGCGAACAATCTTTCGAGAATGTCTACACAAAGACTGATTGGCAGGGAATTTTCTAACCTCAAGTAGGTACAAACTCACTAGAAGAGGGCAGGAATCGAACGAGGAGGGTCCACATGGCGATGCATAGCAGCACTAGCTGAAGGGAACAAAACAAAGAAGTTTTACTTGCTCTGGCCTTCAGCTTCAGGACTTCTGAAGCCTCAAAGAGCTCTTTGCACTGCGCCTCCAGTTTATCAACCATCTCCTCCAGCATCATTGCCCTGTTTTCAGCATGCCGCAGCTTAATTTCAACGGATGTGTGATCCCTGGGCAGGGATTTCTGCATCTCATTAGATGCAACTTGATCCTTGGTCATGGATTTCCATGCTTGTGAAGCTCTTGTTAGGATGAAGCACTGAATCTCCGCTTCCATCTTGTCCAAGAGTAGTTGCTCAATATCAGACTGCAAAGACAGCAGATTGCTTCTAGCCTCCCTTACTTGTATCTGGTTGAGTGCATCAAGTTCAAGTATTTTCGAATCTTTCTCTTTGATGAGAACAGTTGCTTCTTCCAGCTTTAGTTTGAGAGCCTGCAACTTTTCACTTAGTGATTCTACAGATTCGTCAGTTTGGAATGAGCTGATCCATTCTGTTCCATCATCATGAATTGTGGAACTTTCATCGGTTTCTTTCCTGATATCCAGAAACTTTTGGATCTCTGCAAAACATATAGCAGAAAATAGTTATCGAAAAAAGCGCATTGAGGGGGAGCAAAAGAAGATTTTCGCAGATAGTAGATATAATGATGTACTACGACCACCCTGCAGGGAATGGTTATAAAGTAGCTAGCATACACAAATTTATGATGGAAAATTAGATCATTCTGAACATGAATGATCAGCATGTGTTGTTAGTTGCTCTGCTGTAAGTTCAAATGATTTCTAGAAAAGCTCATTAAGCAGAAAACAACAAGTTCTCTACTTAGAAAAAGGAGATGAAACAGGACAATTATTCACCCTCGAATGAAAAATCTAAGACAGCATATACATTTCAGCAGAGTCTCATGAAATGGGTGAGTCAACAATTTCCGTAGTCAATTAATTTCTTCCCGGGCTCTGATATGTCAAGCGAACAGCAACAAGTCAGATCTACTTTATTCCTTCTAGACACCAGAGTGTCATCACCTTGACAAAGCCATCTTACCATAAAAAACATTGAAAAAAAAAGAGAGAGAAAACTTGTATGATGTCCCCACAATGTGAGTTTAAACATGGTCTGACTGACACTTCTATTGGAGCAAACAAGTCTACAAGTGATCTGTTCTAGCAGACTCCGGCAAACGCTTCTGTTAGAAGCAAACAAGTCTAACTCGAATCAGCCAGCAATTCAACAAAAAGCATGAGAATCATGCGAAACTAATTTTTAATTACTGATAACTCCAGTACACCAATACACATTTCGTTCCAGCAAACAGAGTAGGTTACTCAGGCCATTGAAAAAAGAAATTTCAAAATGCAATTACTGAAACGAAATGTTGTTCATAGTAGTCTGGGGATTCATAACTTCAACCCTCTAACAAAGGTAACAAATTGAAAAGTTGACTTTGTGTCTTAAAAACCATTGATGAAAAATTGTGATAACTAGATCTTTCGCTAAGCATATCATAGACAAAAATGGAAGCTAATAAATAAAATCAAATTTATGTCTTCAACTTTATGAGAAATTCTGCAAAAAGCAGAACTTAAATCCCTAACAGGACGAGCTTTGGAGTAACGAAAAGTGCACACATAAAGCTGGCAGAGGGGAATTCGACCATACCATTCTCAAGTGCTTCTTGTGCCGACTGAAGCAATGCAACCGACTCAACATACGGATCAAGACCTGTATGAGTCCCTCCATTCTCAAACTTGCCAATGCTCGCTTCCTCAAAGGCACCATTGTTGGCATCAGAATCACAGTTTCCCATCACCAATCTCCCTACGACACTCCCCTTCTGCTGGTAGAAGCTTCCAGTTGTATACCGCAGCTCCTCACTCGGAGGTTCTTCGTCACTGTGGTGGCCATCAGGAAACAGAACCTTGTGAACGCCGTTGCTGGTGATGCTGGCAACGGATTCCCGGGGTTGCGCGGTGCTGGAGCCGCGGAGGTTGGACTCGACGCTGGAGCGCGAATTCTCCGGTTCCACCGGCGAGGCAGGTGAAGCTGCAGCACGCGCACTGGCGCCACGCACGCGGGCAGCGCGGAGGTTCTTTCCGTGCGCAGCGCTGCCTGGGGCGCGGGATCGGGCCCTCTCGCGCTCCCGGCCGAAGCCGCCGAACGAGAACTCGTGGCGCGGGTGCGCGGCGCGCGGCGCGCTGGCAGCCGTGCTGCTCCGGTCGTCGCTGTTCTCCGAGTCGGCGCCGCCGGCACCCACCGAGAAGCCGGCGGTGGCTATCAGGTGGCCGAGATTCGGGTCCAGCCTCGTCGGGGCCGGTGGCGTCGACACCTCCGGCGGCACGAAGCTGGACTCCACCGACGCGACCGAGCTCTCCTCCTCGGCGGCAGCGTCATGCTTCCCCTTAGGCGCGTCGGCGTCGAGAGCGTGGCGGCGCTTGTGGAGCTGCGCCAAATCCTCACCCGGGCCAGCGCCGGCGCCGGCGGCACCGGGGCTAGCGGGCGACCCCTCGTGGTGGTGCTCCCGGGGGATACGGCGCCATCGGCGGAGCCCGCGGCCCTTGTTGACCTTTCCGACCGTCCACACCGCCTGCTCCGGCTCCGGCGACTCGCCCACCGACTCGGCGACGCTGTTGCCGCCTGAATCCATGCCGCCGGGCGCCGGAATTGGCAATCAAAGGCCGCGGCTTTGGGAGGCTGATGGGATCGCGCACCGCATCTGAGCACGAGAGCGCGAGCTCTCGGGATCGGTGCGAGTGCGCAGTGGGGCTCTTTGGGGATCGGAATTCCCCGGCTCCACCTTGGAGTTGAGATCCAGGGGAGTGGAAGGGGAGAGGAAACAGAGCACACCAGTAAACAAAGAAAACGCCCCGAAATGATATTTTTTTTTTCCACGGCTTATCGTTCTTCGCTGCCTGGCCCTGTACGCTGTCCGTGGCCAGTTTTTTTGTGCGGGTGTCCTGGCTGGCGGCCCCTACGAAGGAACCTCATAGGGGCCAGTTTTTTTGTGCGGCGTCTTATAGTTAAGGTAAGATACATCGGCCCAATACGCCATTAAATCTGAGCAGCCTAGCCTAAGTCTGAATGTCAACATTTCTAAAGAGAAGAGTTAACATTTTTTTAGTTTTATTTCAACATTTTTAAAATAAAATCAACATTTTTTAAAAAAATGTTGGTTACTAACAAAAAAAAATGTTGACACGATGCAACAAAATGTTGACGCAGTACATTCAAAATATTGACGAAAATTTTAAATTTAAAAAATTCAAAAAATATTCATATTGGATCTCATTTTGTAGAATTAATTGTAACAAACACATAAGTTCATACGGATTTAAAAACGGACTTACGGTTTAGGAGAAAAATGCGTTTAAAGTTTAAAATCCATTTCTTTTTCTCCCACTCCCCACCCGCGCCCAATCAAAACGCGCCACGTGTCTCCAGTTGTCCTCTCCCTCTCAGGCAGCAGCCCATGTGGGCCGTTGGATTGACTCCCGTACTAATCTCAAAGCGTTCTATCAAAAAGATTTTGTAGGGCGGGCTACGTATAGGATTCACGTCCTACGAAGTACGCCAAGCACAAGCAGCGTCACCGAGAGGACGGGCCGCTGACCGCGGGACGCCTTATGTGCAGAACGTCTGACGAGATCCGAGCGATAGGTCAGGCCCACAGCCTGCTCGGCGTCGGCCCACGGCCCGCATCACATTCTTCTTCCTCGAGCCGCCACCGCCCTCGACCGCCGTCGTCGTGCTCGCCCCCGCCTGGCTCCGGCGGCGTCCCCTCTGCCTCCGCCGCCGCCCTCGACCGCCGCTGCGCTAATCCGGCGAGAAGTAATGCCTCCGCCTTTACCCCGCCCACCGCCGGCAGCCACCACCGCGGCCGGCGGCGTCCCGCCGCCTCGCCGCCCCGCCCGCATCGCGCGCCCACTGCCGGTCCGGCCTGCCGCCGCCTTCTATGTCCGGAGGGAGAATGAGGAGATCGTCGGGGTACAAATCCCGCGCACTAAGGGATTCTCCGGCGAGATGCCCCCGCCCCGCCCTCCTCCATCGTCTCGGGCGGCTCCCGCCGCCGGATCCGCGGCCACCGCCCTCCGCCGCGCTAACCCGGCTTCGCCGGGCTCGTCGCCGTCGCCGCCGCCGTTGGGGAGGAGGCAGGAGGAAGAAAGAAGCTTGACCATTGGATGCCTGTTTGCACGAATCTTAAAGCTGTCCGATTAAAAGAATCCCATCGGGCGGGCTACATATAGGATCCGTGGCCGACCGCTGACCGCCGCCGCATCGGCCTCATTTGTTCAAATGTACATTTGGGCCGCACGAGTTTGGTCCGCCGCCGTGGCCCGCGGCTGACTTTGCGTTGCAGCCCTCGGCCGAGTGGCCATAAACGAGGATCCAAAGCTCTTCAAACACAAAAAATTCAAAGCAACGAGCACGAAGAGATATTCTCAAAAAAAAAAAAACCAGCACGAAGAGATTGGCAATGCAGACACACGCATTACGCGAGCATATGCATAGTACAACAACAGGTTAGATTATCACTTGACGTTATTTTATTGGACAGCATGGTCAATGACCCACACAGTTCCTACTATGAAACAGCTCCGCGTCCGCGTGGCACGCTTGATCCTACGTTATTTATTCGACAGCATGGCCACTTACTCATTGTCTACTGTAGAACAGGAGCTCTGCGTGCACGTGGAACGCTCGGTCATACAGCTGGATCAGGCGACGCGGCGGCACAGCATGATCCCGTCGGCGATGGCGAGCTGGCAGACGTGAACGCGGCGGTCGGCGGTGATGGCCGCGTTGAACTCCTGGGTCGCCACCGTGGCGGCGGGGTCCCGTGCGGCGAACCTCTCGTCGTCAAGGGGCGCGGCCACGGCGCCGCCCCACAGCGTGTTGTCGTAGGCGACGAGGCCCCCGACCCTGACCAGCTGGAGCAGCCGCTCATGGTAGTTGAGGTAGTTCACCTTGTCCGCGTCCACGAACGCGAAGTCGAACCTTCCCTTGTTGCCCTCCTGCAAGCCAAGGCAAATATCAATTTCGCCGTCTGCAAAGAAAATAAACTCCTGTGCAAGAGAGAAGGGCTCCTTTGGATTGAAGGATTTTTGGAGGAAAAATGTAGGAATCCGATTCCTATGGATTTGAGTACTGTTCATTCATTTGGAACACAGGAATTGCTTATACGAAAAACAAAAGAAACTTTCCTATGCTGTCTATTACATAGGAAAAACATAGGAAACATTCCCTCCATTCCAACCTCTTTTTTTCTTTTCCTTCGCTGAAGACCGAGGCAAATCATCACTTCTCATTGTCATTAGGCACAGCCTGTGCCGCACAGGGCAAGAAGGAAATGGAAAACACCACAAGAAAGCCGTAAATCTAACCCCGTCAGAGCTGTGCGTGTAGCAAGCAGACACCTTGTCGCTGCTACGAAGCAACTGTTGGCCATTCGCCTCATTAGGATGAAGCGACACGAGACTATTAATCTGATGCCTAAACTCATGCCTAAACCCGTGGTGTCAGTGACAAGAAAACAAGCAGGCAATATTAATAAAGTAAAGAGATTATGTGGGACAGCTCGTTGTCCATAAGTAAACTAAATGGATATTTCAGATTCCTATGATCTTTCCTATGCCCATCCAAACAACAAACTCTACAAAATTCCTATGTTTTCCAATCCTCTATTTTGCATATGCATTCCTTTCATATTCCTGTGTTTTTTCCTATTCCTGCGTTTTGCAATCCTGCGTTCCAAAGGAGGCCGAAATTGTGACGATGCAGAGGGAAATGGTCATCGATGCTATTAAAGAAATGCATGAGTTCACATTGTTTCAACTAGGGAATGGGAGGAGCATACGATTCTAGAGTGATAATTGGGTAGGGGAATGCCCACTCAAGTTTCAATTTCCTGAATTGTTTGATGTTGCTAGAGATTTACACATTATTGTACATGAGGTGCTAAAGGATGGAGGGGTAAATCTAGCTTTTAGAAGGGACATTGTAGGAGAATTAGAAGATGTATGGCAAAAATTAGTTATCTTGATGGCAGGTTACACGTTAACAGAGGAAACGGGTGTTCTGAAATGGAAGGGAAAGTGAAGGCTACAAATGGGTAAAACAGGGGGCAATTAGTATTAAAAAAGAAAAAATACGAATACGGAAATTTGATGTGTCATAAAGCATTCAAATCTTCATATTGGTCATGACTCAAGGAAAAACCTTGACTAGGGATCAACTCTTGAAAAGAGCTTGGAAGTGGGATAAAATGTGCAGTTTTTGTTCTACAGATGAATCGTTGAATCACTTGTTTTAAATGTGCAGTTGCAGTTTATGGATGGCATTGTTTAGTACAGTCATGTTGCTGCATTAGAATTCCTGAAAATATTGATGATTGGCGTGAAGGGTGCCTTCGTAGGAGGAAAGGAGGTGTATAGAGTGTGGGGATGTGCTTTACTCTGGGCTATATGGAAATGGCGTAATGGAATACCTTTAGGGAGAGACAGTTATTCGCTTTAGAACAAATTATGCTATATGCTTTGGGTTAAACTAAAGTTTGGTCAGTTTTGCTGAAAACAAGGGAAAAGCGAGAGATGAAGCTGATATGGGAAAGGTGCAGCAAGTATCAGAAGGAGCACCGAGGCGATATGTTAGCACTTGCTGATATGGATTAGTGCAAATAAGAAAGCATATGGTAAGAACAAAGTTATGAGAGTAATTGAAAACTGATGGTTGCAGAGCCGTAGATTGTTTTGAACTTTTGATGAAATTGTAATATGCGCTGGAACTATGGCCTTGTCGATTTGCCGGCTCGGTTTTCGAATATGTTCTAGGATATGGTTTGCGTATGTGCGTTCATAGGGGTGAGTGTGTCTGCGCTGTGAGTATCTGAGTTGCACTGTGTAATCGCAAAAAAAAGTGTAAGCTGCAATGGGTGGTCCAGTTGGGAGTTTTGTTGTTGGTTATATGGCCAGTTTATTTTTGCAGGCACGAAAATCTGGAAAGTAACAATAGTACGAATGTACGATGCCGTACCTGAAGGGTTTTAGAGTTGAACAATGTGCTGATGAAATGAAACTATGGGTTGGAACTATGTCTGTGGCCATTTGGAATGTTGAATGGCAAAAATGGGAGCTGGTTGGTAATTTGTGCGTTAGATGGAATGGGCAGTCCTTTACCAGTAGTATATGCTGGTAATCTGGCCAGTTGTATTTGTGCAGGTACAAAAAACTAGGAAGATGCAGAAGAAGGATGCAGGAAAGCAGCGTCGAGGAAAAAGAAAGCGTGCCAGGCGAGGAGCAGTTGGCGGGAGTGAAACGGTTGCAGCAGAGAGTGGAGGGGCGACAGATTTGTAGTTGACAGGATTTTGATTAGAGGATGGTTTTGTTTTCTTGTTTTTTCTTTTTCAAGAACTCGTTGTACATTTTGGGTCTCTTCGGAGACCGGGGTGAAATAAAAAAGCTCCCTTTTCTAAAAAAAAAGAAAGAAAGAAACAATGCAGAGGAAAACCACCTCGTCTAGCAGTTGGTCCAGCACCGGCAGCGCGAGCCCCTCGCGGAAGTCGATCTTGTGCGCGACGCCGGCCTTCTCGATGACCGGCGCTCCGATCTGGTCGTAGCTCTCGCGGTTGACGTCGATGGCTACTATCTGTGTCACCGAGCACGGACGGAGATCAACGAGGCAAGATCATGCCGTGCACTGACAACACCAAACAGGTTTCACAGAACGTACGGCGCGATGCGCTAACCTTGCCGTCGTCGGGGAGCGCGAGGGCTGTGGCGAGCAGCGAGTACCCGGTGAACACGCCGACCTCAACGGCGTTCTTGGCGCCGAGCATCTCGACGAGCAGACCGAACAGCTGCACCTCGTCCGGCGACGCCGCCATAATTGCCCTGCGGCGCGTGACAGCTCATGAGACAGAGCGTCGAACACCTGGCGCGCAACGAGGATGCAGGGGTACACTCACATGGGATGGGCGGCGGTGGCGAGGCGGAGCTCGCGCAGGCAGTCCGGCTCGCGCGGGTACACGGTGGATTCCAGTACGTACTGCAAGAAGAGATCAAATGGTGTAGGGGAATGGAAGAAGACAAGCGTAAGCTAGTCTGGCGCGACGGGGAGGTGTGGGGATTATGGGGGCCTTTCGATGGATCAAAATTACCTGGTACAGTGAATCGCTTTTGAGGAGCGTCTTGCTGTAGTGGCTGCTCCTGGTGGCACCTTCCTTGCCTTCCCCGGCGCCGGTGGCGGCCATACTCACACGGCTGGTTATGCTCGTCGGCGATTGGGGCGGCGCGTGCTTCTCGCAACAGGAAATTGACGCCTCATAGGCTGGCATCCGTTTTAAGGCTAGAAAAGTTCACTTCGAGGGGAGTTATGTACACGCACACGCCAGGAAGGACACGATCTGTCACGGTGTCACACCACACCCCCCCCCCCCCCCCCCCCCCCCCCCCCCCCCCCCCCCGGTTGGCGTGCGCCGCGTGCCTCACTAATTAAAGGACACTCACGGCAGACTTTTTAATAGTAACCCCCTCCCGTTCCGAGGTAGGTTGCTGAGAGAATTTCAACCAACTCATCTACAGAAATATGATCTGTCAATGTATAACTATGACATTTTTTATGATCCATTTGATTCTCGAGCCATCTTAGAATGTTTGATCTCAAGTTCATCGGATCTGCCTTCCGTCTAATAGCACAAACATGGCTCGGGCGGTGGCAAGTATGTATTAACCTATCACAGGCTCGATCTATATATGAGAACCTCCTTTGCTGCTGCCGATTATGTACTTTCGAAATTTGAACTTTTGCGAGTGTTGGATTTTTTTTTTGATAAAGCATACCTGTATTAATACGTAAGGAAAACGTACATATATGAGTACAAACCCAGGTATACTCTAGAAGGATACAGAAGGAACACCCGTCCTTGCCAATTTGCACAAAGGCCCTTCAGAAACAACAAAATCACAAACAAGTCCCCGAGAACTTTGCACATCGAAGCCAGTCGCCGCCGCCGTCGCCACCGCGCAGCGCCAGGACTGGCCACCGTCTTTCGAAGACCAAGACAAGCTCCCCGGAGTCAGAGGGCCCCGTCGCGCAAACGCTTTGAAGAGCCGGTGAAGACACTCGCCCCCACGGGCGAGATGAGCAAGAGCCGACGCCCAATCGGCCGGGGCAGCGCCCCAAACTAGCCTTGGTCCTGGCTCGAAGCTCGCCGACGATGGAGACCACCGCAGGAAAGCCGAGCCCGAGCCACCCTCATCTTACCGTCGAACCCACAGCCTCCTCTGTTCCTTGAACACGAACGCAAAAGACTAGCTTCCTCGTCGCCACGCCGTGAAGCAAGGCGAAAATCCGCCGGTAGACTCCTAAAAAGGAGCTCTTCGACGAGAGCCCCATCCCCACGAGCTCGCCGCCGGCGCCGGAGTGAAGCACCAGCGGGGCACGGCCGAGCTCGGAGGGACAAGGCCGGACATAAAGTCGACGCCGCCGCAACCTCGTCACCGACGCCGGAACCCTAACCCTAGACCTAGGAAAACCTAAACTAGGACATACCCTACCACCCGCCGGCGAGAGCACAGCAATCTCCGCCACCTCGCGTAGCCCCGCGGGCCAACGGAGGCGGAGGAGATTACCGGCTCCGCCGGCGGAGAGGACGAACGCCCTTATCGCCTCTCTCCACTGTAGCTGGAGCGGCGCGCGGGGTTGAGAGAGGTGTGTGGGGATATGAGTGTTGGATTATTGGACAGCAGGGTGACTGACCCACACAGTTCCTACGAGTCCGTTATTTATTCGATGTGAAACAGCTCCGCGTCCGTTATTTATTCGACAGCATGGTCAGTTGCTCGCTCAGGCGACGCGGCGGCACAGCGTGGGCCCGTCGGTGATGGCGAGCTGGCAGACGTGGACGCGGGGGTCGGCGGCGATGGCCGCGTTAAACTCCCTGGTCGCAGCCGTGGCGGCGGGATCCCGCGCGCCGAACCTCTCGTCGTCGAGGTGCGCGGCGGCCACGGCGCCGCCCCACAGCGTGTTGTCGTAGGCGACGAGGCCCCCGACCCTGACCAGCTGCAGCAGCCGCTCGTGGTAGTTGGCGTAGTTCACCTTGTCTGCGTCCACGAACGCGAAGTCGAACCTTCCTTTGTTGCCCTCCTGCATGCATGCAAGCCAATGCAGCGTCAATTAATTTCACCGTCGACTGCAAAAAAACTCCTGTGCAAGAGAAGAGAGAACTTGTGACGATGCAGAGGGAAATAAACCACCTCGGCTAGCAGCTGGTCCAGCACCGGCAGCGCGAGCCCCTCGCGGAAGTCGATCTTGTGCGCGACGCCGGCCTTCTCGATGACCGCGCTCCTACCTGGTCGTAGCTCTCACGGTTGACGTCGATGGCCACTATCTGTGTCATCGATCGAGCATGCATGGGGATCAACGAGGCAAGCTAGAAAGATCATGCCGTACGTGCACTCACTGACAACACCAAAAAGGTTTTAATTTGCAGAACATGCGGCGATGCATGCGCTCACCTTGCCGTCGTCGGGGAGCGCCAGGGCCGTGGCGAGCAGCGAGTACCCGGTGAACACGCCGACCTCGACGGCGTTCTTGGCGCCGAGCATCTCGACCAGGAGCCCGAACAGCTGCAACTCGTCCAGCGACGCCGCCACGTAGGACCTGCAGTCAGCGCGTGGAGTGGCAGCCCATGAGAGTAGACAGAGCGTCGAACGCCTGGCGCGCAACAAGGATGCAGCAGCGGTCACTCACATGGGGTGGGCGGCGGTGGCGAGGCGGAGCTCGCGCAGGCACCCCGGCTCGCGCGGGTACACGGTGGATTCCAGTATGTACTGCGAGAGGAGATCGAATGGTGTGGGTAAGGTAGGGGAATGGAAGAAGACAAGAAGCGTTAGTCTGGCTCTGGCGCGACGTACGGGAAGGTGTGGTGATTACTGATTACATATAGGGGCTTTAGACGGATCAAAATTTTACCTGGTACAGGGAATCGCTTTTGAGGAGCGTCTTGCTGTAGTGGCTGCCACTCCCGGTGGCGCCTTTCTTGCCTTCCCCGGCGCCGGTGGCGGCCATCCTCACACGGCTGGTTTCGCTCGTCTGCGATTGGGGCGGCGCGTGCTTCTCTCGCAACAAGGCGACGTCTTTGGGATTCTGCTTAGAAACTAACGCCGCATCGGCTGGCACTCATTTTAAGAGGCGAGAAACGTCCACATCGACGGGAATAGGCAGCGGGATCTGTCAACCCGGCTGGCCTGCCTCACACAAGGACACGCACGGCAGACTTAACCACCCCCTCCCGTTCGTGCTGGGTTGCTGAGAGAAATTTCAACAAACTCAACAACCCTCTAGAAAGCTTCATCGTCCACTCCAGGCGCATCACCAAGCCTTAAGATATTCCATCTTCCATTCCACCGCAAAAAAAAAAAAGGATGACCATCGAGCAAGGCGCAATGTCATGTCTTTAGAGGGTGGAAATCCATTGCAAAGAACTAGAGGACACTCCAGTTCCATAATATGTTTTCAACTTTATGCAAAGCAGATACTCTAGTTAGTACTCCGTTAAATATAATATGTCGTTCTAACTTTTCTCAGAAATAAAAAGGAGATGAAAAAGTAAAGAGAGCGCGAAAAACAAAGAAAAGTGAAGGGGGGAGAGAGAGAGAGAGAGAGAGATTTTCGTTGGGAAGTAAGAACGACAGTAAAATTTTTGAACATTAGAATGGCAGATTGAAGAACTGTGTTGAGATGTGCCATAGTTCTCGATGATGATGAGTAATTGACAACGGAGATTGATTTAAGTTGAAATGAGTTTGGGTTCGAAATACGGGATTTTGAGAGTTGCATAAGTATGTTTATGATTATGTTTATGGCTAACCGGAGTTAGTGAAGGTGTTGGGAAGATTGGAGGAAAAGAAAATGTGTTTGCTTGTCTAATGATGTGTAGGTCAATGGAGTCAACTTGATGGAGGACCAAGCGGGAGGCTTGGGGCCGAACGATCGAGAAGCCAGGTGAGGTCAAGGGTGATCCACACCGTACACATGGAATGGACAAGAATCACGACACGGAGGGTTTCCCGGTTTGACCTCAAAACCGTGAAGGTGATGATGACGGCGTGTTGACCAGGGTCAAGAGCCGAACGGGAGGCCGAGTCAAGTGAAGAGTCCCGACGGGCTAGGATCGAGGAGACATGACGGCGATGATGTTCGCGGGACGAGGTGACACGCCTCGACATCGAGGTGGTTTTCCGGTTTGGCCTTAAAACCAGTGGTGGATGGTTTTCCGGTTTGGCTTTAAAACCGGCGGTGGATAATTTTCCAGTTTGGCCTCAAAACCAGCGGTGGACGGTTTTCCGGTTTAGGCCTCAAATCCGGCGGTGGACGGTTTCCCGGTTTGGGCCTCAAAACCGGCAGCGGAAGTCACGCTTTGAGAAACGTGCAAGACGGTTTCCCAGTTTAGGCCTCAAAACCGACGGCCACGGATGGAGGTGCACGTGGCACCATCATTGAGGTAGCTTCGAGGTGAAGCTACGATGTGAAGGCTCCGATGGCGTACGGGTGAAGGAGAAAAAGTTAGACGAAAACGCCCTTATGGAAGGCTATGTGTGTTGTAGTGTGAGGGGCATTTCCGAGATGTGGAAATGTCCACCGGGATAAGGAGGAGGGGTAGGTTGACTGCCCAGTAGGTTTTTGTGTGCCTCCCGTTTGTGTGTGGGAGAGGATTTGAGAGAGAGGAGATGGCTCTTTGATTGAGCTTTTTGTCATCCTTAGTTTGTGTGTGCTAGAGTGGCTTGACATCTACATCTTTGAGCAATACATTGTATCAATTCGTTCTCAAAGCGTTTTCCTCATCTTGAATTCCGAATTTCTTATTTTTGGCATTTTCAAAGCTATTTTCGGTTGATTTTCGATTCGCATTGTGTGATGCCTTTTTTTTTGGGAGGGGGGGGGGGGGGGGGGTGTTCTTGGAGGATCTTGGTGCTATGACGTGCTAGAACAATCCTCTATAGGTCCTTGACTGAATGGGCGCCCTCATTTTCATGGATTTGTGAAGTTTTCTCCAAACCCTAGTTCATCCGGTTCGGTCCAAAATCTGTGGTGATTTTGTGGGTTTTTGGTATGGATTTTTTTGGATGATATTTCCCATCTCACGGTGAAGTTATGGTTCAATTTCGTGATTTTTGAAGGTCGTTTGATTGGATTTCTGATTTTAGAGCTCCTTTTTTCGCATTCATTTGCGTGCTGTGCTGAGTCTGCCGGAGTATCCGGTGGGGAGTTTTTGATATGATTTTTTTAGATCCCGGAGTATCCGGTGGGGGTTTCTGTTTTGAGTTTTCCACATCATCTTTTTGAATGTGTCTTTACTTGATTTGCTTTCGCAAATGTTTCTATCTCTCCTACAACCATTCCTCGGGTCAACACACCACATTCTATGTGTGTGGTCTTGGTGCAGTTCTTGAGGTGGGTTGAGACATAGACTAAGTTCTTTGCAAGAATTTTTATTGGCTCTCTTTCACCTCCGCCGTCTGGTCGCCTTCTCGATCCTTCAGATAATGTGTCAAGGGAGGAGGAGGGGGGGGGGGGGGGGGGGGGGGGGGGGGGGGGGGTAGCAACCAGGAAGGACAGTTTGATAAAGCATTTGGCTTTGTATCAATGACATAATAATAAATCTTTAGCCTGCTCAGGTTGGATGTACCTTACATGGGCTGCTTATGCAAATGTTCATAAATGGAAATCTTTCGCTGATACAGTACTCAATTGTGTACTCAGTTTTTATTTATTTTTCAGGAGCCGGAAAAGAAATAGTATACTTAGTGTTTGGATTTTCACTCTAATCCAAAGCAGTATTCTCCTTACTTCAGGATCATATATATAGTTACATTGCTGGGCATTCATTCAGGTGCTACAGAAAACATGGTTCTTGGTAATGTATTATCTACTTTACAAGTGTAGGAGGTCGTTTTTGTAACACCCCAACCCAGAGTACGGCTTCAGGCCCGTACGCCTGCAGTGTGGGCCTCACCTCACAGTAGCAACTTTTACGCTTTTATCCTCGCTTCGCGCAAAAGGATTAACCCGGTTACTACTGCATCCTGGACTAGGTATTTAAGTTGGTCATGCTCCTTCTCAACTTCCAATGTGCGACTAAACCCATGCACACTAGCACTACATGCCAGCAGCGGACCAATTTACCCCGAGGGGATAGATGTACAAGATTGCCTCTCTTGGCCGCGTCCCTACGTCCAGTTAGCAGTGTGCGTACCATGCCGTGTCCCAGTCACGTCGGGCATACGCGCCTTTAGGCCTTTAGCGCGGGTCTCACCTCACAGCAGCAACTCTTAGGCTTTCGTCCTCGCTTCGTGTAAAAGGTTTAACCCGGTTACTACTGCACCCTGGACTGGGTATTTAAGTTGGTCATGCTCCCTCTTAATTTCCAATGCGGGACTAAACCTATGCACACTAGCACTACATGCTCAGCTGTATTTTGGGCCGAATCTCTTTAGCCCGGGCTTTCACATAGCATTTGTTCATGGTTCGTACGTTTATGTTCATGCAAAAGGTGCGCTCAAGTGTGATTGTCTTGAATGGATCCGTGAATGTCAAAGTGCAGTTCTATGCTTCATAAATTATGCATGCACATGTGCGTAGTCATTTTTTCTGATGGCATTTGTTCATGTTCAATACATATATGTTCATGCGAAAGTTGAACAACATATATCAGTATCCTCTCTTCCACGAACGGATTCAGATTCAGGAGAAGGCAAGGCACTGGAGCAGGTGAACCAAGATTGGGAGTTCTACCAAAGGTTCCTTCAGAACCACTTCTGCTCGCAAATTGTTTCCAGTCACAGCTTTCATGAGATGCTTCCTCCAGACTCAGATTACATATATCTCTAGAAGACAGCATGCTATGCAATCTCGTAGTAGCCATGCCCATTTTGTGAAGGAAGGCAAGGACATTAGCCTCACTATACACGACAGGCGCAAGAACGGTACGAGCATCTCCACCAGTGATCACGAACATAACCTGAAGGCAGGAGAGTAACTGCCCTGTTCACTTGCTGCAAGAACCAACCGATTGAAAGGGATGGACGAGTCCTGTGTGTATTCATGCGTTGTGCATTACATTCTATCCCAGCATGGCATATATGCCATGCCATCTGAACCATGGCTGCCCGCTCCAAGCCTGATAGCTCGACCGGTGGTACAGCTTGCCATGGACGTGAGCTTCGTGTGTTCGGGGGAGGAGCCGTTCAAGATGGAGGTGGGCTTCTTCGACACCGTCGAGGACATCAAGCAGAAGCTCCAGAGCCGCCGCGGCTGGCCCGCCGCCACCGTATCGCTCCTCCACAACGGCGACGTGCTTGCGGACGTCGTCGACGGCAGCGGCGTCGAGCGGTACGGCATCGTGGAGGGCTCGGTCATCCACGTCAAGCTCCACCGCGACAGACAGCAGCAGCCGCAGGGGAAGGGGATGAAGCCGAGCAACAAGAGGCGGCGCGAGGGCGTCGCGGCGCTGCGGGTGGCCGTGGTGTCGCGGTGCGGCGCGGGGCGCGTGGAGGTGGCCGTGGGCGCGCGCGCCGCGGTGTCGGCGCTGAGGGCGGAGCTGGAGCGCGCGCGGGGGTCGTTCCCGCTGCCGCGCGACGGCGCCTACTTCTTCATACACCGGCAGAGCGTGATGGACGAGGCGCGCTCGTTCGAGTGGCACGGCGTGGCCACCGGCGACGAGGTCGTCGTCTTCGACGGCTCCGTGACGAGGGGCCCCGCCGCGTACTGAGCCGACCTGGAAAGAAAGAATACTAACTCGATCGAGTTTACAGTCAAAACAAAGTGACTGATCCTTAAGCTGCCGCTATTAACTCGAGATCGATCCGTGGGTGGGTGGCTTTCAGTTCTTGTGCGCGCACGCATGGCCGCCGCAAAGCCCGACCCGATCGTGGTGGGCGGCGCGCACCACATGGCCGGCGCTTGCACACGCACGCGCGCCGTAGCCGACGACCGGTTGCAGACAGTTTGTTTACTTCTGACTTCTGAGATGACCCTGCACCTAGATTCTTCAATGCTCCCTTTGAGACAACACAGTCTTCAGACTTCAGCAGTTGTAGCAACAAAAAGGTCATTCCGGGCATCAGAAACAAGCAGCCTGCCGGAATTCAGACAAAACTGCCTTCAAAACGCAGCGTCGTCACCTGATTGATTTCTTTGCTGTTTCCGGTAGTTCGAACCTTCAGCCGGTTGTTTCCTCAAAAAGGGACATAACACTTTGACCAATGCTGGGACCTGAAGAGCTACCACTACGGTTAAACGGCAAAATATGAGAGCTGTTGACTTTGTCTACTGACCTGCTATTTTCAGCCCAGATGAAACCAGGTCTAGCACTTGCTGATTCTACATGACAAAAGAAGAAAAGTAACTTTCCCCGAACAATTGGACAGGTAGTATTCACAACATGAAACTTTGATCGATTGATTTCCAATTTTCATAGTCTCAGAGCTACCAGTTTTCCTGATTACAAGAGAAAGACATTGTATCATCTCAGCATTTTTTGCTTCAAAGAAATGCTTGAAGGGAAAAAACAATTGGAGATCCGTGGGATCCATGAAAACTAGAACAAAGCAATGCTGCAGCGATGCTATCATGTATACTAGCTGAAAGAAACCTATCCCTCTTTTTCTTTCCTATTATTTACATCTGAGGACCAAAAGAAGGCCTGCTCATCATCTGTTGGTAGGCTGATGGGGCTGAATTTCCCGCTGGGAAGCTTGCTTGGAACACTGGCTCCGCCTTCAGCTCTGCTGGCATCATTGGCCCTGGATAGCCCTGCATACCTGACGAATTTTGAATCATCTTTGTTGGAGCAAGAGATCCTAGGGAAGGCATCATGCCCGGCGGGACCATCCCGAAATGAAAGTTGCCTGCTGCTTGTCCCAAGTGACCTCTCGGTGGGAGAACAAGGGACCCAAAAGGAGCTGTGCCACCGAAGTGAGCGAAGTTTCCTTGTGCTGGTTCTTGCCTACGGTGAGAGCTACCAAGTGCTGCAGATGTTGCGCTGCCAGAACCAGACCCAGCTTGCCCACTATTTCTGGCTGCCGGAACTTCATGGTTGTGCTTTCCCTCATACGTCGTAATAACTGATTTCAGATCATGAGATGCTCTTTCGACATGCTTGCGCACAGAACAGCCAGGGTGTGTACATTTGTAGTAGCTCCTGCAGACAAACGAAATACTATAACCTTATTCTATGAGGTGGAGAATATACAGTCAATTAATGTAAGAAATGGTAATGAAAGTGTTACCTCGGATTCGGATTGCCTTTAACAACCTTCTGCCCATATTTGCGCCACCGATACCCGTCATCAAGAATGTCCACCTCGCTTGTCGTCTGAACAACAACCCGAGGCTCCCGGACAGCTCTTGAGGCTGCAGCTCCCATGTCAATGGCACTGGTAGTGGCAGCAGCAGCGATAGGAGCAGCTCCTGAAGAATCCAGCTTCCTGAAAAAGAATATCAGTGAGATCAGTATAATGTCTGCAGCATGTATTAAGAATTAGGCAGTAGACATTATTAACCTTCTTTTAGAATCAGTTTCATCATCATCACCATCACAGTCTGCAGAAACGGTGCCATGTGTTATCCTTTCATCCTCCTCATTAGACAATGTCGACGAGACATCAACTGCATCTTGAGAATCCATTATAGATGCATCACCATGCACTGATACAGGAAGACAAGCAGCTGTCCTCGCCTCAACACCCTCACCTTGCAAATTTTGGTTTGTCTCACCATCTACATGTTCAGCAGAATAGTGATTAACACCAAACATGGAGTTAGATGTCACTGGTTTAATAAATCTTTCATCAGTATTACCTTTGACTGCAATAAAGTTTGACTGAAGATTGGATTCCAGCTGATGAAAACTCAAGGACTGGTTTCGCTGATAAGCACTGTAATCCTGTACAATAAAACATTTTTTTGGCACATGAATGAACAAAAAAGAGAGTATGATGGTGAGGATGGCAGTAAAAGGAATCCTATATACTGCAAGGCAACAATAACAACAATAAAAACAAAGCATTTCGGTCCCAAGCAAGTTGGGGTAGGCTCGAGATAAAACCTAAATATGATAGAACTAACAGTCAAGGAAATGACCTTTCCCGCAGTTGAGAAACTTGGCTCTTTAGAACCTAAGTGGGGTTGGAAGGAGAAAACATCATTATCAAATGTACAATCTTCAGTTGTCTTGGAAGCTGGTAGTATTGTTGAGTTAGAATCTGCAGCCATTAAAAATGGCAATTTGCCAGTGGTCGGAGAAGGCTGTGCCTGTAATAGATAATAATGTATTATCAGGAAGCAAACTATGATATGTATTCGTGAGTTTGAATTAAAATTAGCAGCTAAACAATTGAAAACAAAATCGATCTTCTACAACGCCAATCAGAGAATCATTTGGAGGATAACAATTTTAAACAAAGTAGACATCAATCAATGTAGTCACATGCAGAACTATACTTCACAAAACCATGTTCTACACAGTATACACCAATCAATTTTCTTCTATAATGCACAAAACTCATATCTATCAGGAAACTGCAACTTGCAAGCCTTAAATGCATGACTCCAGTTATAGCTTATTGCAACCTTTGTAATAGTCTAAGAGATAAATCTTGAGAGCGCCATAAACCAATTATCGAAGGATGCTATACCATGTTGTTGTTGAGGAAAACAGGTGACTCAAGAAGTGAAGCTGGACTGAGACCAGGTGGAATTGACACAGGTGATCGAATAACTGTGGATGAACCAACTCGAGAAGTATCAATTTTCGGAACACTGAAACCTGCTTTTGCAGCCCTGCGCTCTGCCAAACCACTGTGTGAGTTTGATTTCTGAATAGCACTGAAAAAAATTGGCTCCAGGGAAAAATCCTTTTGAAATGTATCTTTTGCAGCTTCAGCAGGCACCCCCTCGCTAGAATTCACAGGTTCTCTGCTCTTTTCAGATCGATCAAAGGGCTGCTTGATGCCAGGGTCACTGAAAAGATTGGAGAATGGACCAGAGCTGAATTCTTCATTTAGGAAGCTCGACATGAATGTCCTTGGGCTTGGTGTGGGGGGCCGCATCCACTCTTCCATCAGGGATCCGTGGTCACTTGTGCCAGCCATGTGGCGAGAAATCTACTTCTATCTGAAAATAGGTATCATATAACACCATGTTAGGCCTCTCAGACTGCATCCGACCTTTTATAATGAAATCGAGCAAAACAAATACGAAATATCCCACGATTTACATTAAGCACGCAAGAAAGGTTGACTACTAATCAGAACAACTGATTGCAGAACCATTCACTAGCACAGCAAATTTCCCTGATTGCAGAGCATGAAAACAAAATAAGTCGTGTATGTGCACGTAGTACACAGAACGGGTGAACTATAATGGCAAAATATAAAATTGACAGTAATCGAATACAGATGCTCAAAGAAGCGAAACTAAAATAAAACTGACAGCAACCTTTACACATTCAACAGTAACTTCATTTGTGAGAACACAAAGCATACATTCTGATACGAAACGGAGAACCCAATCCACTGTCAAGCAAGAGAATCGCAATCAAAGCTGCAGACTTTCCTCAACCAAGGATTAAATCCCCGGAAATGAATATAGAAAGATGCAATTTTGATGCGAAATTGAGAGAAACCACAATTGAAACTAGGATTTTTTTTTTTCTGAAGGTTGGAACCAAGAGACAAACTTTGTGATCCCCAAGATACCATTAGCCCTCAAAAACTCTCGAACACGCAATTCCGATCCCAGCCTAGAAGTCCTAATCCCAGAACTAGAGCACTGACGAAACAGAAAACCGCAATCAACAAAACAGAATCAGAAAAAGAATTCCAACCGGCACCTCAAGTGAGCGGCGAGTTCTCCGAATCCAAATGATGGCCTCCTCTTCTCCCCCGAAAGCGAAGCAACAGCAGGGCGGATTGGAGAAGGGCGGGGGCGACAAGGCAGTCAGGATCAGACACGGATCATCTGTCTGCTCGCTCCTGCAGACAGAGGAGACGAACAATCTGCACTAGCCGAAAGAAATTCCTCCTGAAACAACAGGAACGGCTGAAAATTTTGGAGAAGGCTTTGGTCTCCCTTTCCTGATGTTCTACTCGCACTTTCGCAAACCAAAAGGCTACACACGAGGGGAGACGAAGATCTCGCGGGCACAAATGGAGTTGAGCTCTCTCAGTCCAGCAACCAAGAGCCCCGAAAACAAAGGACTCGGAACCAAAAGAAGGAATTATCAGCAAAGTGAGATTTTCATGCCTCTTTCCGCCTCTCTTTCTCCAGCCTCTCGGTCCTCTCCGGGCGCTACTTTTTTTTTAGAGAGGAGGGAGGGAGAGGAGAGGGTAGGAGAGAGAAAGGCGGTTTGACCAAGGAGAAGGGGTGGAAGAGAGACTTGCAGGATTTTGTTTGCCAGGGATGGGCTCTTCCTTGGCAAAAGCTAATCCTCAGCATTCATCTCCAAAAGAAAAAAAAAACCTCCTTTTTTTTCTTCTTCTTTTCTTCCCATGGACCATGGCATGGAGACGACTACTTTGTACTCACGTGTCTTTTGCGCTGCTTGTTTATACAGTATAAATACGTTTGGTATACCGTTTATTTTTGCTATTTCTTTTTGTCTTATTAGGTAATTCTACGTCATTCTCTTGAATCTTCAAAAGTTCAATGTTTATTCTCGTTGAGAACTTGCCTCTGCATGACTGTACACCGTCAGTCTACCTGTCTAATCTTTGATTGCTCGCAAAGAGGCTGCATCCGTGCATCATATATCCTGAATGAGAAGAATAGATACAGAGCAAATGAAAATAAAGATGTTTGGTCGGTTACATGAGTTGTGAAGATGTTTGATTGATTGCATAAGCGGATGGGAGTGACGTTGTGGGCCCAAAGCATGTGCAATGCATCCACTGAGTCTGCGTGAGTGCATGCGGCTTATTTGAACGTATCTACTAATGAGGATGTATTTTTGCATCTGCTCATGCATGATGCATACGCTCATATAGCCAACCAAACGTTTTCACTGTGAGCTTATACGGATCCATTGGTGCAAGTAGGGGTCATGCAAGCAACCAAACACGCTCTTGACGGATTTCCTTGTGTACTTCACCACTCTTCACATTTCCACCACTACTCATGTTGTGCTAAGAATATATATGTCGAAACTTAAATATTATTTTGTCAAGTATCAGTGTAACAATCGAGCACTCTGATAAAGTAAATATAAACAATCTATAAGTAAAGCATAAAAGTAGCATGACTACTTTGGATGCATCGCTCTTCATGACAGTGGATAGGGGGGAAAAAAGGAAGGTGAACTCGACATCTTCAGTAATACTGTCAAATAGCGCATGCCCAATGCTTGTTATTAATGAGTGTGAAAGTTCGTAAACATTGACCGCACAAATGTAGTTATATGCCCTGGAGTATTTTGTTTGAAATGATGCTGACCTGTTGTATCCAAAATTGATCTCGGTTAGAGGATAATTCACGTGAAGTTATTGGGATGCTGCTTGTGAGTATGAGGTCACTTTCAGAACTGTTCCCGTCCAAACGCAAAAGGAACTCTTCTGATTCCGCGACAAGTTTCAGCAAATTAGGTGGGGAAAGTCCCACTTCGGGTCCATGACCTCCTCTTGGCATGGAAAATATGCCTCTTGGCATGAGTGCATGGTAGGTGAATTGCACCTTTTCTTGCAGCAGGAGTAGGTGTCATGTTTTGGGAAGAAAAGACTATCAAAGCTGGAAATCAATTTTTTAGCTCAAATGTCGAAAGACTTTCTTTTTGTAACCTGAAAGATAGTAAGAAATTATGTAGCTTTGAGACCGATCCAAGAATAGCTAGTAGTCAGCGTTCGTATAGCAATGTTTTCACAAAATGTGATCTTATTTTAAGAAGACATTTGACATCTTTGCGTTGTTATTTGCTCATTGGAAATGATGATATTTTATTTTTAGAGGAACCTCCCAGGAACGATCTGTAGTGACTGTTCGGCAATTTAGGCCTAGAGGTCACATCAAAACTAATCTTGCTATTTAGATGTCTTAAATAAGTTTAATTACAAAACTTTTTTACAGATGTGGGCTAATTTACGAGACGAATCTAATGAGCCTAATTAATCTATGTTTCGCTACAGTGATGCTACAGTAACCATCGTCTAATCACGGCTTAATTACCCTTGTTAGATTCGTCTCGCAAATTAGTACAAGATTCTGCAGTTAGTATTTTAATTAGACTTATTTAAAATACCTAAATAACAAGATTAGTTTTGATGTGACCTTTAGGCCTAGAGAAACGAACACCCCCGTAGTTGCTTCCCAAGCATTCAAGTGAAGCTGAACTAACCTAATCCTTCCCAAAGCCCGTTTGCCAAACTCTGAGAGAGACAGAATTTGTAGGAGTAGAGTGGAACGCACAGAGTGGAATTATTCCTCTCCAAGCAAAGTGCGGCCTGCAGTCTTCAGAGCCTCCTGAACTCAAACTGACCGTCGCTTTTGTCCCCGGCTGAGCTGCAGCGCATGCATGTGATCGTCTTGCTTTTCAAGTACCGTTGCTGGTCGCAACTCAGACTGAACTGACCTGAACTTCCTTTGGTCATTCAAATGGCACAGTCGAATAAACTCTACTGACAAAGGAGTAACTGTTCTGTAGTACTTGGTATCCTCACGCTATTTTGCATAAATTTTGACAAAAGAGGGTTCAGTTTCTGCAGGATTATGATTTACGAGAAACTCCTGTTTCTGAACCTTTTTCTATCTGAAACTTATGTGAATGCAAATTGTTAACGAAGAATGAACTTTTCTTAACCGTGAAACCGAGCGCCACAATGATTGGAGTACAATCAGTTGGGAATAATATTACAAGATACCCTCTCTGTATTTGCTTTCTTTTCATTAGAACAAGAAAGCTAGTTCGAAATTACACTATTTTTTTTGTCCTGACGATAGGAAAATGGAAATATAGGAGTAGTATTGGCTAGTAGTACAAAATACTCTGCAGTACATTGCATGTTCCACAGATAATCCGATGGCTTCTAGCTCCTGCCGCACAAGAGGAACTATAAACTGGAGCAGTACATCTCGTACTGGCCAGTATTTTGGCGCCAGCCATGGAGGAGCCGGATGACAGTTGGAGCCGAGTACTTTCACCAATTGGCGCAACGCAACAGCCAACAGGGATTCGCTGAAATCACGACCTGGAATCCAGGCGCACGAGCAACAGACTTAAAAAATCGGCCTTGCAATCTACGCCTAATCTTCCTTGGAGGCGCCAATCTGATGGATCCTAGGAAAGGCAAAAACACGTTATCGATAACGCGCAGGAAATGGGAAGAAAAGCTTCTTGTCCAGTGTCTGTTGAACGCGGCATGCGGACTCTATATATTTTTTGCCACACAGTGAGTGATCTACATTTTGTTTTACCTCTTGAGATGAAGATCTGCAACTCTAGACTATTTTTTGCGACATGATTAGTATTGTACATGTCACATGACCACCGCGGCTGCCTGATGTGACGGTTTCCTTTGGTCTGTCCAATTGGAAGGCATACACATGGTGCAAGACTCGAGTGCAATGAACTGGACAAAGCGTAAAATTAGGGGAAAATCCTAGCTGGCTAAACCCTGGTTGATTGTCGCTAAGTAAATATTATTATCTTGCGTTCCTTCTCATCGTGAACCCAAGAATCCGCTGAAGATGACGCCCTTTAGGTTAACCAGGTATCTATCACCCTAAAAAGAGGTGAACCGAAGCAAAACCCCGGCTTTTCGAACACCCTTGGTCAAAAGGAGGTTTCATACCATGAGCAAGAACTGAACAAGGTCAAGTCCAATCACAGAGTGAACGAATATGGAGTAACAAAATGAGCCACTTGCATTTCCTGATCTTTCTCCGGTATTTGGAAGCATCGGGCGTAAGATCACCTCACGTGGGATCACATGTGAGAGCCAAGACTCGCATCGCACACAAAAAAAACTAATACCTTTCCATGTCACTTATGGTGATTACCTCCTTATAATACTCGCGTGGCTGGCTTCTGCGTGGATCATCCATCCAACAAAGACCAAAGCCGCGTCTTGTGGCGCGCGCCTGTTCTTTGATTATGCTCCGTCTTTTGGCCTGACATGGAACCGGATCCTCGCTAATCTGGCCGACAGTTTGAGGCTAGACCAAGTAAATAAATATGTAAATGGACGGCATTGTTCAGAAGCAACCTGAGGAGGGAAGAAAGCCCGGCCAGAGCACTCTGCACTCAACCTGTCCCTGCAAAGAATTCAGCTCAATGATGTGGTTTGGTTTGTACCCCAAAGGAATTGATAAAACCAAGTTATAGTATTTTCCTTTTTGGGAGGATTAATTAAGATTCTTCTGTGAACACGCTACTACTAACCAAATGATTAGGCATGAGATGATGAGCCAGCCCAGGGCATCATCGAGCTTCCCCTGAAACCAGCGGCCTCGAAGGACCACAGCAACGTTGTACCGGACAAAAAAGCGACTGACAGGAAAGGTCCAGTCACCAGTGCAGTGGCGCAGTGGATGATCATGATCCCGAGAGTGATCATCATGGCAGTTTGGACTTCGCAGGAGAATCTGCAAGCCCTCGATATCTGCCTGTCTATCAGAGTTGCAGGGAGTTTCTGCAGAGATGCCGGTGAAGTGGAGTTGGGAAGAATCATTCCCACCCAGGTCTGAATCTCTTGTCCCTGGCACTGAAACTACTACTCGACAGGTCGAGTAACTCAGTTTGGGGTTTGGCCGATTCAGTAATGCCTCATTGCATGCCAATGTTCGGTACTCCCTCAGTTTAGACTTGGGCACAGAGATTAAGAGATGAAAGAACGTCCTGACAAATAACACCTAACGTGAAAGAGTATATTTCACATGTTTGTAGGACTTCTCTGAATTTTGTTTGGAATAACTACTCCGTCAAGGAGTAAACTTGGCTGCCTAATGCGCATTTGTTGTTCTATAATCTGCAAATTTATTAAAAAATTAGAATTTCACCAGTCTAAGGGCACATCGTTATTTGTTTTGTACCGGATTAATGTCAACCATTTCCAACGTCTCCGATTAATGTCATCGGTTAATGGTTATTGTCATGCAACCAAGGAATTAAACATGCCAGAGAAACGGTATCTCTCAATACACGAGAGCGTAGTAGAGATTCAGAGTGACTTTGGTACAAGAAGATCCAAATGGGATGGCAAACTGGAAAGTGTTCACTCTTTAGTCTTTACACAGTTCACTGATGCATGATGCCTGAATTTATTGAAAAAACTGCTGAAATTTTCTCCAGCGGAATGTAGATTTTCCATTGCACGTCTTTGCAGTTAAAACAGTAGCACGTGTTCACAGTTGCATACTCGGTGGGAAAGGATTCATACACAGATCTGCTAGCTCCGCATGGAATTGTAGAACTCAACACCGACTAATATCTATAGGTCAATAACAAAAAATATGGAATAGGTGCAAATAAAAGAAAGGAAATGCAAGATCAGAGGTTCATAACAGCAGAATGTCACATCTTTATCGTCATTTAAGAAAGAAAAACGGTATTACCATGACACGTGATCGATAAAAGACCTTAGTTGTGTGAGCATTTATATTTGAGGACATCTTCATGTCCTAACTTTTTGCAATTTTCGCAAGACAAAATCAGTTCTGTGAGCTTTTGTGATGAACAAAATCAGTACAGGAGTGTACCCAAAAAAAATAAAATCAAATGATGATGACCACAACAACTCAAACATCATTGCAAGATGGTGCTAATATAATGTAAAATCATGACAGGAGCACATCATTGTTAGATGTTTTCAAACAGAAAATGATGATTCTCCAAAGAAAAACCACTACACTTCTCCAAGAGTAGGTCCCCTCAACTACATCTTGCAGATTCTTTGTACTAGAATAAGTAGTACTTCCGAATTTTTGGATATCTGCATTCAAAAGTGTATCTGGTATGAACCGAACTGTATATGTAACTGCCAACTGCAGTCCCTGAAGTTGGAACCTTGACTAGGGGAAAAAAGAGATGATAAGTACATTTGGTCTATATAGGGCTCAATACATTCAGGTCTTTACAGATGGGATGTTGAGTGTTTTTTTTACACAAGTGTTAGTTAAACTTTAATTTTTGCGTGACAGATGATGACACTCTATCTATATATATATTTTTCGAATTTTTGAAGCACATTTTGATGTGCAAAATGAAATGGTAACACCATACGACCTTGTAACTCAGGAAGGATATGTTGACAAAACCGGACTACTTGTATAGAAAAGCTGGATTTCGGTTCAGAATAACGAAATGCAAGTGTTATTCCAGCCTCCAGTGCCCAAACTACTACTGCTGGCACGAAAATGATTGCAAGTGTGTTCCTTTTCTTGAACTTAAATTGGCACGCACCGTTACATCACAAGATTGCACAAATCTGTGATCTTTCCATACCTCAGAAAGCCGCAGGGCTGTCATCGAGCTGTTTCTCATCCTCTATATCCACCTCTAATATTTCCTGCCAAAAGGGAAACGAAATCATCAATCACCAACCAGGTTAATTAACACTCTCCTGCACGGCCGCTCGGTTCACCCACGCAAGCAGAGCAAGAGCAACGAGAAACAGTCAGGAGAGTCTCACCGGGATGCGGTTTTTGAGATAGTTTCCGATCCGTGCGACCACGGTGGCGCGGGTGTGCCAGAACTTGCCCTTGAGCCGGAGCTTCACGAACGGCCCGTCCAGCTCCGCGAGATCGACTTGCCCTGCCACCAACCAACATCCACGAAAATAAGAAGCAAATTACAGTCACGAACCAGTTACAGACTCAATCTCCATTGCTGCGCAGGGTAGGGCTCGCCCCGTCCTTCACCTGTGATGCCCACCGACGTGTCGAACAGCTGCCCCAGCTGAAGCGCGCACAGCAACAGTAACGGCGTTAGTTCGAGGTTGGCACGGCATTTCGGTGAGGGGGAGAAGACCCTGTATACGGATTCAGATGGATTTCCTTGCCTCGGATTTCGCTTCTTCAAGGGCCAGCCGGACGTTGTCCTCGGTGAGGTCGAGCGACGCGGTGATCGCCGAGGCCGCACGGCTCCGCCGGCCCCGGCACCGGTAGCGCACGCCGCGGGCTGCTGCTCTGAATCTGGCGAGACATGCGTGTGATGGAGTGTAGAAGAGAGGTGGAGAGGAGGCCGACGTCTGTGTGGGGGCGGCAAGGAGGCCGGCGCGGAGGAGGGCGGCGAACGCCATGGCCGTTGGCCCGTTGCGCGTGCGGGAGAGGAAGCGGATAGCAGACGCTGTCTGGTGGGCCTCCTTTATCTTTTGGTCTCCACGGAACAAAGGAATTTTAGTGGCCAGTAGTAGAGTTTGCTCGGTAGTCTACTAAGTTGGGCCGGCCCATGGTGATGATGGGCTGACTTACGTGGGCTCAAACTACGCTTTGCTCAAGTTTCGGGGTCATTTTGGATTGTGTGTATGAAACTTGTACATGCCTCAAATCTCAAAAAAAAAAAAAAAAAAACTTGTACATGCCTCAACTCCCAGTCCCAGCCAGGCAGCAGCCATCCATCCTCAAACTACGCTTTCCCTCTACGTTCTAGTAGTAGACTGTGCGTGAGTGGAGGAAGAAGATGAAAAGCAAGCAGATAGTATGGTCTAGGTCTAATAGGCTAATGTTGATAGGCCCACCAAAGTTTTTTTCCTTTTTATTAATTATTATTATGGGATGGTTTTTTAGAATATTATTTAATTACAATTGAACAAGAAACGATTCAAATATTAAAATGATCTATAGTTGTTGCTCCAAATCAAGAAGGCATGTTTTTATTCCAATCGAATACTGAAAAAATAATATATTTAATATTATCCTCACTAGCAAATGGTTGTGTGTGGTCATAAGTTTATTCTCTTATAATATTTCCGAAACCATAATATATTTAATATTATTCTCAGGGGTAATTTTATAATTTTTTTTGATTTGCAGAGGGCAACTCAAACACTCACAACGCACGCACACTCACTCCTATGAAAACACATATGCAAACCCTATCTGTCGGTGTGATGGGGACCGGGTCCCTACTCCCCCGATCAAAAGGCCGGCCCAAATCCTCCCTGGGCCGGGGAAGACAGCCGCGAGTCAGATGGACCAAGGCGGCCCAGCAGGGGGAGCGGGGCACCGGATTCCCGGGCGGCACGCGCCCGCGGATCGGCCCCGTGTAGCCACGTGGTTACCCCCTGCCCGATCTGCGGTCCGCCGCGGTTCGCAGATGAGGACAGAGTCCCGCGAGCCTGTGGGAGTCCGACACGTGGCGGCGGTCGTTCGCGCCGTCTTAAAGGCGCCGCGGCTCAACGAGACGCCCGGGATTTCGTGCGGCAATAATGCACACGGATCCCCCGCGGAAGGGTCCCGCCTGCCAGCGAGAGCCCGCGCGGCCGCGCGGGCATGTCGCTGGACTTCAATGCGCGTGCGGACTGTGCAAGGGCGCGACTGATTGACGCGACCCGACTGGTCGTAGCCCTGCGGCACCCGGTTTAGGCTGGCATCGGGGCGTGGGCTGACGAGCGCCGCCTGCCACAGTACGGCGCGTCGCGCGGATCGAAGAGCTGCCCCGTGCATCCGGCTCGTCTCCGCGCCTCGCTGCCTCCGCGAGAACGCGCGTGCTATACGACGGACAAGACAGGATGACAGAAGTCGTCGGAGTCATGAAAGCGAGGCGAACGTTATGCGCTGACAGTGGATTGCACGTCCGGCATCTCGGGCGGATAAGGGCTGCCAAACCAACCACCCTCATAACGGCCCATGAACAGGTCCGACCTCATCTTGCACTATAAAAGGGAGTGCCTTGTACCATGAAAACGGACAAGCAGGACGTAGGGTTTTACACCTCCGGGTGGCCCGAACCTGGGTAAACGCTTATGTTCTCCTTCTCTCTCGATCGCGTTTCCAACACTTAGAACCGTTCGCTCTCCTCCGAATCTTGAAGGGAGGCCGTGCTAGGCCCCTATTTGCCGTGGTTTCCATACTACGACACTATCGTTATGAGCACATTCGAAGACTGACCCGATATTTTTATAATTTGTTTGTGTTTAACCATAAGTTTGTTTTTTATAATATTTTGGCAATTTGCCAGTTCTAAAAGAAAAGTTTCATTGAAACCATGTCGAGATTGGAGCTGATACAATGCAATCATGACTCTCTCTGTCTCAGAAAAACCAGTACCCAAACACCGAAACCGAAAAAACGAGATCGAGACCGTAAAAACCGGAATTCCGGTATTCGGGTAATTATTCGAGTACTAGACTTAGATAACCGAATTTTGTTCATCAAATTCGGGTAGTACCTTTGGGTACCCGAACTTCCCTATTGGCGATTTCTAGCATACCATTTTATATGCCAACTGCGTCTTATTTAGAGCATAAATGTCATCATTATAGGCCATTAACCCTTGATATTAGCACCATATTTGTATATATGTCGTTCTGGAGATTTATTGCAGAAACAGATGAAAAGGACGACATTCTGGACAATGTAGCTGACCTGGACCTGAAGAGAAGAGAAGCAGCAGAAAAGGGCTACTGTGCCGACCGACACAGCCTTGTGCCGACCGGCACAAGGTGACTTCAGGGCAATCGAGGCTGGCCCACCACTCAGTTGATTCTAGAAGGAAGTCATCCGAACCAATCTTGGGAGATATTCATCACGAAGAGATAAAAGATACTCGAAGATTTGAAAGAGCAATGCAAGACTTGATCTCAGAGAAAACTGATTGGAAGGCCCACATAGAAGCTACCTAGGACTTCGGAACGGACTTAGAGAAGAGACCGAGCCGGACATGAGGTGTGCCGATCGGCACGGCCCCCGTGCCGACCGGCACAAGGACTCTCTTCCCGAGATCCTTTTCCTTTCCCAAGCACAGCCCTATATAAACTTGCAGAAACCCTAGGGTTTCGGGATCGGCCGCCAGAGGGACAACACAGGTAGTAAGTTTAGAGCCACCGGGGCTTTGCCCCGTTCTTTATGTTCTCTAGTTGTTAGATCAAGAACCGCTGGTGCTAAGAGGTGATCCATCAAGGTAGGTGTTGGCGGTCGTTAAACCATGATTTGACCGCCACCCTACCAGTAAATAAAAGAATAACACCAAGATTTTGTGCATAGTAGATAGGAATAATGCTACTCCATAGGTTTTGGTGGATATTTGGATGCAGGAGTGAATAATGGAGGAAAGTGGGCCCAGCCAGGGAAATTCCCTGGCCGGCCGGCCCCACCTGGTGGCCGCAGGCCCCAGACTTCCTCCAATGGGCTGAAAACTGATCCACAACACATAATCCAAGCCCAGCCCAGCAGATTTGCACCGCCATTCTAGAAGGTGGGCCATTTGGGCCTTAACTTGGCCCCCACTGTAATTCTGCCGACCCCAGCGAGGAGCCGACCTTCAGACCGCCTTCAGGGAGTAATCTGGAGCGTCCATGCTTAAGTCGGTGGCAAACCGCCACAGGGGACGGCCGGCCGGCCACCCCCTAGGCCGGCCGGCCGACTTTGGCGCCACCGCCTCTCCAGCTTCGGCCAGGGTGCTCCCACCGCCATTGCAAGCTATAAATTGGACCCCCCAACCTCAGAAGTAACTCGCACCATCACACTTCATCTAAGTGTTCATTAGTTTAGTTTAGTAGTAGCTTTGGGAGTTAGAGTAGAGTAGAGTAGAGTGAGAGCTCTCTCGGGCTTCCGGAGTCTTCTCGGAGTTCGGTATTGTTCTTTGTATCCTTACTCTTTTGAGATATTATTTTATTTAAAATATAATTAGTTTTATCTTTATTTATTTCTTTTAGTAGTTCTTTTCTATCTAGTTTATTTATTCGTTAAGTAAGTGCTCGTAGAAGTCTTGTTGTGGGATTCGTGATTGTTGGAATAGCAAGTACGAGAGAGTGCCTTCGTCGGAGATGACGTCGTGTGAAATCTGTGCTTGTTCATTCTTAGATAGGACTGCTCCGTTGATCAAGAGTAGTTCCTCTAGGCGGGTTGTAAGCATGGCGCTTAGAACTTGGCCTATGCACGTTTGGCACCCAACCCCACGGAGGATGGTAGCCGCGAGTGTATGTGACAGCTGCACTGGTCTCTGTAATCCCCCACGTCCGGGTTGGACTCAGCAGGGTCTTAATTATAGCATACGGTTCCCTAGGTTTGAACTAGCATCATCGGTTAACCTAGCACGTGTGTGCCCCGAAACGACTTGTATGTGTATGAGCTTAGCTAGAGTAGATAACCTTTGTAGACTTGACTGCTAGGAAGAGTAAATAATAGATGAACATACAGGTAGCCTTAACTCTATCTCGTTGCTCTCCCAAATGTATACTACGATTTATTTCTTTTATCGCTTCGGATTTGAGGATGTGTGTGCCACCCATATCTATCATGCCTATCTTACCCTCGTCTCAAGTACAGTTTGATACATTATTCTTTCTCCAAATTATCCAATGCATTGCTACTATTCAGCTCCCTTTCGCTCTACTTCCCTGCGGAAATATAAATACGATAACCCTGGAATACTCCAAGGTGAAATGCTACAATGGTGATCCGTGCGCTTGCGGAATTAATGAATTTAATTTTATCGCGTAAGAACCGCCAACAAGCATTTCTGGCGCCTGCCGGGGAAGTAGCAGCTAGGAAACTGAATAAATGCATTGAAGTTTGTGAGAAGAATAATTATCACTTACTTTTGCGGGCTTACCCTTGTCCTGTCTTTCTTCTTGTGGAAATTTGAAACAGGACTGTGCATGACTGGTTTCGACCTACCAGAAAACTTCCACCCAGATCCCGAACAGTTCTTGAGAAGGGTGAGGGCCAGGCTTACCCCTCCTCCCACCCACACTCGATCGAAAGTTCTGGCTCTTGAAGGATCCCTTCCGACGATTGTCGATCACCCTCCACCTTCATCAACGAACAACACCTTCGCCATGAAGGATGCACCTCAGGACGCCATCCGACTGCAGCTATTCCCATTCTCTCTGTTGGGGAAGGCTCTCCAGTGGTTCTACGCGAACCAAGAGTCCCTCGACACGTGGACGGCATGCTCCAATGCCTTCCTCGCCAAGTTCTTCCCGCCGGGCAAGACGACTGCCCTGCGGAACAAGATATCGGGCTTCCAACAGCTCGCAGATGAGTTAACCGCGGAAGCCTGGGACAGGATGCAGGAGTACGTTCTCTCATGCCCACACCATGGCATGGAGGAATGGCTCCTCATATAGAGTTTCTACCACGGTTTGAGGCCGTCCGCTCGAGAGCACCTCGATGCCGCAGCAGGCGGCTCCTTCTTCTCCCTTAGCGTGTAGAACGCTAAGAAGTTGATTGAGAAGGTGGCGGCCAACCAGACTCATGGTGAACGCCAAGCGGCGAGCACCAAGACCCGTGGAGTGCACCAAGTGGAGACGATGGACATGCTCGCCATCAAGCTCGATCAGCTACTCCGCAAGGTGGAGTCTCCACAGGACCTGCAAGTTGCGGACTCCCGCATGACATGTGAGGAATGCGGCAACGTTGGGCATATGGGCATCAATTGCCCAAATGCGAGAGAGGAATGCAATTTCCTCAACAATAGCAATGGGTACCGCTCCCAGAACAACTACGGTTGGAACTCCAGGCCCGACCTCTCCTTCAACAAAAATCAGGGAGGTAACAATGGTAATCTTTCCCGTTATGAGCCCTCTATCAAGGATCTAGTTCTCGGCCAGGTCAAGATCAATGACAGCATTAGTAAGAAGTTTCTTACTACGGACAAGGCTTTAGAGAGCATAGATGCTAAGCTAGAGTCGTTCAGCACTGCTCTGCAAAATCAGCTAAGCCATAACAAGATGCTAGAAACGCACAATCGCGCAAATAGCTTCAGCTGTGCAGGCTCCTCGTACGAAGGAGAATGTTAGTGCTATCACCACCAGGGGCGGAAGAGGTACTGTGGACCCACCATACCCCAAGGGTGCAGAGAGAAAGACACCAAACGCAGCTCCCAAGGAGAAGGCCAGCAAAAAGATTCCAGAAAAGAAGGTCCCTGAAAAGGAAGATGCCGAGAAGGAGAGCTCCGAGGAGGAACCAACGACAGATCCTCCCGTTGAGCAAGCTCCACCTAAGGCAGCACTTCATGAGTATTTTGACACTACAGGCTTGCCTTACCCCGACCGCAGGAAGAAGCTCACTGTGGATGAACACTTTGATAAATTTGTTGAGGCCATCCGGCATATATATGTGCATATTCCGCTGCTTGATGCCATGCAGGTACCTACTTACACTAGGTATTTCCGGGATATCCTCAACAATAAGCGCCCTATTCCAGCAATGGAGGTAGTGAAGCTTACAGAAGAGTGCAGCGCGGCCATTTTGAACATTCTTCCGGAGAAGAAGAAGGATCCGGGGTGCCCTACTATCCCTTGTTCGATTGGCAGCCAGCACTTCTCTCAAGCGCTTTGCGACTTGGGTGCAAGCGTGAGCGTTATGCCCAAAACGGTATATGACAGGTTAAACTGTCCATTATCGCCTACGGCTATATGCTTGTAGCTCGCAGATCAGTCCGTTCGTCATCCTGCGGGTATTGCCGAAGACGTCCCCGTACAGATCAGAAACTTCTTCGTCCCCGTCGATTTTGTCGTGCTTGACGTGGAGGTGGATGTCGAGACCCCTCTCATCCTTGGAAGGCCATTCTTGAGCACCACCAACGCCAACATCGACGTAGGGGCAGGAGAGATCCACTTGGACTTCAATGGCAGGGAAGAGACGTTCAGCTTCAAGCCTAAGGTTGAACAATGCAAGCAAGTGAGGGTCATATATGGAAAGGACCCAAGGGAAGTGGAGAAGATTGAGATCACTCCACCCATGCCGCAGCCAGACAAGCTCATCGCATATATGAGAAACTATATGGCAAGAGAGAATGCAAGAAGGCCAGCAAATTATTGGAGGACTCCAAGGAGGATGCCTCAGCCGCCAAACACACCTCAAACCCCTCTTACTCCTCCCCCACAAGAAGGAGTAGGCGAGTCGCAATCGCCTAAGAAGAGGAGAGCGAGGAGCTCACGAAAGAAGAAGGCAGCTACGGTATCAACCGATGAGAGTACAACAAAGGCGCCTATTAAAGAAAAGGTCGCCGCCACCAACACAAAGAAGACAACTAAAGTGTGGCAGAAGAAAGAAGGAACCTCAGCCCCGCCAAATTCTCCAGCGAGCGAGGTCCATACAAGCTAAAGAGACATGGAGAATGTCAAGCTCAAAGACGTAAAAATGAGAGCCCTCTGATTGGGGAGGCCATCCCAATCGTTATCCTAGCTAGGCCTAGCACTTGTTTTTCTTTTCATAAACCATAAAAATAAAATAAAAATTTGAAAAATTAAAAACAACAAAAATAATAGGATTCCCGGCAATGCTCATTAGGGGCTAGCCACTTGTATCATCCTCACTCTTTTTTGCTGGTCAAGAAGGAGGAGGAAGAGCCTGAATCAAGCTTAAGTCTTACAAAGACTCAAGCTTGGGGAGGGCTCCCAGGTAAGAAGGAGTTCAACACTAGCTCGAGTCTTGCAAAGACTCAAGCTTGGGGAGGACCCCCAGGTAAGTATTCCTAACTTTCTTAACAAATAAATAAACTCCCTGTTTCGAATAAATGCTAGAATCTTGGTGTTATGCTACGCTTAAGGGAAATGATGATCGAGTTACAAATTAGCTTCCCATGTGTCGCATAGATGCAACCTCTACTACTGACATACGTGTTATTTTTATTTAAGCATGATCACATCATGAATCTTGCTTATTTCCGTGGGTTGCATTTGTTACACCAAGTCTGAGCATTGTGGATTGTGATATGGCATGATTAGGACTTGTTGCAATTTCTTAGTATGGTTTCATCCGGAGATGTTTTTCTTGAATTGCTGCAAGTACCTAAAACCCTTCTGTTTTGGCACACTTCTCTTAGTGTGAGGATTTATTTACCTACCAGAGCCATATCGTAATATTCGAAACAGCCCCACTCATAGCCATTTGTTTATGCATTGAGTTTTGTTAAGGTTTGATGTACTCTTGAAACTAAGCACTCCTAATTTTGGTCATAATTCCTTCGCGTGTGTTTTCGAAAATTTCTCTCCACCAAATAAAAAGGGGATGTTTGGATAAATCAACCAAACATTTTTCAGAGTTTGCAAAACTTTTGGTCCATCCAAAAGGCTCAAGAATATTTCAAAATGTTTCCTCGAACCATTCAAAATTTATGGCCCCTTGCACCATGGAGTAGTCAAATAAAAAAACTCCATGGTTGCATGACAAAAGTCAAAGGCTATACGGTTCTTATCATAAACATCTTGAGCAAAATAAAGGACTAATGTTTTTCAAAACCCCCTTCCACAAGTGAGAGTTCATTTTCTCCCTCTCCATCACATCATTTCCTATGACCAAAATAAATAGAGTTGCTATGTTGATTGAGACTCATTCTTTAGCTTTACAATAAATGCATGACACTTGTGCATTCCTTAATTACCAAGCTCCACATACAAAGCCTCATTTGGTAGAAGGTAGGATGAGTGAAGCTTGTAGGAATAGACTCACATTGGCTGGTAAGAGAAGTGCCTGCCAAAACAAAGGAGAATTTTTGCACCTTACCTTGCAGCACATAAAAACTCTGGATGCATACCTGCTAGAATTATGTACTTGTCCGAAAATGCTGTTCTAGTCTTCAATGCTGCATGACAAGGTGTAACATATAAGCCCCACGCTTTTTGCAACACTCATGAATATTTTGTGCTCCCCTAAACTTAGCACTGTTTAGGGAGTATGTTGTTGCATCTTTATTACCCATGGGGCGCTTCTTTGTAACTCCTGATCCGCCGGTACCCTGAGTTGAGTTTGCTAGGGACGAGCAAAGTTTAAGCTTGGGGAGGTTGTTGGCGGTCGTTAAACCATGATTTGACCGCCACCCTACCGGTAAATAAAAGAATAACACCAAGATTTTGTGCATAGTGGATAGGAATAATGCTACTCCACAGGTTTTGGTGGATATTTGGATGCAGGAGCGAATAATGGAGGAAAGTGAGCCCAGCCAGGGAAATTCCCTAGCCGGCCGGCCCCACCTGGTGGCCGCAGGCCCCAGACTTCCTCCAATGGGCTGGAAACTGATCCACAACACATAATCCAAGCCCAGCCCAGCAGATTTGCACCGCCATTCTGGAAGGTGGGCCATTTGGGCCTTAACTTGCCCCCCACTGCAATTCTGCCGACCCCAGCGAGGAGCCGACCTTCAGACCGCCTTCAGGGAGTAATCTGGAGCGTCCACACTTAAGTCGGTGGCAAACCGCCACAGGGGACGGCCGGCCGGCCACCCCCTAAGCCGGCCGGCCGACTTTGGCGCCACCGTCTCTCCAGCTTCGGCCAGGGTGCTCCCACCGCCATTGCAAGCTATAAATTGGACCCCCCGGCCTCAGAAGCAACTCGCACCATCACACTTCATCCAAGTGTTCATTAGTTTAGTTTAGTAGTAGCTTTGGGAGTTAGAGTAGAGTAGAGTAGAGTGAGAGCTCTCTCGGGCTTCCAGAGTCTTCTCGGAGTTCGGTATAGTTCTTTGTATCCTTACTCTTTTGAGATATTATTTTATTTAAAATATAATTAGTTTTATCTTTATTTATTTCTTTTAGTAGTTCTTTTCTATCTAGTTTATTTATTCGTTAAGTAAGTGCTCGTAGAAGTCTTGTTGTGGGATTCGTGATTGTTGGAATAGCAAGTACGAGAGAGTGCCTTCGTCGGAGATGACGTCGTGTGAAATCTGTGCTTGTTCATTCTTAGATAGGACTGCTCCGTTGATCAAGAGTAGTTCCTCTAGGCGGGTTGTAAGCATGGCGCTTAGAACTTGGCCTATGCACGTTTGGCACCCAACCCCACGGAGGATGGTAGCCGCGAGTGTATGTGACAGCTGCACTGGTCTCTGTAATCCACCACGTCCGGGTTGGACTCAGCAGGGTCTTAATTATAGCATACGGTTCCCTAGGTTTGAACTAGCATCATCGGTTAACCTAGCACGTGTGTGCCCCGAAACGACATGACTTGTATGTGTATGAGCTTAGCTAGAGTAGATAACCTTTGTAGACTTGACTGCTAGGAAGAGTAAATAATAGATGAACATACAGGTAGCCTTAACTCTATCTCGTTGCTCTCCCAAATGTATACTATGATTTATTTCTTTTATCGCTTCGGATTTGAGGATGTGTGTGCCACCCATATCTATCATGCCTATCTTACCCCCGTCTCAAGTATAGTTTGATACATTATTCTTTCTCCAAATTATCCAATGCATTGCTACTATTCAGCTCCCTTTCGCTCTACTTCCCTGCGGAAATATAAATACGATAACCCTGGAATACTCCAAGGTGAAATGCTACAATGGTGATCCGTGCGCTTGCGGAATTAATGAATTTAATTTTATCGCGTAAGAACCGCCAACAAGCATTTCTGGCGCCGTTGCCGGGGAAGTAGCAGCTAGGAAACTGAATAAATGCATTGTAGTTTGTGAGAAGAATAATTATCACATACTTTTGCGGGCTTACCCTTGTCCTGTCTTTCTTCTTGTGGAAATTTGAAACAGGACTGTGCATGACTGGTTTCGACCTACCAGAAAACTTCCACCCAGATCCCGAACAGTTCTTGAGAAGGGTGGGGGCCAGGCTTACCCCTCCTCCCACCCACGCTCGATCGAAAGTTCTGGCTCTTGAAGGATCCCTTCCGACGATTGTCGATCACCCTCCACCTTCATCAACGAATAACAACATGGGTGATCCGGTCGAGAAGACGATCAATGACTTCTCCGCGCCAACTACGGAGAACATCCGCGTGGGACCCAACCCGCGCATCACCAACAGGGACTACGAGCTCAAGCCAGCCTTGATCAACATGATCTTGGCCAGTCCTTTCTGTGGGAAGCCGTCGGAGGATGCGAACGCTCACCTCCAAAGGTTCTTGATGACGTGCAACACCTTCGCCATGAAGGATGCACCTCAGGACGCCATCCGACTGCAGCTATTCCCATTCTCTCTGTTGGGGAAGGCTCTCTAGTGGTTCTACGCGAACCATGAGTCCCTCGACACGTGGACGGCATGCTCCAATGCCTTCCTCGCCAAGTTCTTCCCGCCGGGCAAGACGACTGCCCTGCGGAACAAGATATCGGGCTTCCAACAGCTCGCAGATGAGTTAACCGTGGAAGCCTGGGACAGGATGCAGGAGTACGTTCTCTCATGCCCACACCATGGCATGGAGGAATGGCTCCTCATACAGAGTTTCTACCACGGTTTGAGGCTGTCCGCTCGAGAGCACCTCGATGCCGCAGCAGGCGGCTCCTTCTTCTCCCTTAGCGTGTAGAACGCTAAGAAGTTGATTGAGAAGGTGGCGGCCAACCAGACTCATGGTGAACGCCAAGCGGCGAGCACCAAGACCCGTGGAGTGCACCAAGTGGAGACGATGGACATGCTCGCCATCAAGCTCGATCAGCTACTCCGCAAGGTGGAGTCTCCACAGGACCTGCAAGTTGCGGACTCCCGCATGACATGTGAGGAATGCGGCAACGTTGGGCATATGGGCATCAATTGCCCAAATGCGAGAGAGGAATGCAATTTCCTCAACAATGGCAATGGGTACCGCTCCCAGAACAACTACGGTTGGAACTCCAGGCCCGACCTCTCCTTCAACAAAAATCAGGGAGGTAACAATGGTAATCTTTCCCGTTATGAGCCCTCTATCAAGGATCTAGTTCTCGGCCAGGTCAAGATCAATGACAGCATTAGTAAGAAGTTTCTTACTACGGACAAGGCTTTAGAGAGCATAGATGCTAAGCTAGAGTCGTTCAGCACTGCTCTGCAAAATCAGCTAAGCCATAACAAGATGCTAGAAACGCACAATCGCGCAAATAGCTTCAGCTGTGTGAAAGGATCAAGGGCACCGAGAGGGGGGGGGGGGTGAATCGGTGTGTCAACAATTTCTCCCAAACGTACTTTAGGCGTGAAGCTAGCAAGACTAGATATGGTGATAACAAAAGCAAGCGATGCGCGCACACAATCTAGTCTATGCAACTAGCAACACCCTAACAAGCAATTCTACCAAGTAGTAAAGAGACAACCTATCATGCAATTCTACTAGCACATAAGGTAAATGCGGAAACGTAAATGCTAGTAAGTAAAGGAGATAAGGATAGGAATGCTCATGATTTTTCCCGCGGTCTCGGAAGGATGGCGCCTTCCCCTACTCCACGTTGGGTCACTCCCGCCGGAGTCTCGACCCCGTCCCTCCGCTCGATGGCGATCCCTCCTAGAGCACACTTCACCCTCCGAGTGAAGTCGCGGGCACGTCCCGCCGGGCTCGATCCCGGGTACTCTTCCGGAGGTAAGGCTCCGCACTTGATGCGTGCCAAAGGGCGCTCCACTAGTAATGCTTCTTTCGCACGGGAAGCTCCAAGACCGTGTACAAACTTGTGTTAGCTTCCACAATCTCCTTGGACAGCTCAACACCGACGCCTAACCGGTCTAGGCCTTGCCATAGACCAAGAGTAACAAACCGAAGTGACTCTCTCAAGCTCACACTAGCCTAGAGATCAAGTGGATGCAATTGCTACTCTCTCAAGCACTAGGATCACTCCAAATCCTTCACAAGTGCTTCTCTCTCTTGCTCTTGGCTTCCTCTGAGTTTCCTGCACTCCAATAATGGCCAAGAGACCCCTCAAGGGGCGGGCAACCAACTATATATAGGCTACCAACCCAAAACTAGCCGTTGCCCAAAAGTGCCCTGCGAAACTAGAGACCGTACAATAGGACCGTACTGTCCGGTCTCTTCCAGACCGTACTGTCCGGTCTCTATTTCCAGGCGCATCTCCATCTTCTTCTCCATCTCCAATGAAGACCGTACTGTACGGTCCCTAGGACCGTACCATCCGGTCGATTGTCCGGTCTTCATTTCTTCCACTTCCAGAAACTTCAACTTCTCTGTCTGGAAATGACTGTACTGTACGGTCTCCTTGACCGTACCATACGGTCCCATTGTCCGGTCTTCATTTTCTCAGCATCCCGAGACTTCGCTTCTCTGTCTGGATCTTCAATGAAGACCGTACCATACGGTCCCTAGGACCGTACTGTCCGGTCTCTACCGGATAAGCTGAAAACTTGATCCACTCTTGATCCTTGCTTCCAACTTCTTCATTCTTGGTTCCTCTTCTTCTCTTCAGCCACCCTAGCCCTCGAGAGACTCACTATGCATCCATATGATCTCTAACCTAGTGTGCGCTAAGAGAACCAATTCGATCCCTCTTGATAGTCCGGTTTTTCCTATGGACTCAAGCTAACATCTACCAAGCCAACACTTGCTTGGTCTATCATGTCCTTAGCCTTGATCCATCTTCAACCTTGACTCCATCAAGTTCTCGATCCGAATTGTCGAGGCAACCAATCACCAAGTCGTCGATAGATAGAGTATGTGAGACGACACTTCATTGACATGACCATTTGAATATCCTACAAGGAAATGTTAGTCACATCAATATGGTCACCCAATCACCAAAACATTCATACCTTTGGGGTTTCCGAACTCCAATGGTCATGAAGCTTACACTGTGCAGGCTCCTCGTACGAAGGAGAATGTTAGTGCTATCACCACCAGGGGCGGAAGAGGTACTGTGGACCCACCATACCCCAAGGGTGCAGAGAGAAAGACACCAAACGCAGCCCCCAAGGAGAAGGCCGGCAAAAAGATTCAAGAAAAGAAGGTCCCTGAAAAGGAAGATGCCGAGAAGGAGAGCTCCGAGGAGGAACCAACGACAGATCCTCCCGTTGAGCAAGCTCCACCTAAGGCAGCACCTCATGAGTATTTTGACACTACAGGCTTGCCTTACCCCGACCGCAGGAAGAAGCTCACTGTGGATGAACACTTTGATAAATTTGTTGAGGCCATCCGGCATATATATGTGCATATTCCGCTGCTTGATGCCATGCAGGTACCTACTTACACTAGGTATTTCCGGGATATCCTCAACAATAAGCGCCCCATTCCAGCAATGGAGGTAGTGAACCTTACAGAAGAGTGCAGCGCGGCCATTTTGAACATTCTTCCGGAGAAGAAGAAGGATCCGGGGTGCCTACTATCCCTTGTTCGATTGGCAGCCAGCACTTCTCTCAAGCGCTTTGCGACTTGGGTGCAAGCGTGAGCGTTATGCCCAAAACGTATATGACAGGTTAAACTGTCCATTATCGCCTATGGCTATGTGCTTGCAGCTCGCAGATCAGTCCGTTTGTCATCCTGCGGGTATTGCCGAAGACGTCCCCGTACAGATCAGAAACTTCTTCGTCCCCGTCGATTTTGTCGTGCTTGACATGGAGGTGGATGTCGAGACCCCTCTCATCCTTGGAAGGCCATTCTTGAGCACCACCAACGCCAACATCGACGTAGGGGCAGGAGAGTATGAACGAACGACGAACGAACAATGAACGATCATGAACGAACATCGATGAACGTTGAACGAACGATGAACAAACATGAACGAACGAAGAACGTTCATCCAAGATCAAGGATGAACGATGAACTAGCATAAGCACATAACTACTACAAGAACGATGATATTCCATTGATAAATAAATAAGTCTTACAAAGAGAGTAAAAGGATACAAGGGAAATACCCCAAACTCTCCAAGGGACTTGGGAGCCAAAAGGGCAGCCCACTACTCAGCCTAAGCCTAACTAGAGAGGCCCTAGCTCTAGATGTGTGGAGGAGGGAATGAGCCTCTTGTGTTGTGTGTCTTCTAAGGGGAGGGGGTACCCCTTTATTTATAGCCCTTTAAAGGCGGTGGAGTTGAGCGGTTCCGTAGGTCGGTGGCATTAATTGCAGGTGGAACCGACCTCCTGAAGTCGGTTGCAAACGGCCTTAGAAAGATGGACCCAGGGGGCCACCCTGCCAGGTCGGCCGACCCAGGGTTTGGGGTCGGCCGACCCAGGCCTGGCCCCTCCTGGGCTGGGCCTTGGCAGGTGGCTTCCCCCTGGTCTTTATGCTTCTTTTCCAGGTGCGTGGCCTCAGTTGATATTCTGGTAGGTTCTGGGCCTTTAATCCTTGAATTATATTCCCGCGGCGAGCGTCGTTTGATGGACGTGTTGGAATCGTCGCCTTGGGCCTTGTTTACACCTGGAAATCCCTGTTTTCCACCTGCACATCCAAATCTAGAGGTACACGTGGAAATAGGTTATTTGATAACAATATGCAAGTAACAAGTGTTAGTTCTTCCTTATTTATAGAGCCAATTGACGGTCAAAAACTGGGTCTAAGGACCGTCAACAACTCCCCCAAGCTGTCCTCCTTGCTCGTCCCGAGCAAGAAGTAGGACTTAGGATGTTGATCAGGAGTTGCTACAATGTTTCATATCTCCTAGGTACCATGCACACAACGAAAATACTCTCCTTTGAGTTGAAAAAGTTGGCATGGTAACTCACCCTTTACCTTACTCCTTATGGGGCGTATGGCTTTTTCCTTGTCTTGGGCGGTTGAGAGATAGAATGGTTATAACAGAGCACCATTCTCTTGTCCATTGTTTGACTTTTATTTTCCGAAGGTTTTCAAAATTTTTGAAATAAAAGCAAAGTTCCTCAAATGATGCTCTCAAATCGCTCAATAAGTGTATATTCCTCACCAAGGCATTATTGTGTTGCCTCTTGTCATCCTACTTCTAAGGCTTGTATGTGGAGCTCAAGGTAGGGATGATATGAGGCATACTTGTATCACACGTATTGCCGAACCAAAAGAGTGGATCCATGGAGAATGCAAGTCTTACAGCCTTGATCAAGATGTGCATGTGTGTATATGGTGGTGGTGAGGTGGAAGAACTATACTCCTTTTTATTTGTTCCTTCTCTCTCTTTTTGAATTTTTGAGGAGAACATGGCTATCTTTCTTTCTTTCTTTTTCTCAATTTATATATATATATTTTTTTCTTTATTCCCCAATTTTTTTCGTCATGCTCTACTTTTGTATGAGCAGGGGATTATTCTTTTTCTTTCTTTTGCATAGCCTTGTCTCCAATGATAAATTTTGAGAGAGAGGTAACAATGAATTTTTAGAGTATTTATTTTGGGTGGACAAGTGTGGTGGTATTGCTTAACTTCCAGTGTAGAAGTTTAGCATGCGAGGTGGAGTGTTCGTGATCTTGATCAATGAGAGTATGACAAGCTTCTCACTAGGGTCACACAATTTTGATAAAGCTCAATGCAATGACAAGCAGCATATGTGTGAGGTTTTGCAATGTAAGAACAACATATGGCTTTGGTAGGAATTTTGATCATTGAGGAACTTTATCATTTTTTTTTGTATTTTGTAAAATAAAACTCCGGAAGTCAAGTCGTACTTTGAACAAGATCATAGCAGCCCTATTTGTACCATGTCATATCTCACAACAACTTAGATTTAGATCAAGCACTATGCAGCCCACAAGTTTCAAGTTCTAGGTGAGCATAAGCCAAAAATCTCAAAACTTGGGAGAGCACTAAGTTGTGACTAGGTACAAACGAGAGATAAAACAGAGCAACTATTCATCATCTCAACATAAGAAAGGCTAAACACGCATACTCGCATATAAAGAGAAACTACGAAAAACTAGCAACCACACTAAAGACTATTTTTGTTCTTTTTAGTTTTGTCATTTTTTTGTATTTTCAGATTTATCATTTTTTTTTGTATTTTTCATGAGAGGTGCAAGAACAAGCAAACAAAAGAAATAAAAGGATACAAGTTGCGATACATGATACCTTAGCCGGGGGGGGGGGGGGGGGGGGGGGTTATGGCATCCCCCCCCCCCCCAGCTTGTTCTTGCTCATGGGTGACGTTGAGGATCGAACCCGGTGTGGCGAAAGTAAGCCAACATATCGGCTTGGCCCTGCTGCGTCATGTTGGTGAGGTTGGTGACCTGGGCGTTGGTGTTTTCTTGCCACTGATGGGTCTGCAGGACGTGTTGGTTGAGAGTGTACTCAACGTCCTCTCCTCGAGTCTCGATGCGTCCCATTTGCTCGGTGAGCGCATTCATTTGCTGCTCGAGATATGGATCACGAGCTGCAGACGAACGATGCCCACCGGCCCTCGGTGAGTAGGACGTCGAATCGGAGGAGATTTCCTCCCATTGCGCGCGGGGAGGGTGCATCCATTGGGCTTGGCCCGCATCCTACTGCGACGAGCCGCCGACCTCAAATGGTGGTGGAGCGGTGTATCCACCGGGACCATACCCGGCGTGACCGTAGCTTGGCCCATATGCATAGGCCATGGGCTGCGGTGCGGGCATCCCGGCGTCGGCGGGTGGCTCCGGCCTGCGCGTCCTCCTGCGAGAAGAAGTACTCCTGCGTGCAGCTTCCTCTTTTTCGAGAGATGTGGTTAGGTTTTGACAATCATACAAACGAAGTCCCCGGTTAGGTAACGGGAATTCATTTGTATAACCGACATAATAAAATATGAGAGAATTATTTGGACCATGCTTAAGTGTATGACCTTGAATAAGATAATCCTCGGTGATAAGAGAGCGGGGTGTATCAAGATAAGCAACATTAGCATCATGCAAAGCACCAACACCCGCAGCAATACGTGTAATCAACGAGGTGCACTCAAACGGTCCAGTCATTCTAAAATTCTCTAACCATTGAGCAATCATGAACATGACAGGAGCAATCTTTATTTTCTCAACCATAGCATAAAGAATTTTCAGATCATCCTCGCGCACAATCCTAATATCACTTCTAGGAAACAAAGTAATGCCAAGCCACATGTGCAACGAGCGCAAGGTAGGATGGTGAATATGATTAGTTCGGGGTTTCTCACAAGTAGGAGATGCAGAAATTCTTTGCCAAAAAGCTAACTTTGAGTAACCCGGAATCGAACTATCAACATCAATGGTGCAGCGAGAATTAAAGCCGAGGCATTGACTAAGGATTTTCCATGTCAAATGATATTCCTCCCGGAAAAACCGAAAGGTTATACCGTCATCTACCACGCGCAGGGTGCATAAAAACTGTAGCGTAAGTAAGCGGGAACCCTGCTCATCTACACTTGCAAACTTATCCCACCCTATTGCTTTAAATACTCGAGAAAATTCAGCATCCATACCAATCTTTTGCAGCAGTTCCGTATCAAATGCTCGCGTAGGAGCAAATGTACGGAGTCGGAGAGCTTCGTAGGCGCTCATCTCTTCGTCGCCCACCAAGTCGAGGTCGGTGTCGACGAGAAGACGATGCTCGGTGTTGGCTTGTTCCTCCGTTGCGGCTTCATGTTGAGGGCTTGACACTTGCTCGGTGGCGGTGCGGGCGCGAGTGCGAGGTCGAGATGAGCCCGAGCTTGTGCTCCCGGACCGGAACAGCGAGGCGATGGCCTTCCCGGCGCGCTTCGTGCTGCAGCGAGGTCGAGCAAGAACGCAAGAACGAAAACTCCGAACGGGTTATGAGAGTGAAAACCAATCGATGAAACCGTCGGTGTTCTTGCAAGCGAGAAAACGCAACTCAGAAAACCAAACCAAAACATAACTGCAAAGCAAACCAAAAGAGAAATATTTTTGCAGAATTTTAAGGCAAGAACTCAATGAGCACAATGGAGAACTTGAGAGCAAAGGAGTGAAGAGAGTTGAGGAGTGGAAATGAGAGTGTGAGAGGGAGAGAGCTTGTGGCCGGCCACCTCCTTATATGCATGAGCCATAACGGCCAGTTTTGAAAAGAGGAGGCGCCAGGTGACCGTTGGGGCAAAGCCCAAGGTGAGCAACGGTCACCCAGGGTCGGCCGACCTGACTGGTGGGGTCGGCTGTTGGTATTTCTTACGTCACGAATAAATCCGCAAGCGCACGGAGAATACCGTTGTAGCACTTCACCCGTGAGTATTCAAGGGTATCGTTATTTATATTTTCCCAAAGGAACGGAGTGGGATTATCTTCTAGTCTAGCTCGTCCAAGGACACGAAGAAGGATGGTAGAAAAGGGTAGAGAGGATTCCTATGGATGAGGTTCTTTCTAGAAAAAGACAGGATTAAACACAGCAGGGCTGTCACCACCTACCGGCAACCCTCTACCACTAGAACACGTGACACTAGGGCTATCATGTCCCTAAGCCAGTCCTGAGGTCGCGTGACAACAAGGCAATCAAGTCCTCACTGCCAGACCTATGATAGATCCCTCCTCTAATTGCTTACTTTGGGCGCCGGCTTAGACCTGGTCTGCCAAGTCACTCCGGCCAAGAGGCCTACTACGTACCCGAACGTGGAGGATTACGAAGGACGGATAGGGCTGTCACCACCTACCGCCTACCTCAACAAACCGTGGAGCACGCAGCAAACAAAGGTAACCTCTAACCTAGACACCACGTCCAAGCTATTGATTACTACCTTAACCTGGGCGAGAGGCAAGGCACTCTAAATGAATAGAGCGATGATCCCGTAAGCAAGTAAAGGAAGAACTTAATCTAGATAAGAAGTACTCAAATCATAAGCAAGCCAAGGATCCACAACCAAACAAGGAACGCTTAACCAAGGCTAGACTATATGCAATAGGAGATCGAGAATACTTACTTTGATGAAGATGAACGAACGATGAACGACGAACGAACGATGAACGAACGATGAACGATGAACGAACGACGAACGAACGATGAACGAACGACGAACAATGTATTATAAATAAGTATCCTCAAAGATACAAGATTGGGGCTTGTCCTCACAAAGGGAGGACTACCCTTCTCCTCTACCCAACTCTCTCCCTACTCTACTAGTATACAAAGGACCCTAGGCCCTTGGGAGTGGAATGAGGCTCTCCTTCTTGTGTGTCTTGAGGGGAGGGGGTACCCCTTTATTTATAGCCTCCAAAGGCGGTGGAATTGAGGCGGTTCTTTAGGTCGGTGGCATTGATTGCAGGCAGAACCGACTTTGGTACGTCGGTGGGGAACCGCCACAGAAAAATAGGCCAGAAAGGCCACTGTAGCAGGTCGGCCGACCTAGGGTTTGGGGTCGGCCGACCCCCCCTTGGCCCCTATGGCCTTGGGCTTTGGTGTAGTGGTCCATGGGGTCCTCATAAGGCCTCTCCCCGGTGTATGGCCCAGGATGAGTCCAGATGACTGTATTTTGGCCTTTTCTCCATCCCGGGTGATTTCTGCGATGACCGTGGACTTGCCGGAGTGATATCTTTCTTGGGCTTGGCCAAGGAGTCTCCCTTTGGGTTCTAATGATGTATCTCAATGTGTTGACCCAAAGTGAATAGGGTTTGTATCCCTTTTGGTGTATGTCATCCTTGGCTGCCGATGCTGATTTCTCGGAGTGGTGTCCTCTTTGGAATATGGTATGGGTTGATTTGGTGGATCCATATATCGTTGCCATTGTTGAGGATCTCCAAGGGATGATCTTTCTTCATATCTCCTTGGTATTGGGCTTTTGGGGAGATTTCCTTATGACGGGGAAATTCGGTGTTTGCAGAGTGGGCCTTTTATGCTTCCTTTTCCCCGGTTTCCTATGAAATGCAGCTGCACTCACAAATTCACCAACACTTGTGGAATTGGTTAGTAATAAACTCCTACCACTATGTTTGGTGTTCATTTAATTCTTTTATGAAGGTAATTGACGGTAAAATTCTTGCTCTAAGGACCGTCAACAACTCCCCCACACTTAGCCTTTGCTCGTCCTCGAGTAAAGTTGAAGGACTAAGGTGGAACAAAACTCCCTTTGGTATGGTGCTAGCACACACGTTATTCCAAGCCATACCTGCACCTGTGAACTTTGATGTGTCTACCATGTCATCTTGGGCGGTTGAGGAATGGAACGGTCTTGATTCAAGTCATCATTACTCCCCTGTTGAGTAACTTGGGTTTTTGATAGATTTTCAAAATAAAACATAGCTTGTACTCCTCGAATGATACTCTCAGATCGCTCAGTGTGTATGATTCCTCACCATGGCATTTGAGTTGCCTCTTTTCATCCTACATCTACAAATGGCTTTTTGTGGAGCTTGGTAGGGATGGAAAGGAGCATACTTGCATCACTTATATTGCTAAGTCAAAGAGCGGATCCAAAGAGAAAACAAGTCATACAATCTGATCAAGAATGTGCATGTGTGTGGATATGTGTATATGATGGTGAATGGAATGAGATGGATACCCCTTGATGTGCGATGATGTCTCTCTTGATTGATTTTCATTTGAGAGCATGGCTATCACCATTTTTTTTTCTTCTTTTTTTTTTTTCACACTCAGCATGCTAGAGCATGTATTTCTTTTATTCATGCTTCTCATGCATGTGAGTACTCTCTACTTCTTCTTCTCTTTTTTTTTTTTCAACAACCTTTTTCTTTTTTTTTTCGATAGCCATGCCTCTTTTGCAAGGATATTTTAGAGAGAGATATCAACAACAAGTGATGGAGTATTTATTTTTGGTGGATGGGTGGATGGAAAAGGTGTTGCTAACTTCCAGTGTAGAAGTTTAGCATGTTTTGTGGTGGTGGTGTATGTGTACGTGATCTTGATCATGAAAGTATGACAAGCATCTCACAAGGGTCACAACAATTTGACAAAGCTCAAAGTAATAACAAGCAGCATTTGTAGAGGTTTTCAAAGTGATCATTATTTGGCTCTGGTGGGAAAATGAGATCATTGAGGAGTGCAAAGCTATAGATTTTAAATTTTTCAAGATAAATTCCCAAGCACTCTTATACAGAAAAAGCAAGATTCCTCTCATCCAACCATATCACATTCGCCAACAACTTAGATAAACATGGGTTCCTAAGTGAAAGGTGTTCACAAGCAACAGATGTATGATGCGAGGAATAAAGAGTATGCAGGCCAACCAGAAAGAAGCATGTTGTTGAGGGATATTGAGTTAAATTTTAGTGATGAACTCAAAAGATTATTTTAACTCATGGATTAGGGAGATAGAGTAGTAGGGTAGGATGCGCAAACCATCGCTTTGGATGAAGTGGAGGTCAGTGCAATGTTGTGCATCTTGTTGGTGGGAGATCTCGATTGTGTGCATGATGAAGAACGAGGGATCTCCCCCACACTTGTTCTTGTACCTGGCTTATTTATTCAAAACAAACGAAAGAATGTGGAAATAAAGAGGACTCTACCGGGGTTAAAGACCGGGGAGCCTAAATCATTTATGTATTTATTTTATGAAAATTAAATTTATTTTTATATATAAATATTTTTTTTTGTTTTGTTTTTTTTTTTGTGTAAGGGGAGATCAAGGTAGGAGACTATGGAGGATTATTGAAGTCAACTAAGTCGATCACGTCTACTTCCTCATCTAGGTTTTTATTCGGCTCTAGGAAAACTTTTAAACGTTGACCATTTACCTTAAAAAGGTTACCTCCATCGTCTTGGAGTGTGATTGCTCCATGTGTTGCAACATCGACGACAGTGAATGGCCCTTCCCACTTACTCCGAAGTTTCCCATGCCCGAACAACTTGACCCAAGAATTGAAGAGTAGCAGCTTGTCCCCTGCCTTGAATTCCTTTATTTTTATTTTCTTATCATGCCATCTCTTGGTTCTTTCCTTGTAGATCTTGGCACTATGATATGCTTTGTCTCTTGCTTCCTCCAGCTCGGATATTTGTTGTTGTCTAAGTTTACCGGCTTTCTGGAAGTCCATGTTCCAAGTGCGGATGGTCCAATATGCCCTATGCTCCAACTCGACGGGCAGATGACATGTTTTCCCGTAAACGAGTTGAAAGGGTGACATACCAATGGGTGTTTTATATGCCGTTCTGTATGCCCATAGTGCATCGGGTAGCTTTGTCTTCCAAACCTTCCCCATTTCATTGACATTTTTCTGCAGAATATTCTTGATTTGTTTGTTGGATGTTTCTGCTTGTCCACTTGTTTGGGGATGGTATGGAGTTGCAATGTTGTGTCGTGCTCCAAGCTCTTTTAGGAAGCTTCGGAAGGTCTTATTTATGAAATGAGACCCTCCGTCACTTTTCACCATTCTTGGTGTTCCAAAACGAGGGAAGATGATCTCGTGGAACATCCTGCGGGCGTGCTTGGCGTCAGCGGCTCTGCATGGCATTGCTTCCACCCATTTGGACACATAATCGACTGCCACCAATATATACTCACAGCCATAGGACTTTGGAAATGGTCCCATGAAGTCAATGCCCCATACATCAAACAGTTCCAACGGAAGATTGTATGTTAGGGGCATTGCATCGCGAGCTGTGATGTCTCCAACTTTCTGGCAGCTCTTGCATCTTCTGACAAATTCCTTGGAGTCTTCATACATAGTTGGCCAGAAGAAGCCACTTTGCCAGATCTTTGCTTGTGTTCGGAAGGCTCCATAATGCCCCCCATATGGTGCTGCATGGCATCTTTCAATTATTTTGGTGGCCTCAGCTGTCGGCACGCATCTTCTTAATAGGCCATCAGCACAAACTCTATAGAGGTATGGGTCATCCCAAAGGTGACGTCGACTCTCATAAATCAATTTTCTTTTGTCCTCCCCTGGTGGGACATAACCTGTGACCATGAAGTTCACAATGTTTGCATACCAAGGGTTTGTGTCTGTCACCTTTAGCAGCATATCGTCTCGTAGGAAGTCATTGATTGGTAGTTCCTGCATGTCAGTTACTTGCATACGAGACAAATGATCTGCTACAGAATTTTCTACTCCTTTCTTATCTCTTATTTCAATATCAAACTCTTGAAGTAGAAGAATCCATCGTAACAGACGGGGTTTAGCATCTTTCTTAGTGAGCAAGTATTTTAGAGCAGCATGATCAGTGTAAATGATAACCTTTGCTCCCACTAAGTAAGATCTAAACTTGTCGATAGCAAAAACAACAGCAAGAAACTCTTTTTCAGTAGTTGCATAATTTAATTGAGCTCCTGTCAAGGTTTTGCTAGCATAAGAAATTGCATGATGCTTCTTATCTTTGGTTTGGCCAAGAACCGCCCCAACAGCATAATCACTAGCATCACACATTATCTCAAAAGGCAACGTCCAATCAGGGGGTTGTATGATTGGGGCTGATATGAGAGCGTTCTTAAGGATGTTGAAAGACTTTAAGCACTCATCATCAAACACAAAAGGGGCATCCTTAGCTAAAAGGCTCGTGAGGGGTCTGGCAATTTGGGAGAAGTCTTTTATGAAACGGCGATAGAACCCCGCATGGCCCAAGAAACTACGGACCCCTTTCACGTTGGTTGGAGGGGGAAGCTGTTCTATGACATCGATCTTAGCCTTGTCCACCTCTACCCCCCTCTCGGACACAAGGTGTCCAAGAACAATCCCCTCTCGGACCATGAAGTGGCACTTTTCCCAATTAAGTACCAAGTCCTTCTCTTGGCATCGCTGCAAGACTTTGTCTAGATTTTCAAGGCAAGAATCAAAGGTTTTCCCATAGACAGAAAAGTCGTCCATGAAGACTTCCATGATTTCCTCGATCATGTCAGAAAAAATAGACATCATGCACCGTTGGAATGAAGCGGGTGCATTACATAACCCAAAAGACATTCTGCGGTAAGCGTAGGTTCCATAAGGGCATGTGAAGGTGGTCTTGCTTTGATCATCGGGATGGATGGGGATTTGATGATAACCAGAATACCCATCAAGAAAACAAAAGAAAGAGTTCTTTGCCAACCGCTCTAACATTTCATCAATGAAGGGCAGTGGAAAATGATCTTTCTTTGTTGCCTTGTTAAGTTTTCTGTAATCAATGCACATTCTCCATCCCGTGACGGTTCGTTGTGGGATCAACTCGTTTTTATCATTTTTAACGACCGTCATTCCTCCCTTCTTGGGCACTACCTGGACGGGGCTAACCCACTCACTATGCGGAACAGGATAAATTATTCCAGCATGAAGAAGTTTCAAGACCTCTTTCTTGACGACCTCTCTCATCGCATTGTTTAGCCTCCTTTGAGGCTCCCTAGAAGGTGTGCTTTCAGGATCGACAGGGATGCGATGGGTGCAGAGAGCGGGACTAATCCCTTTGAGATCTTGAAGAGAGTAGCCCAGGACAGATCTATGCTTTTCTAGAATGGCAATGAGTCTAGCAGTTTCATCTTCAGAGAGCTTGTCACTTATGATGACAGGAGCCTCTTTATCGCCATGAAGGAAAGCATAGCGTAGGCCAGGAGGTAAGGGCTTGAGCTCAATTGGAGATTGTGATGGTGTTTCGAAATTGGGAAGCTCGAGAGGTTCTTCTAAATCTGCCTCCTCTTGGGTAAAATCATGAGCGTATTCATCCAGGAGTGATTCAGGAGACTCGAGAGGAAAGATAGCCATCACTTCCTCCATGGGCTCATCCTCAGGGAGACTATCTGTCAAAGTGTTTCTCGATCGAGAGATTGGGATGGAAAAAGAGCCTCTCCCAAGCTTGATGTCGAGGGTTCCTAGTGTCGGCGCATCAAAGAACAACTTTTCTATGGGATGCCCGATAAGAATATCAAAGTCATAGACTTCAAAGACGTGGAAATCCAGGATGGCCTCGATATTGTTGTGACCAATGGTCACATTTTGCAAAACCCCATATCCTTCTAAAAGATATCCCGACGGGCTCTTAAAGGATTTGGTTGTTGGCATCAAAGGTTCATCGCCGAGAATCTCAAATGCAAAGGAGTCTGCTATTAGGTTCACACCAACAGTGGGGTTGTAGTGAACATTGACTGTAACTCCTCTTATGTTGCATTGAATGATTGAAGAAGGTTGGATAATTCGAATCACTTCGGGAGAAAGCTCAACCTCTCTCAACCATTCATCGCTCATGAGGGTGGTCAACTCCCGAACAGTTTCCTTAAGGAATTCCTTTTCGAGTGGATCGGGAGGAGACCTAGGAGCTGGTGGTTTCTTTGATAGGAATAATTCGAGGTGTTTCCATAATCTTCAAAGAGATCATCCTCGAATTCAAATGGGAACTCAAGAGGTTGAATTTCTTTTTCCTCTATCATCGTTCTTGGTACGGGAGAGGGCTCAACAGGCGAATCTTGGGGTGTGGAAGAAGAAAGGATGGATTCGGATGTTGAGGGTTTCTCGATGCTTGAAGTGACCTTCTCTTGGAGGGGTTCACTAAGATCATTGACGTAGGAAGAGTTTTCTAGGATAAGATCTAAGAGCGCTCTTCCTTCTGTCGAGGTTTTGGTAGCAAAAGACCCTCCAGCGGTGATGTCAAGGTATGGGGCGGATTCCTTGTCTAGGCCCATATAGAAGTGTTGCAATAACATGTGGTCGGGAATAGACAAGTTTGGGCCGGAAAGAGTTAGCAAGGAAAACCTAGCCCAAGCCGCACCTATAGACTCCTTCTCGTTCTGACGAAAGTCGAGAACTTCCATACGGAGAGCAACGACGCGGGATAAGGGAAAGAAGGCTAAGCAAAATTTATCTCGAAGCTTTTCCCAATCACCGTACGTGCTTCTGACGGCAAGTATGTACCATTGTTTCGCTCTCTCTTGAAGGGAGAAAGGAAACAACTTCCATTTCACTGTTTCTTGTGACATGCCTTGGATCAAGATGCATGAACACAAGTGCTCGAACTCTCGCAGATGGTGATACGGATTTTCATGCTCAAGTCCAGAGAAGGGTCGTTCCCGTACCATGGTTATAAAGGCGGGGTGGAGTTGATAGCCAGATGAGGAAATAGGTTTTGAAGATGATGGTGGCTCAAAGAACTCTCCCCTAGGAGCAGAGAATGATTCGAGTGTAGGTTCTGGCTCCATGATAAATGTTTTTGGTATTTTCTTTTAATTGAAAAGGTGATGATGGGGATAGGATAGGAAGGATAGATGGTGGAAGCTTGATGATGGAAAGAAAAGCAAGAAAAGAAAGATTTTTTTTTTTTGAAAGGATACAATACGAGGACCAACTAGGTTCGAAGACAAATCAACAACCACTCCCCGGCAACGGCGCCAGAAATGCTTGTTGGTATTTCTTACGTCACGAATAAATCCGCAAGCGCACGGAGAATACCGTTGTAGCACTTCACCCGTGAGTATTCAAGGGTATCGTTATTTATATTTTCCCAAAGGAACGGAGTGGGATTATCTTCTAGTCTAGCTTGTCCAAGGACACGAAGAAGGATGGTAGAAAAGGGTAGAGAGGATTCCTATGGATGAGGTTCTTTCTAGAAAAAGACAGGATTAAACACAGCAGGGTTGTCACCACCTACCGGCAACCCTCTACCACTAGAACACGTGACACTAGGGCTATCAAGTCCCTAAGCCAGTCCTGAGGTCGCGTGACAACAAGGCAATCAAGTCCTCACTGCCAGACCTATGATAGATCCCTCCTCTAATTGCTTACTTTGGGCGCCGGCTTAGACCTGGTCTGCCAAGTCACTCCGGCCAAGAGGCCTACTACGTACCCGAACGTGGAGGATTACGAAGGACGGATAGGGCTGTCACCACCTACCGCCTACCTCAACAAACCGTGGAGCACGCAGCAAACAAAGGTAACCTCTAACCTAGACACCACGTCCAAGCTATTGATTACTACCTTAACCTGGGCGAGAGGCAAGGCACTCTAAATGAATAGAGCGATGATCCCGTAAGCAAGTAAAGGAAGAACTTAATCTAGATAAGAAGTACTCAAATCATAAGCAAGCCAAGGATCCACAACCAAACAAGGAACGCTTAACCAAGGCTAGACTATATGCAATAGGAGATCGAGAATACTTACTTTGATGAAGATGAACGAACGATGAACGACGAACGAACGATGAACGAACGATGAACGATGAACGAACGACGAACGAACGATGAACGAACGACGAACAATGTATTATAAATAAGTATCCTCAAAGATACAAGATTGGGGCTTGTCCTCACAAAGGGAGGACTACCCTTCTCCTCTACCCAACTCTCTCCCTACTCTACTAGTATACAAAGGACCCTAGGCCCTTGGGAGTGGAATGAGGCTCTCCTTCTTGTGTGTCTTGAGGGAGGGGGTACCCCTTTATTTATAGCCTCCAAAGGCGGTGGAATTGAGGCGGTTCCTTAGGTCGGTGGCATTGATTGCAGGCAGAACCGACCTTGGTACGTCGGTGGGGAACCGCCACAGAAAAATAGGCCAGAAAGGCCACTGTAGCAGGTCGGCCGACCTAGGGTTTGGGGTCGGCCGACCCCCCCTTGGCCCCTATGGCCTTGGGCTTTGGTGTAGTGGTCCATGGGGTCCTCATAAGGCCTCTCCCCGGTGTATGGCCCAGGATGAGTCCAGATGACTGTATTTTGGCCTTTTCTCCATCCCGGGTGATTTCTGCGATGACCGTGGACTTGCCGGAGTGATATCTTTCTTGGGCTTGGCCAAGGAGTCTCCCTTTGGGTTCTAATGATGTATCTCAATGTGTTGACCCAAAGTGAATAGGGTTTGTATCCCTTTTGGTGTATGTCATCCTTGGCTGCCGATGCTGATTTCTCGGAGTGGTGTCCTCTTTGGAATATGGTATGGGTTGATTTGGTGGATCCATATATCGTTGCCATTGTTGAGGATCTCCAAGGGATGATCTTTCTTCATATCTCCTTGGTATTGGGCTTTTGGGGAGATTTCCTTATGACGGGGAAATTCGGTGTTTGCAGAGTGGGCCTTTTATGCTTCCTTTTCCCCGGTTTCCTATGAAATGCAGCTGCACTCACAAATTCACCAACACTTGTGGAATTGGTTAGTAATAAACTCCTACCACTATGTTTGGTGTTCATTTAATTCTTTTATGAAGGTAATTGACGGTAAAATTCTTGCTCTAAGGACCGTCAACATCGGCCGACCCCACCCTGGCCCCACTTGCTTCCCTCTTTGGCCCACAGCCCCCAATGGCCAAATGGTGGTTGACCGTGGTTGCTATGCCCAGATATTCCTCAAAATTATTTGCTCAAAAAGATTTCCAAATAAAAGGTTGCCTCGAATTCAAAATTTTTCGAAAAATTCAAAAATCGACATGTTGATGAAAAATTTCAACATGCAAAAATATTTTTGGCTTTTCCATGGTGATACAAGGGTGGTCCAAAAATTTCATCCAAAGATGAGACATTTTGAACGCAAAAGTCTTTTTGAAAATTTTAAATTTTGAATGCATGGCGAGGGTAAAATTCGAATATGCTGGCGGAAAAATTCAAATAAATTTTTGGTGGAGGAAATAAAAATATGCAAGGTGGTTTGGAAAAATCCAAATGCAAATGTGGTGGAAAAATTCAAAGGAAAGGCGAATCAAACCGAATGATAATGCCGGTTTTCCTGGCAGCCAGGGCCGTGTCGTTTAAAGTCCGACGGGCTAAGACTTCTCTAACGGGTTTAGCTTGGTGGCGCGGACCCCGTCCTTGGAGATGAGGACGTGGAGGGCTGTGCCTTGACTTGCCACACTTGTTTCATCTTTGGTGGTGTAGGTGGCTTCTCGGACTTTGGGACGGGTTTCTTGGCCCATAATCCCGGCCTCGTGGTCGCAGGTTTCCTTGGTTGAAACTGTGATGGATTTTCAATCTTTGCCAAGCTCTTCCATAGAGCAATGAGGCTGTCCGTTTTCCTGGCTGTCACTTCAACTTCTTGGATGTTGGGGGTGTTTGGCCCATACTTGACCTTGATCATCGAGCATTGTTCTTTCCGAGGTTGGAACTCGAACTTCTCCTCCTTCCCATTGATGTAGAGGCGGATTTCTCCAACTCCAACATCAATTTGGGCCTTTGTGGTGCTAAGGAAGGGACGTCCCAAGATGAGGGGCGTTTCCTTGTCAATATCCATGTCAAGTACCACAAAGTCGACGGGGATGAAGCTACCCCGGATTTTCACCGGAATATCTTCGGCGATGCCTGCCGGGTAGCGGATAGATGAATCCGCTAGTTGCAGCCGCATGGGAGTAGGAGTTAGGTCAGTGTGGCTCAATTGATCGAAGACCTCCTTGGGCATCACGCTAACACTTGCCCCAAGGTCGCATAGAGCGTTGTTGAAGTGGTATGTCCCAATAGAGCATGATATGGTGGGACATCCAGGATCTTTCTTCTTTTCAGGAAGTTTGTTGAGTATAGCAGCGCTACACTCCTCAGTGAGCTTGATCATTTCTGTGGTGGGCAAGGGTCGCTTGTTGTTGAGGATGTCCTTAAGATAACGTGCGTAGATGGTGTTGGCGCTTTCTAAGTACCCATTTTATGTGCCAATAGTAGCCATATTCCTCCACATTCTCACCATATTCTTGTCATAATTGTGCATTATTACCCCTAACCTTGACGAATTCCACTTGTAGTGTTGTTTAAGTGCTATGATGCAGAATTAGGTGAAATGACACTATAAAGGCTCAAATATGAGAAGTAACGACATGAAGCCCGACTCGCCATGCAAGGAGGGCTTCCCACTAGCCCATGACGCATCCAAGGCACCTCTGGACGTCCATGGAACCCAATATGCAAGCCCAAGGTCGTGGCCCAATGCCTAAGGATTTCTAGAAGGTTTATCCGGAAGGAAAGATCAATTCGCGCAGTCCAGAAACAGCACTATATTGCCACATGTTCTACGAGTTCAATACGTGCTCTAATGGGAATCCAATGTAAAGGAAAGTTGTAGATCTCGTCGAGAGCTTTCTGGAACACATATGGATTGTCCCGTTTGGATTCTGGAGCTAGGAGATATGGGCCCCGCAAGGAGACCTGCGCAGAGGAGTCCGAATCAGGACAGATATTTTGGCATCGCATATTTGGGGATCTAAACGGCCGAATCAGAAGCTGAGTTGAATACCAAAGTTATAGATCTTTTCGTGGGCTACAAGATAGAGTCCGAGTTTGCCTCATTTGGACTCCGGACGGTGGAGATATGATCGATGGAAGGTGGAGCTGCGAAAAAGGAAAATCGAGTCCGAACTGGAAACGAGTCGTGCCGATCGGCACACCTTTGGTGCCGACCGGCACCGACCTAGATTCGGTTCTTTTCGCCTCCAAACGCCTCCCCACTATATATGAAGCCCATGGGACGCCCCAGGACGGGAGTTGGACGACGGAAGACCTAGGGAGACGCCTGACACATCTAAGATGCCGCCCGGAGTTGAGAGCCACCATATAGACAATGTAATCTAGGCTAGTTAGCTTGCCGGCGTAGCCTCCATGCGCGGTTGGCTATGCCGGAGTTCTTGAGCCTCCCTTGATGTTCGTCAAGATATGTAATTGATGGTGAGCATTGTGTCATTGTGAGAATTCTTGGTCTTTAATCGGATTGCTTTGGTCTATGCGATTGTGCTTGTTCTTAATTCTAGATACTTAGTAAGAATAGACTCGTGGCAAAGGTTTGTTCTTATGGATCTATCGCATAGTGCAAGAAACCGGTGGGGAGCTATTAGTACTCTGTCGTGACAGGATCAGGGCGAACGAAACCACTATGTCTTGTAGAATACCGGAGTAGTTTGTGTAAGCTAAGACCTTGCTTTGACGTGATTTTACCTTATGGCTGGAACTACTAGATTATACAGGTTAAACTCTTGGATTGGATCTTGGTGAATATCAATTTTCCTGCTTACCACTCACGGTGCCGATCGGCACGGCCTCCGTGCCGACCGGCACAACACCTATCTTCTTCACAACTCGCGTGTGTGCAACAGTACTTCATGCTAGGATTGTTCTGTTAGACGAAATAGTAAACCCTAAACACGGTTCTCTTGCTGATCTCTGTGGATTCGATATAAACCTTGGAATACTCTAAGGGAAAGTGCTACAATGTACACCGTCCACTTGCGGTATACAAATGGGTGCGTTACAAACGACCAACAAGCATCTTTCTGGCGCCGTTGCTGGGGATCGGCAACTCGAACCTAGGGTGATCTATCTAGTTTTTCAGACTAATCCGATTCTTTTATTGCACATGCCCTGTTTTTCGTGTTTGTGTGTCCATTGAAAACAGGTACAGCTAGACACATAGTTATCCAAGGAGTACAGACGGTGATCCATCCTCCCGGTGCCGGCCACCACAACCGTGGTGCCGATCGGCACTGCATGGGGGATCGCTGCCGTGTGTTCTGGAGACGTCCAAAACGCTGGAGATCGACGACGTTGACGATCTGTGCTACCTTCTCCTCGCACCGGGAGCAAACTACTTCGTGCCGGTCGGCGCAACGCCCATGCCGATCGGCACCTACCGATTTATCAAAACAAGGTGCACGCTCTTGTGTCAAATTTTTTAAGACTAATGCTTTGTGAATATTTGGCTTGTTCATAGCAATAGGATATGGGAGAAAGATTGAGGGCAATTTACCATGAAGATCGAGGATTTCAATTTATAACATTGAGGGCATGGTGGATATGTTCTTGATCATGAGTTTGTTGTTCTGTCTGCTGGCTTCCCGGAGGTGTGCACATCCGTACAGAAGTTTGCATGGTCTAAAAAGTTGATATTCTGAAAGTGCATCAAGTCTAGTTTCCAACGGTTCAAATCTCACATTATTTGGAGCTTTCTACAAGGATTTATGGCCGAAACACGAGACCCTGCGCAGGCTGTTTGAGAATTTCGCGAGAATAGCAACCAATTGGAAGATTGAAGCAAATATGGAATTATGGGACCATATCCACGTGATCCATGGGTTCCCAAACATTTAGAAGACTTCCTTTTGATGGTAGACACGGATTCAAGTCGTTCCAAACACGGAGTTTGAATATTTGGAAAGTTTGAATTCAATTCGGATTCATCGCGAGACAGCCTGACATACCTTTACAAAAACAGCCATATCTCCCTCATACGGAGTCCGATGAGGGCGTGTGAGTACTCGTTGGAAAGATAATTTGATGCCCGACGCAATGGTACAGGTCGCAGCCTCTGATTCATCCTAGTCGTAGCTCAGAAGCACGAACAAGACGTCGACAGAAAGAAGAGAAGGCAGATTTCTTCTGAACAACCCAAATCGGAGGAGAAAAGATTGGAGATCTTTGGATAAAGTGTCCTGAGCAATAATACAGCAAGATAATGGAGTTGGCGCAGCAATGACGCGTGGGAACACCTCGTGCCGACCGGCACAGCCGCCGTGCCGACCGGCACAACTACATAATATTCGGTACTTCTCCTATCTCTCCAATAGATTACTCCCACAACAGTATTGAAGATTGGATGCGACGATTGAAGAAAATATACAGTGATTGATGATGGAAACACGATAGTGGTTGGGTTTTTCTCTGAATCTTCCTACCAACCAACAAATATTACGTCATTCACTTGGTTATCACGATGTTCTCCATGAAGCAAGTTCAGTTTTTCGATGGTTGATTGGGATGAACACTCAAGAAAAGAGCCTCCGTTATTCGTCAAGAAGAAATCTTCCAACTGTCAACCCGTTGAAGCATGAACAAGTTGAGAAGTTTGTATCCTTGCTGGTACGAATATTCATCAAGATTCACGAGTCAAAGGACAAGCCGGCATATGCTCCAATGCTTAAAAAGATGAAGTCATCAAGATTCTCCGAAGAAAAGATCAAGAAGCTGAAATCATTGGTAATTCTGTAAGTTCTCCGACCTGATCAATTGAGAAAAATTTTATATCTGGATAGAGCTTCAAGTCTTCTTTCCAACGCATCAAACGGTACTGAATTTGGATTTTTCTATAAGGATTTATGAGCAAATCATTGGACGCTGCGCGGGCTGTCAGATTTTCAAACAGCACGCAGCCTTGGAGTAAAAAAACTCATAAGTCCTTCATACGGAATCCGTTTGAGGTGTATGAGCACTCGTTGGAAAGATATTTTTGCTACCTACATTGTGGTATAGGTTTTAGAACCTGTTTCATTCTGTTGGTGGCACGAAATTCAGAGAGAACAGAAGCTGCAGATTACGGTGGCATAATTGAAGAGGGAGATAAAGATGACAACAATGCAATTAGCTTGAGCAATTCTTCCATGAAGCAAATGATCAGAGATGAACAAGATTGAAGACTCCAGAGCATTATATCATCCACACACATTGAGCAATATGCAACACAACGAGGAAGGGCTATGAGCGAACCACGACAAAGTTGCATAGAAAAAGCTGCATGGCCATTTTTGGATCTTACACCAAGAACCATGGCTTCGCGACAACAAGGTATGTGAGAAGTCTAGCTACTTGACTATAACTGAAGCGCTTTCGGGAGGCAACCCGTGTTTTGTGTCTTTCTTTTGGGTCTTTTGTTTGGATTGTTTAGTGCTACTAGGAGGGCAACCTAGAGGTTTTTGTGTGAGAATTACCCAACTCGAATGCTCATCTTGTGGTTAATTTGTTCTAGTCTAACATTCTTCTTTTTAGACCACCACCATAATTTGTTTTGTTCTCTTTAATGAAAATCATCCACTGCATGCTTTTTTTTTTTGTGAGCATTTGCTTTGTTTTTGCATGATTGCATTCTCTTGTCTGCATTAATTTTTTTTCACACATGATAGCTTGGCTTGTTTACTCTCCAATGAGCACTTAATTGTCTTGGTGTACACTCTCTCTAGCAAATTTAGGTGTAAACGTGGTGTTTATGCTTGTTTGTTGAACAACATTGGATAGTTCATTTGCCTTGCTATGTTTTGCATCATTTGCATTGGTTGGTTGCTACTCTTTTTCAATGCGCTATCTTTCTAACCCAGCGGAGTTTTGCAATGGCTAAGTCATGATAAACATGGTGTTTAGACTTTGGTTGTTAAAGAATTTCGTTTAGATTGCTAGCAATCTAGTTGTAAGCATGGTGCTTAGAGCTAGCTGTAAACATTGCTTTTGTGTTGCTTCCACGCCTCTAACCTTCGTTGCTAACTTCAAAACTTTTTCTTCGCTTTGCTAGTATAGGTGCGACAAGATTGTGATGCGCTTACTACGTACCTGATCAATACATGAAAGCATGTCATGCTCGCTTGTTGTCTTGAATTCTTTGCTAGCATTGTTCTAACAACTTCATGCATCCACACTTATGCACACACTTACACCCATTAGGTTTTTCCTTTCTACTAGAATAAGTTGTGCCACAAGTTGAGCTTTGAGGTTGTTGCTAGATGGACGATATTGTTCTACTCCCGACCATCACCTCGGGAGTAGTATGTGCACTTAATTGTTTTGCAGGAATGAAAGAAACACTCTCACATGAGGAAAATTGGAAGAAATAAGGTGATGTCAGCCACATGAGCGAGATGGAGCATTGGGACAGCAGGTACAAAGGCGATGATCGAAAATGATGAGTGTGCCGATCGGCACCACTGTTTGTGCCGACCGGCACCACTTAGTGTGCCGATCGGCGCTCGCCCGCTACTCCTGTTATCAAGTTTTTCTCATGCAAATCAGCAAAATCTTAAGCATGGGGGAGACAAATGCTGGGTGTCAATTCATTTAAATGCGGTAACATCCCTTCGCTTCCTCTCTTCTCTAATCTCGTTCTCTTCTCATTCTTGCAAGTATCATCTGCTATCAACTTGGTTTTTTGTTTTCTTTTCTCGTCTTGTTTGTGTCCATCACCATCTTTTGCTTGTGCTTTCACTCTAAATGATGCATGATTATGATGAGGATCTTTGCTAGAGAAATGATGAAAGTTGCTATTGTTGTTGGAACTTGTTTGATTCGTTGCATATAATTGTCCCCCGCTAAATTTTGAACTTACACTGATAATAAGCACCAATTCCGCTGTTCTATTTGTTTAAGTGGAGGGCGACGGATAATATGATAGAGACCCCATATGATTGTGCTGTTCATTTGAACCATGCTTTGCTCTTGAATAAGAAAACTCCAACATAGCTAGTGTCCTTAATAATTTTTAGAAAACTATAATGTCTTAAAGTCTCTAATCCTTGCAATTATTGCTCTCTTGCATTGATCATACCTACCAAAGCCAAATATGCTACATCTAAATGATAAACCTGTAGATTGCAACATGTAATTTGGTGAGTTGGGTCAAGTTTGTGTTCTTTTGGTATGAGACTTAGAAGCTGGCCATTCCGTTTGCGTAACTATCACTTGTTTGCTAGCCTTTTTCATATTCAGCATTGCCTATTCTACTCTGGAATGTGTGCATACTTCGCTGAATATTCCTACCTGTAAACCCATATTTCTTTCGGTGATGTCCTCTCCTTGTCCACAACCTATGATATGAGTTTCTCGTCGAGCCATTGCACTATTTCTATGGTTTTATGCACAAATTATCAAGATATCTTGCTCAAGACGAAGATTTTCATCACCAAACACCTCTGAAGACTTTCTGAAGCGCAAAGGATCAATTTGAGGCGAAAACAGAGAAAAGTCGGGTTCGTGCCGACCGCCACAAACGCGTGCCGACCGGCACAAAGTCCAAAATCAGCGAAAAGCCTCCTGTTGTCTCCAGAAATCAAGTATATGTGTTTCAGACGGTCAAGAGAAGAAATAAAAGGGTTAACTAGTGTTTTTTCTTTTTCCACTTCCTATATGCTCGGGACGAGCATCGTTTAAGCATGGGGGAGTTGGATCGTCATCTACATTCCGAAGCACTAGTTAATGGACTTCAAAGATTGTTGATGGAAGATCAAGATTGTTTATAGTGTTATATCAAGTTGCAAGAGTGGACTTCATAGAAAATTGTGCATAAAACCATCATATTCAAGTAAGTGCATTCAATTGGCTGAAACTCTATCCTTCCAACCATGTGCAATCCGATTTTGAGAACTTCATTTGTGTCTTAAGATCATTCTTTGCCATTTGCACATGTCCACCTTTCTAAAGCGTGTGTTTTCCTCTCTTCCATCATCTTTTTCTAATGGCCTTTTTAACAAGTCTCTGTAAAACCAAGTAGAACTATCTCTTGATTTGATAATATTCTGAGTTACATTGTTTTGCTAGTTGTTTTCCTACCAAGCTACACATAAAGCCTTCCACCAAATATTTGTAGAAAGGATCACTCTAGTGTTTGGCTTGTGAGATTTGTGAGATGAGTGTTGTCTTGATTCTTGCAAGAGAGTGTTTTGTTTGGATATATGAGACTGAATTTTTGGAAAAACTTTATGATCTTAAGGCCTAGTTTGAGGAGTAATCTGCTTTGGGAGTTGAAGCTACTTTATTTGATCATTGTGGTCGGTTCTATGTCTAAATCTGTCCCCCACTAGTATCTTTGAGTAGCTGAATTGGTGCAACATAAAACTTTTAGTGCTATACTCTTAAAGCGGGTTGGATATGCATGTGCTTTGAAGCAAGTGAAGATGACATGACTGCAACGCTGATCTCTCGTTGAGGGGGTGAAGTGATTTATTTACTCGAGGACGAGCAAAGGTTTAAGCATGGGGGAGCTGTTGGCGCTTTCTAAGTACCCATTTTATGTGCCAATAGTAGCCATATTCCTCCACATTCTCACCATATTCTTGTCATAATTGTGCATTATTACCCCTAACCTTGACGAATTCCACTTGTAGTGTTGTTTAAGTGCTATGATGCAGAATTAGGTGAAATGACACTATAAAGGCTCAAATATGAGAAGTAACGTCATGAAGCCCGACTCGCCATGCAAGGAGGGCTTCCCACTAGCCCATGACGCATCTAAGGCACCTCTGGACGTCCATGGAACCCAATATGCAAGCCCAAGGTCGTGGCCCAATGCCTAAGGATTTCTAGAAGGTTTATCCGGAAGGAAAGATCAATTCGCGCAGTCCAGAAACAGCACTATATTGCCACATGTTCTATGAGTTCAATACGTGCTCTAATGGGAATCCAATGTAAAGAAAAGTTGTAGATCTCGTCGAGAGCTTTCCGGAACACATATGGATTGTCCCGTTTGGATTCTGGAGCTAGGAGATATAGGCCCCGCAAGGAGACCTGCGCAGAGGAGTCCGAATCAGGACAGATATTTTGGCATCGCATATTTGGGGATCTAAACGGCCGAATCAGAAGCTGAGTTGAATACCAAAGTTATAGATCTTTTCGTGGGCTACAAGATAGATCCGAGTTTGCCTCATTTGGACTCCGGACGGTGGAGATATGATCGATGGAAGGCGGATCTGTGAAAAAGGAAAATCGAGTCCGAACTGGAAACGAGTCGTGCCGATCGGCACACCTTTGGTGCCGACCGGCACCGACCTAGATTCGGTTCTTTTCGCCTCCAAACGCCTCCCCATTATATATGAAGCCCATGGGACGCCCCAGGACGGGAGTTGGACGACGGAAGACCTAGGGAGACGCCTCACACATCTAAGATGCCGCCTGGAGTTGAGAGCCACCATATAGACAATGTAATCTAGGCTAGTTAGCTTGCCGGCGTAGCCTCCATGCGCGGTTGGCTATGCCGGAGTTCTTGAGCCTCCCTTGATGTTCGTCAAGGTATGTAATTGATGGTGAGCATTGTGTCATTGTGAGAATTCTTGGTCTTTAATCGGATTGCTTTGGTCTATGCATTGTGCTTGTTCTTAATTCTAGATACTTAGTAAGAATAGACTCGTGGCAAAGGTTTGTTCTTATGGATCTATCGCATAGTGCAAGAAACCGATGGGGAGCTATTAGTACTCTGTCGTGACAGGATCGGGGCGAACGAAACCACTATGTCTTGTAGAATACCGGAGTAGTTTGTGTAAGCTAAGACCTTGCTTTGACGTGATTTTACCTTATGGCTGGAACTACTAGATTATACAGGTTAAACTCTTGGATTGGATCTTGGTGAATATCAATTTTCCTGCTTACCACTCACGATGCCGATCGGCACGGCCTCCGTGCCGACCGGCACAACACCTATCTTCTTCACAACTCGCGTGTGTGCAATAGTACTTCATGCTAGGATTGTTCTGTTAGACGAAATAGTAAACCCTAAACACGGTTCTCTTGCTGATCTCTGTGGATTCGATATAAACCTTGGAATACTCTAAGGGAAAGTGCTACAATGTACACCGTCCACTTGCGGTATACAAATGGGTGCGTTACAAACGACCTACAGGTGGGTACTTGTATCATATCCATCAAGGGCACGTTGACATGAATCTTCTGAATTGTCTCAACAAATCGAGCGAATTGCTCATCCACATTCCTCTTCTTGGTGCGGTGCGGGAATGGCATGATGTTTGTATCTTGGAAATCCAATGGTGCTTGCCTCCCGTCATCTTCCTTAGGCTCACTTTCTTCCTTTTCTTGATTTTTAGATGGTCCTTCTTCTTCTTGTTCGTTCCTGTTCTTCCCTGCATAGCTAGGATATGGCGGGTCGCGAGTGGATTTCCCTCCCCTCGTGGTGACCGCATTAATATTTTCACAAGTAGGAACAAGAGCAGCGAGCTGAGCTAACTGAGTTTCTATCATTTTATTAAAGCTCAACTGATTTTTGAAAGCAGAAGAAAGACCTTCTATTTTTGAATTTAAACTCTCTAAACTTTGATCGTTGGCAGCAAGCTTTTTGTTGATTGATTCGTTGATTTTAGCTTGGCCATAAACCAAATCTTTCAAAGAAGGCTGATTATTATTAAAACCAGAGAAATTGTTACCTCCTTGATAAGATTGGCGGTATTGGTTAAAACCTTGACCTCCACTTGGACGATACCCATTGTTGTTGTTCATGTAGAATGCTTCTTCATGGGTATGGTTGGGGCAATCCTTCCCCATATGGCCAGTGTTGCCACATTCCTCACACGTAATGCGTGAGTCAAGTGGGAACACTACCATGCGTGTTGAAGTCGTCCAAGCGTTTCATGACGAGGTCGAGCTTGGCGGACAATAAGTCCACCTCCTTGATAGGGTGTACGCTTTTAGAGCGTGGTTTGAGACGTTCATCGCTCCACCCTTGATTAGAGACCATCTTCTCAATAAGTTCTTTAGCTTGAGCAACGGTCATTGAGAAGAAGGCTCCTCCAGCAGCGGCATCCATATGTCCACGGGTTGTTGGTGTCAACCCGTTGTAGAAATGTTGAAGAATGAGCCATTCTTCCATCCCGTGGTGTGGGCAGGCGGATATGTAATCTTGGAGCCTATCCCACGCCTCGGCGATGGTTTCATTGTTGGCTTGCTGGAAGCTTGAAATTCTTCCACGAAGGGCATTGGTTTTGCCCAACGGGAAAAACTTTGCGAGGAACGCGGTAGAACAGCGGTCCCAAGTGTCAATGCTGGTGCGATTGGCGTAGAACCATTGTTTCGCCTTCCCAAGAAGGGAGAGGGGAAACAAACGAAGTCGGATGGCATCTTGGTTGACTCCGGCGGTTGCCGATGTGTTGCATATCTCAAGGAATTGCTGGAGATGAGTGTTGGCGTCCTCCGTGGCCTTTCCACAAAAGGGAATGGCCTGCACCATAGTGATTAGGCTTGATTTGACTTCAAACCCTGCGTCACCGGCGTTGACATTGGGACCAACGGGAACATTGGCAACGGAGGAAGCAGAGTAGTCACGGAGGGTCCTTTGATCAGCCATGTCAATAAGTGATGATGGTGCGGATGATGTGAGTTCGTCTGTTGGGAGTGTTGCTTGTGAGGGAGAGTCGACGCGGGGTCAGACTTTCCTTACAAGCGACTCTGGATTATCAATGAAGTTTTCCGGCAAGTTGAATCCACGCATACACTATCCTGTTTTCACATCAAAGAGAGAAAACAGATCAAGGTTAGCCTGCAATGGAAATGGTTACATCACATCAAGTGTAATCATGAGTAATCATTGTATACACTTGTCAACAATTGTCTTCCCCGGCAACGGCGCCAGAAATGCTTGTTGGTATTTCTTACACCAAACAGAAAACACCACCTTAGGCTGGTTAGGCCTAGAGTGAATATTCCCGGTTCGGTGCCAGAAATACCTAGGGTTAAGTTACTTGCTTAGGATACGTAATAATCCACAACTGGCAACGAGTGCCAGAAATGTATTATTAGTATTTAATCATAAAAGATAATCCGCATGCGCACGGATAACCCGTTGTAGCATTTCACCCGAGAATATTCTAGGGTATCGTTATTTATATTTTCCCAAAGGAAGACGTAGTTGACAAGTGTGTACTTATACTCATGGTGTTACAAATGATAGATCATAACCAATATCCAAATGCAGGGGTAAGGCAATAAATGGATAGAGGATAGTGCGACACACACAGCAGGCATTTCCACTCTCTGATAAAAGGCGAGAGGCGGCTCTAAGCTAGACTAAGGTTAAGTAAGACGAACTGCTACTCCTAATGTACATCGTCAAGTAGCGTGCGTAGCATCTACCTATAGCCTAAGCTGCACACAAGCCAAGACTAAGCTGTTCTACTGCCAAGGCATCATCGGGAGATCCAGCGATCAGAGTCTGCCCCAATCTCCGGACATTTCATATATACTCCTACGCCATACCCGAACGTGGAGGATTACAAGGGACGGACAGGGCTGTCACCACCTGCCGCCTACCTCTACAAACCGTGGGGCACGAACACGCATCCAAGGGTGGAAAGGAAGCCCTAGCACCATGCTAGCGTAACTAACCACAACTCTAGATCCCTCGAGGCACCTCGCAAGGCGATAAACCTAGAGCACTCTTGCAAGACAATGGACCCGATGACTAAGCAAAAGGAAAAACTAGATCCAGCGAGCGATTACTTAGACAAAGGATCAAAGCTAGCACTACGTTAAGCATAGGCGTTCGTCGCTCAAGAACGAGCGACGAACGATGAACGATGAAGAACGATCATCGTTAACCGATGATCGAGTATGAACGAACGACGAACGAACGATGAACGATCATAAACGAACATCGATGAACGATGAACGAACGATGAACGAACATGAACGAACGAAGAACGTTCATCCAAGATCAAGGATGAACGATGAACTAGCATAAGCACATAACTACTACAAGAACGATGATATTCCATTGATAAATAAATAAGTCTTACAAAGAGAGTAAAAGGATACAAGGGAAATACCCCAAACTCTCCAAGGGACTTGGGAGCCAAAAGGGCAGCCCACTACTCAGCCTAAGCCTAACTAGAGAGCCCCTAGCTCTGGATGTGTGGAGGAGGGAATGAGCCTCTTGTGTTGTGTGTCTTCTAAGGGGAGGGGGTACCCCTTTATTTATAGCCCTTCAAAGGCGGTGGAGTTGAGGCGGTTCCGTAGGTCGGTGGCATTAATTGCAGGTGGAACCGACTTCCTGAAGTCGGTTGCAAACCGCCTTAGAAAGATGGACCCAGGGGGCCACCCTGCCAGGTCGGCCGACCCAGGGTTTGGGGTCGGCCGACCCAGGCCTGGCCCCTCCTGGTGTAAGCTTCATGACCATTGGAGTTCGGAAACCCCAAAGGTATGAATGTTTTGGTGATTGGGTGACCATATTGATGTGACTAACATTTCCTTGTAGGATATTCAAATGGTCATGTCAATGAAGTGTCGTCTCACATACTCTATCTATCGACGACTTGGTGATTGGTTGCCTCGACAATTCGGATCGAGAACTTGATGGAGTCAAGGTTGAAGATGGATCAAGGCTAAGGACATGATAGACCAAGCAAGTGTTGGCTTGGTAGATGTTAGCTTGAGTCCATAGGAAAAACCGGACTATCAAGAGGGATCGAATTGGTTCTCTTAGCGCACACTAGGTTAGAGATCATATGGATGCATAGTGAGTCTCTCGAGGGCTAGGGTGGCTGAAGAGAAGAAGAGGAACCAAGAATGAAGAAGTTGGAAGCAAGGATCAAGAGTGGATCAAGTTTTCAGCTTATCCGGTAGAGACCGGACAGTACGGTCCTAGGGACCGTATGGTACGGTCTTCATTGAAGATCCAGACAGAGAAGTGAAGTCTCGGGATGCTGAGAAAATGAAGACCGGACAATGGGACCGTATGGTACGGTCAAGGAGACCGGACAGTACGGTCATCAGAGGATTTCCAGACAGAGAAGTTGAAGTTTCTGGAAGTGGAAGAAATGAAGACCGGACAATCGACCGGATGGTACGGTCCTAGGGACCGGACAGTACGGTCTTCATTGGAGATGAAGAAGAAGATGGAGATGCGCCTGGAAATAGAGACCGGACAGTACGGTCTGGAAGAGACCGGACAGTACGGTCCTATTGTACGGTCTCTAGTTTCGCAGGGCACTTTTGGGCAACGGCTAGTTTTGGGTTGGTAGCCTATATATAGTTGGTTGCCCGCCCCTTGAGGGGTCTCTTGGCCATTGTTGGAGTGCAGGAAACTCAGAGGAAGCCAAGAGCAAGAGAGAGAAGCACTTGTGAAGGATTTGGAGTGATCCCAGTGCTTGAGAGAGTAGCAATTGCATCCACTTGATCTCTAGGCTAGTGTGAGCTTGAGAGAGTCACTTCGGTTTGTTACTCTTGGTCTATGGCAAGGCTTAGACCGGTTAGGCGTCGGTGTTGAGCTGTCCAAGGAGATTGTGGAAGCTAACACAAGTTTGTACACGGTCTTGGAGCTTCCCGTGCGAAAGAAGCATCACTAGTGGAGCGCCCTTTGGCACGCATCAAGTGCGGAGCCTTACCTCCGGAAGAGTACCCGGGATCGAGTCCGGCGGGACGTGCCCGCGACTTCACTCGGAGGGTGAAGTGTGCTCTAGGAGGGATCGCCATCGAGCGGAGGGACGGGGTCGAGACTCCGGCGGGAGTGACCCAACGTGGAGTAGGGGAAGGCGCCATCCTTCCGAGACCGCGGGAAAAATCATGAGCATTCCTATCCTTATCTCCTTTACTTACTAGCATTTACGTTTCCGCATTTACCTTATGTGCTAGTAGAATTGCATGATAGGTTGTCTCTTTACTACTTGGTAGAATTGCTTGTTAGGGTGTTGCTAGTTGCATAGACTAGATTGTGTGCGCGCATCGCTTGCTTTTGTTATCACCATATCTAGTCTTGCTAGCTTCACGCCTAAAGTACGTTTGGGAGAAATTGTTGGCACACCGATTCACCCCCCCCCCCTCTCGGTGCCCTTGATCCTTTCAAGTGGTATCAGAGCCTCGTAGCTCAAATAGGGCTTAACCGCCTTGAGTAAGGATGCTGAGAGATCATGGACCGCCCCCGTTCGATGGGCCGACTATGCCTATTGGAAAGCTCGCATGCAAGCTTACCTCGAGGCTCTCGACCCTATCGCATGGGAGGTGACAAGTTCCGGTGTCTCTCTAAGGACTCCCATTGGTACTCTTGATGTGAATCTCGCAAAGGCAAATGCTAAAGCTAAAAATGCCTTGTTTGAAGCTATCACTAAAGAGGTCTTTGCTCGAGTCAAGTCCGCGGGTACTGCTCATGAAGTATGGACACAAATTCAACAAATTCATGAGGGTTCCACGGACGTGAAAGAGGAAAGATACTATATGCTAAAGAACAAATATGATGACTTTGCCATGTCTTCAAATGAGCTAATCAATGACACTTACTCTCGCTTGAATGTGCTTGTAGAGGATATCAACTCTCTCGGTGTGAAGGACAAGATTGATGATGGTGACCTTGTGCGGAAGATCATGAGGATTCTCCCAAGGGAGAAATATGGAGCACTCATCACATGCCTCTTCAACACCGACATGCGAGACCTCACCACCCACAAGCTACTTGGGAAGATCACCGCCTTCGAGAGCTACAACCTCGACAAGAAGCTTGATGAGAAGCCCTCCAAGAATCTTGCTTTTGCATCCGAGGGGTCAAGCAAGAAGATGAAGAAGGTGGTGACTCAAGATTCAAGTGATGAAGAGCTTGAAGAAGACGTTGAAGACTTGTTGCAACTTCATCCTAATGATCTAGCACTCCTTATGAAGAGAAGCAACTTCTTCAAGAGAAGATTCATCAACAAGAAAGATGCCGAGTGCTACAATTGTGGGGAGAAGGGTCACTTTGCCAAGGAATGTCCGAAGCCAATCAAAAAGAGCAAGAAGAAGACTCAAGAGTCTAGCGATGATGAAGAAGAAGACCCTAGAAGCAAGTACAAGGCAAGGAAGAGGTTTGTCAAGAAGGAAAGCTCTAGAGGCAAAGACAAGAGAAGATCATCTCGCAAGGGACTCTTTGTTGGAGAGTGGGTCACGGATGATGATAGTGAAGAAGAAGAAAGTGATGACTCATCCTCCAAGGGAAAGAAGATGGCCGGCATTGCTCTCACAAACATGTCCGAGACTCTACCTCCTCCACCACCTACTTGCTTGATAAGCCCACATATGAGGAACTCTTGGATAGCATTCTCCTAACCGGCAAGATGATCAAGAAGAGGGACAAGACCATTGCTCGGTTGGAGAAGGAACATGAAGTGGCCGCTTTCCGAGTTCGTCAACTTGAGGGTGAACTTAGGGACTTATCCATCTCTCACAAGGCTCTTGATGAAGACTATGACAAGCTTAAGGAAGACCACATGAAGCTCAAGGAGAAGTCCAAGTTACTAGAGGATGAGCTCAAGCACCTTTCCACCTCTCTCATAACCTTGGATGAGAGCGATGACAAGCTCAAGGTTGATCACAAGAGGCTCAACGACAAGTTCAAGGTTCTTGAGGAGGAACATCAATCCATCCTCGAAAAGAGTAACACTTCTTCTTCTAGTTCATCTATTTCTGATTCTTCATATATTACTTGTGATGGACTAACTCCCTCTCTTGAGAGCATCTCTCTTGATGAGAACATATTGAAGGAATATCAAAGGAGGAGAGAGCTTCGGTGATGGACGGCTTTGAGAGGCTCACAAGGGGAAGGACCATTCATAAGGAGATACTTGGTCGGAACCTTGTGAACAACCCCGGGCACAAGGGACTCGGCTCCTACCCCGCCGCCATCAACCTCATCGGCAAGGACGAGGACATTCCACCTTGGGTAGTTCCCCTCATGGCGGACGACTACTATTGTGAGAAGTGTTGCCGTGACGGGCACACTAGCAAGAATTGTCCCAAGGTGAGAAGTTCCAAAGTTTTGCCCAACGCTAACTTGTTCCATGAGAATACACACTACAAGCTCTTTAGGGACAAGAAAGGAAGGGTGAAGGCAAAGGCTCTTGGATCACCCGACAAGAGGAGGATGATGAGGAAGATTTGGGTGCCCAAATGCATAGTTGACCTTGAGAGGCCAACCAAGTGCGAGTGGGCTCCCAAGAACAAGACCTAGAAGGGTGATGGTGGTGGACCGTGCGCCGCAACGTCAACTCATGAACGTCCACCACAAGCAATGTGTGCTTCATCGACAAATCTACTCTTCAAGGAGGTAACTTGTATCATAGTAGTTTCTTTTCTTGCATTGCTTGCATGGTAGCTAGGTGCTCCTTTGTGAACTAGTATGTTTGCATCCATGCATATGTAAATAACTAAAAGAAAAGAACAAAAAAATTAGTTCAAGGTCTAACTTTCTCAAGATAGCTATGAGTATGGGGGATGCTTGAGTTGGTGGACCGACAGGCTCAAGGCAAGGTTTGGCTCATAGTGAGTAAGCTTGAGAGAGGCTCAAACTTGACCTTGAGTAGGTTTCCTTTATACGTTGTCTTAACTTTGCTTGCATATCACATGGCATATTTACTTTCTCTTGCATTTGTATGATATGCTTGTCTCATGCATTGCATATAGGAAATCACAAAGGAGTTGTCACACTATGAGGAAGTGCTTCATTCGCAATATGATCTCACATCTCATAAAAGTGTGACGAAAGAAAAGAATTGTGCTTCATGCCCATTGAGTCTTGCTAAATGATCCTCAAGGTTAAATCTACTTGCACGGATCATAGGCAAAGGGCTCATACATACCCCTCCTTTGGTTTTATCTCTTTTGGTTCTTATTGGATGCTTCTTATTTGCCGATTGAAAAATTACTATAAGCCTATACGCAACCTATATTGGTCTATTTTCAAAGGAGTGTTTGAGAGTTCCCCTTCGAGTCCATGTTTGGCGTTTATTTGGTTTTTGTGTGAGAAACTTGGACTTAGAAGGAAATTCCTTGAAAATCAGCTTTTCTGGACTGGACCGTACAATACGATCCTGAAGACCGTACAAGACGGTCTGGTTATGTTCATCAGGAGATCACTTTCAATCCAATCCGTTGATTCAGTGTTGGATCGATCCTGACCGTTGATTCAAACTTAACCTAAATCCTAACGTTCCACGCCGTGTTACTGTGCATCTTCACCGAGTTACGGCCGCCGTTCGCCGCGCCCAAGCTCCCGCCATCGCCCTCGCCTTCGCGCGCACGCGCCACCGCCGTACAGCGCCGCCGACCAGCCGCCGTTGAGCTCGCCGCCGACGTGCGCCACCAACCACCTCCGCGCACCACCTGCTCCTCCACCGCGCCCTCGCACGCGCTCGCGAGCCCTAGCAGCCGCGCCGCGCCGCACCTCCACGCCGAGCCGCCGCCGCTCCACCTCGCCGTGCGCCGCCGGGGACGCCGACCTCGTCGACAAGCATCTCGCAAGGAGCTCCACCTTCACCGCGCGTGACCACGAGCAGCTGCTCTTCCCCCTCGCGCGCGATTGCTCCTCCCCGGCGCCTCACCAGACCAAGCACCACCACCTCGACGATCGGCGTCGATTGACTGCTCTGGTGAGCCACTGATACCCATGGATTGCACAGTAGCCTCGATCGGATTCCATCTCTAGAGTTTGAGCCAATCCTCCTTCATCGATTAAAATCCCTAGAAAATCATCCAAAAATCGAACCTTTATTGCGAAATCGATATGCATTGCTGACTATTGCTTCGCAATTTAGGTCGTTTACCTACCATTGTCATAGTGTTCGAGTATTGCACTTCATTTATCTATGACATGTTGGTAGTCGTTCACTATTGTGTCGATTTTTAATTCCATACCATACACTAGCTCGACACTTAGTACTATCCTCGATTAGTGGTACATTGAGTCTATTGCATATGATCTATGTACACTAGTTGATCTCCACCCATAATCGACAATGCCGTAGTTCCCCCTTGCATATTTGCCGGCATTGTGTCCTTTACCTCTGCGCTAGGACTTCATCTAGATTTACGCGCTTACCTACGATTCTTGCTTGTAGATTATAGTAGGTTATTCTATACTCATATACCCTGTCTATTCCTATCGTGCAGTGGCAGTTGTCAGCAAGCAGTGGGCAGTTGACAGCAGAGCAGAGACAGTGGACGGATTGAGGGCCAAGCCCTTAGTCCTATCTTCGGCAGTCAGCCGTTAGTGGACGGGTTGGTGAGCCAAGCTCACTCGCCCTATCTTGTCTGCAGCCCAGTCAGCAGCTATGGCAGGTTCTGGCAGAGGCAGAGGCAGAGGCAGAGGTGACCGTGATAAGGGCAAGGCCAAGGCTCCAGATCCACAGCCCAAGAGGAAGAAGCAGAGGACAGGTGATCCATAGTGGGATCGGGCTCTCAGGGCAGCTGAGGTGGACCTCCCTACTGGCAGAGACACTGGGTTCCGGATCAGGGACCCACCTGCTGGAGGACAGGGGGAGACTCTTAGGAGGTCTTCCAGAGCTAGAGCCACAGTGCAGCGGACTCCGTCCACCCGCGGGGTTGGTACGTCGAGGACCGCGTAGGAGCAGCAGGCTCAGTCAGAGGAGGAGAGCTCTTCCAGCTCCCGTGACGAGGTCACAGAGGGTGGCAGGCAGAGGATGGCTGCCAAGTTCTGTGCACTCGACAGGACTGCTTCACTCAAAGACGTGCTTGCTGAGGACGCTCTCAGGCTTCCAGGCCCCGTCCTCAAGAAGTTCAGGAGAGTCTCCGAGGAGACCTGGGTACCTGCCAGGAGAGACCCACAGGCAGGAGGTCGCTTCTGGACTTTACTACAGCAGAGGATAGCAGCTGGACTGAGGAGCAGACTGCGTACTGGTGGAGCTGATAAGCTCTTTGTCACTCACCAGCTCTGCAGCATACAGGCTGCTAGCAGAGGTGCCGGGACAGACTTCACACAGCACTTGTCCTATATCCCGGGCCTCGAGGAGATCATCACCACACAGATGAGATGGGACTATGATATAGTGATGGACTTCTACGCTTCCTTGTGGATTGCTCAGGATCGCTCAGCGATATGGTTCATGCTCAGAGGGCAGCCCCACAGAGTGACTAGGGAGGACCTCGTAGCGGCCCTTGAGACAGTTCAGCACGAGACCAGGGTGTTCCCTCTTGCTCACCCAGGGATGGAGCCTCCCCGCAGACCTCTTGGGGGACACCTACCGTCAGACGAGGATATGAGCATTGCTTTCCCTCCACCTCACCCGAAGAACTACAGCCGAGCTCACACCAGACTTACTCACGAGGGCAGAGTTCTCAGGAGTATTCTTAGCAAGACCATTGTGCCGAGGAGTGGATATAGGGATCAGTTTTCTATACTCTCACAGTGGGTCGTCATGCTGATACTGAGGCACAGAGGTTTTGACCTGGTGGATCTTATACTGAGCCAGATGGAGGACGTCATTGCAGAGAGCATAGCTGCTAGACACTTAGCCTTCGCTCCACTGATTTGCTATATTTTGAGGAGGCTACAGTTGTTGTCTCAGGAGGACTACGATGAGTTGCCCAAGAAGACTACAGCGTACACTCCTTTACCTGCCTCCGACAGACGGGTTGCTACCTGGGAGTCAGCTTCACAGGAGAGTTCTTCACAGGGCCTAGGTGACACAGCTACCGAGACAGAGCAGCACATACAGACTGGTAGCCAGATGGAGTCCATTCCTGAGGACGTGACTCCGGACTCTAGAGCAGGACCTTCAGGCTCAGCTACAGCTCCAGCTCAGACAGATTCAGTACTACGTGCAGAGCTTGCTGCTATCCGTAGAGAGCTCCAGAGTCAGCGAGAGGATAGGGAGAGAGACCGACAGATGCTAGACAGCGTGGTTCTCACTCAGAGGGAGATGGCCTCTGGCTTGTCGTCACTGTTCACAGGCTTTGATGCGATTGCTCAGACTCTTCGCCTCTTTGGACAGGCATTGCCAGGCCTCCCGTCGTTCGCTCCTCTCACCTTCCCATTTGTGCTGCCACCAGATACAGTACAGTTTCAGCAGCTACAGCAGCAGCAGCACCAGTTTGCCCAGGCACAGGCAGGACAGTCAGCCAGCCAGGGACAGTACTTCAGTTCCTTACTCACGGCTCCCATCTCACCTTCTGGTGCACCTACGGTGGGGCCGTCGTCGTCCACGTTTGCTGGTTTGGCAGGAGAGGCAGGACCTTCACACCAGTACCGTTCTTCACCAGGGTTCTCCATGACACCGTCAGCGCTTCTTGCTTCTACAGCTCCGAGCGTCTCACCGCTCCAGCTGACGAGTCCTTTCTTCGTGTCACCACTGCCAGCTCGTACCCTCGACTTTGACACAGTAGCACAGACCGTCTCAGTACAGACAGACTCAGTGCTTACAGCTTCACAGGCAGAGGTAGTGACTACTACACCTGAGACAGCAGCAGTGGATCTCACAGATTTCGGGTACACCCGTGAGGAGGTAGATGAGGCTCTTGCTACAGGACAGGATCCACCATCCAGAGCAGCCTCACCTACTAGCAGTTTCACTTGGACCCCTAGTCGCTCACCCTCTCCTTCAGTCCACTCAGCTTCAGACTCAGAGGCAGTCCAGTACGCAGGGCAGCTTGAGCAGGCACTCCTTCAGACAGACTCCCCTGGGATAGCTCACAGGCAGCTTGTGCCGTACACACCACTCTTTCAGCCTCAGGAGTCTTTGGGGATGCCGCGGACTTGGACTTGGACACCTCCAGTGCCACCCTCTCAGCAGCAGCAGGACAGTACTCAGCCTACCAGTTCTTCAGCACCTGCTGCCACTGCACCTCCTCCAGCCTCCGACGCGTAGGACAGCTGCTTTTTTCTCTTTTCCTTCTTTCTCTTTTTGGTCATTGGTGCCAAAGGGGGAGAGAGTTAGAGAGATCTTGTATAGGTCCAGGGGGAGTAGCAGAGTGATCTTGTGTCTAGGGGGAGTGTGAGACAGTTTTTTGTCCAGGGGGAGACCATTTGTGACTTCATTTGTATATTCTCTTGGTACTTCGTGCTTATCTAATCTTCTCGATCACTCTTACGCATTCCATTCTTTATCTTTTGATATGTGTTGTCACCAATCACCAAAAAGGGGGAGATTGTAAGCTTCATGACCATTGGAGTTCGGAAACCCCAAAGGTATGAATGTTTTGGTGATTGGGTGACCATATTGATGTGACTAACATTTCCTTGTAGGATATTCAAATGGTCATGTCAATGAAGTGTCGTCTCACATACTCTATCTATCGACGACTTGGTGATTGGTTGCCTCGACAATTCGGATCGAGAACTTGATGGAGTCCAAGGTTGAAGATGGATCAAGGCTAAGGACATGATAGACCAAGCAAGTGTTGGCTTCGTAGATGTTAGCTTGAGTCCATAGGAAAAACCGGACTATCAAGAGGGATCGAATTGGTTCTCTTAGCGCACACTAGGTTAGAGATCATATGGATGCATAGTGAGTCTCTCGAGGGCTAGGGTGGCTGAAGAGAAGAAGAGGAACCAAGAATGAAGAAGTTGGAAGCAAGGATCAAGAGTGGATCAAGTTTTCAGCTTATCCGGTAGAGACCGGACAGTACGGTCCTAGGGACCGTATGGTACGGTCTTCATTGAAGATCCAGACAGAGAAGTGAAGTCTCGGGATGCTGAGAAAATGAAGACCGGACAATGGGACCGTATGGTACGGTCAAGGAGACCGGACAGTACGGTCATCAGAGGATTTCCAGACAGAGAAGTTGAAGTTTCTGGAAGTGGAAGAAATGAAGACCGGACAATCGACCGGATGGTACGGTCCTAGGGACCGAACAGTACGGTCTTCATTGGAGATGAAGAAGAAGATGGAGATGCGCCTGGAAATAGAGACCGGACAGTACGGTCTGGAAGAGACCGGACAGTACGGTCCTATTGTACGGTCTCTAGTTTCGCAGGGCACTTTTGGGCAACGGCTAGTTTTGGGTTGGTAGCCTATATATAGTTGGTTGCCCGCCCCTTGAGGGGTCTCTTGGCCATTGTTGGAGTGCAGGAAACTCAGAGGAAGCCAAGAGCAAGAGAGAGAAGCACTTGTGAAGGATTTGGAGTGATCCTAGTGCTTGAGAGAGTAGCAATTGCATCCACTTGATCTCTAGGCTAGTGTGAGCTTGAGAGAGTCACTTCGGTTTGTTACTCTTGGTCTATGGCAAGGCTTAGACCGGTTAGGCGTCGGTGTTGAGCTGTCCAAGGAGATTGTGGAAGCTAACACAAGTTTGTACACGGTCTTGGAGCTTCCCGTGCGAAAGAAGCATCACTAGTGGAGCGCCCTTTGGCACGCATCAAGTGCGGAGCCTTACCTCCGGAAGAGTACCCGGGATCGAGCCCGGCGGGACGTGCCCGCGACTTCACTCGGAGGGTGAAGTGTGCTCTAGGAGGGATCGCCATCGAGCGGAGGGACGGGGTCGAGACTCCGGCGGGAGTGACCCAACGTGGAGTAGGGGAAGGCGCCATCCTTCCGAGACCGCGGGAAAAATCATGAGCATTCCTATCCTTATCTCCTTTACTTACTAGCATTTACGTTTCCGCATTTACCTTATGTGCTAGTAGAATTGCATGATAGGTTGTCTCTTTACTACTTGGTAGAATTGCTTGTTAGGGTGTTGCTTGTTGCATAGACTAGATTGTGTGCGCGCATCGCTTGCTTTTGTTATCACCATATCTAGTCTTGCTAGCTTCACGCCTAAAGTACGTTTGGGAGAAATTGTTGACACACCGATTCATCCCCCCCCCCCCCTCTCGGTGCCCTTGATCCTTTCACCTGGGCTAGGCCTTGGCTTCTTTTCCAGGTGCGTGGCCTCAGTTGATATTCTGGTAGGTTCTGGGCCTTTAAACCATGAATTATATTCCCGCGGCGAGCGTCGTTTGATGGACGTGTTGGAATCGTCGCCTTAGGCCTTGTTTACACCTGGAAATCCCTGTTTTCCACCTGCACATCCAAATCTTGAGGTACACGTGGAAATAGGTTATTTGATAACAATATGCAAGTAACAAGTGTTAGTTCTTCCTTATTTATAGAGCCAATTGACGGTCAAAAACTGGGTCTAAGGACCGTCAACAGTAGGCCTACTAGATGGTGATGTATCTTGTACTATGTATTATCAAAGTATGATTGAATATGTGGATGAATGGTTTTGATTATTGATTGCCTGGATTTTATGGTCTTTATATGCACTTGTTCCTACGCTTAGTGATGACTAAGTACTAGATGTTATCTTTAATTGTGGTGGCAATAAGAGGTGAGAGATTCAATCTCTCACTATCTCCATTGTGGTTAAGGTAATATTGGGATCTTCTAATGCGCCATATTTGCATATTGTCTCTGTACCTCAACGCGCTGGAATATGCGATGATTCTTGAGATGACGTGTAGAGTGGGAAGCGGCTACTGATTACGAAGACTGGTCGTGACAGGGCTCGACGGAAAAGGGTTGTTTCCTACCGATCTTCGGTTGTCAATAATTGAGTAATTCCGTTTATGATGCTATTTAATTAGGCTTTTTGGTTACGATCTCAACTAGCAGACTTTGGCTAACTTACCCCGTGATTTAATCAGGTTCCTTAGGCTGTTCAAGCAACACTCAGACAATTTAGCCTCCGTGCCGACCGGCACACTCCCTGTGCCGATCGGCACAACCCCCAACTTTCCCAAAGCTCGCGCCCTCGCTCGCTAGAAAGCCTGGCTAACTCTTTTACTGATGATTCTGCTTAATTTCCATTGGTCCTTGTGGTTTGATTAAACCTTGGAATACTCTTCTGGGGGAAAAAGTGCTACAACTGTACACCGTCCACTTGCGGTATATAAGTAGGTGCCTACAAACGACCAACAAGCTATCTTTTTCTGGCGCCGTTGCCGGGGACCTTTGTTCGAATTAGGCATTGTTTGAAGTTTGAGAAATTGGCTGTGGTTCCGACCAGCACACCTTTGTGCCGACCGGCACACTACTTTCTCTCCTTTTGATTTCTCAGTTTTTTCTAGTATATATGTCCTGTTTATTTAACCAGACAGATATGGACGGTGCTAAGTCAAATAAATCCTTAATTTACCTCGATGATCCAGAGATTCTCTTTCGCAAGCGTAAGGCGGAAAAGAAAAGCAAGTCAGTGGGAGACATAGAAGACAACAGCGAGCCACTCAGCCCGAGGGCATTGTTTGCAGCTCTAGAAGAAGACAAGGAAGAAGAAGTTCCAGAAGTAGAAGACATGGCAGACAGAACACCGATAGCTGGTCGTCTCAAGCCTGCCCTGGACAATGTTATCAAGACTGAGTTTACTGCACAAACTCAACCTTTTCAGCTGGAGCGCTACATGTCTATGGTTGGACAACAACCGTTCACAGGTTCTGAAGATCCTAATATGCATTTGCAACATTTTCATGAAATCTGCAGTACCTTTCAATTGCAACATATGACTGCCAATGAAGCCAAGGTGCGACTGTTTCCTCTATCTCTTATTGGGCGTCCTAAGCAGCGGTACCATGGGTTACCTCCTGCAACAAAGATTAGTTGGGATCAACTCTCTGCAGAATTTTTGGCAAAGTACTTCCCTCCAGGCAAGACTCAAGCTTTGAAGAACAAGATCCTTGGATTTACTCAACTTGCTGATGAGAGTGTTGGAGAAGCACGGTATCGATTCAATGAGTACAACGATGCCTGTCCGCACAATGGCCTTGCTGAATGGGAGCTACTTGAAAGGTTCTACACGGGTTTGAATCTTTTGTCCCGACATCACTTAGATGCTTCTTCTGGAGGAGCGTTTTTGGACAAGACACCCGCTCAAGCCACAGCCTTGATCAAGAAGATAGAGCAAAGTCAATCATAGGTTGGTGAGAGAGAAAGTAGAAGCCTTCAACCTTCTACGGGACAAATGAAGAGTGTGGTGGAAAGAGCTTATGATGAATTGCTTATAGACAAGCTTGACACCATACAAAGGAGATTGGACAAGATTGATCACATTCCCAAGGAAGAGACCGTCAAGCTAGCGGAATCCCGATCCACATGTGAAGAATGTGGAGAAGTTGGTCATGTGAGCAAGGATTGCCCCGAGGATGCGAAGATGCTAAATTATGTCAAGATCCAAGGATGGAAGACTCCATATCAGCAGCAAAGAAGTAGCTTCACCCCATCATCATCTATGCAAAACGCTACCCCGCTTCGGATTCAATGCCAAGAGTTCTTTCAAGCTCAAGAGAAGGTCAACAAGGACACCCAAGCCAAATTCAAGGAAGTTGATCGTGTGCTTGAGGCAATCAATGATAAAGTCATCGAAGTGGAAAGTTCTAATCAGCAAATTCTCCAATTCATGAAGATGATGGAGAAACAAATGGCCCAATTAGCTGAATCGGTGCAAGGTGAGAAGGGAACTCTTCCTGGTAATACCCGCTCTGCAGAACAGCTGAAATCTATCGCTACGAGGTCTGGGAAGCAAACAGAAGATCCGAAGTTTGTAGCTGGAGCAAGACGACCTCGTGCCGACCGGCACGACACTGGTGCCGACCGGCACAGTGAAGAAGATGGTGCCGACCGGCACACAGAGGGTGCCGATCGGCACACTGAGGAGATTCACCTTTCAGGTCTGAAAAGGGAACTGAGAACAAGGAACACGGTCCTGCTACCTTTCTGGACACGCAGCTGTTGACCAAGACAGAAAGGATTCGACACCATGATGAGCAATTCTCCAGGTTTGTCGATATTATGAAGAAGTTATATATCAATGTCCTGTTCCTTGATGCCCTTCAAGTTCCCACTTATGCTAAGCACACAAAGGATATCATGCAAAGCAAGAAGTCATTAGCATCGGAAGAAGTGTTGACGGCTCTTAGACCCAATATTTACCCGTCAACTAGCTGCGCTTTTTATAATAAAACAATCACCAAAAGTAGACTTAGGTCTTTAAACTAATGATTTCCACAAGTCTTGGTGAATTTGTGAGTGCAGCTGCAGTTCATAGGAAAACGGGGAAAAGGAAGCATAAAAGGCCCAAGTTGGAAACACCAATTTTCCCCGGAATAAAGAATTCCTCTCTTGAAGCCCAAAATCTAAATATCCTGGCTTCAACTCCACCCACAGCAGGTGGATCAGAGGACAACACAGCCCAGGGAAGCAGCACGAGGAAGACCAGGCCCAGAGGGGCCCACCAGGGGTCGGCCGACCCCAAACCCTAGGTCGGCCGACCTGTGGTGGAGGCCCCCCTGGCCTATTTTGTTATGTCGGTTCGCCACCGCCTTCCAGAGGTCGGTTCCACCTGCAATCAATGCCACCGACCTAAGGAACCGCCTCAAGTTGCCGACCTTCTTGGGCTATAAATAAAGGGGTACCCCCCTCCTCCAAAACACATCACAAGACACAAGTCATTCCACTCCCATCCAGGCCAAGGGCCTCTTGTACAGTAGTAGAATAGAGGAGAGGGCAAGGATCAAGGAGAGGGATAGCTTTCCTTTGGTTATTTCCTTATCTTGTACCCTTGGCGGATATTTATCTTATTAATAGTTCATCGTTCGTTCTTCATTCGTTCGTCGTTCGTTCATCGTTCTTCATTCGTTCGTCGTTCGTTCATCGTTCGTCGTTCGTTCTTAGTTCGTTCATCGTTCGTCGTTCGTTCGTCGTTCATTCATAGAACGATCGTTGTTCTTATTCGTAAGATTAGTATTCGTGATGTTATTGATCTAGCGAGCTTTACATACTAGTCGTTATTCTTGTTATACTTGTTTACGGGATCATCGCTCCGAGAAGGGTGCTCTAGCCTTCCAGATTGGTACCAGGACCGGGGTTAGAGTAGTAATCGACGGCATAGACGTGGTGTCTAGGCTAGAGGTTACCTTTGTTTGCAGCGTGCCCCACGGTTTGTAGAGGTAGGCGGCCGGTAGTGACAGCCCTGTCCGTCCCTTGTAATCCTCCACGTTCGGGTTCGTCGTAGAGCTACAGGCTGGCGTGACATGGCAGACCAGGTCTATACCAGTGTCCGAAGTAAACAAGTAGAACTTGAGAGCGATCGTCCTGCGGGACAACTAGATCTTTATTCATCCTCTCAATCCTATACTACTGCCATTCTTGTGTGTCCTTGGGTTAAACTAACCTTGCTGCAGATTATCACCGTTCCTTGGGGAAAACAAATACGATACCTTGGAATACTCCCGGGTGAAGTGCTACAACGGTATTCCGTGCGCTTGCGGATTTATTCGTGGTGTAAGAAATACCAACAAGCATTTCTGGCGCCGTTGCCGGGGAAAACGAATACGATACCTTGGAATACTCCCGGGTGAAGTGCTACAACGGTATTCCGTGCGCTTGCGGATTTATTCGTGGTGTAAGAAATACCAACAAGAAGTAGTAAAGATGACAAGAGAGTGCACTGCAGCTATCAATGACATTACACCAGAAAAGAAGCCCGACCCCGGATCTCCTAGTATCCGGTGTTTGATTGGAGCTCAAATCTTTGAAGGGGCCTTATGCGATCTCAGAGCAAGTGTAAGTGTCATGCCTCGTTATGTCAATTTGCCAGAGTTGGAGCCTACGGCCATGTGTTTGGAGTTGGCCGATCAATCGGTTCGCTATCCCGATGGAATTGCTGAAGATGTGCCTGTTCAAATTGGTGATCATATAGTCCCTGTGGATTTCATTGTGCTTGATATGGATAGAAGGACGAAGACTTCATTGATTTTGGGCCGGCCATTCTTAAGGACAGCAAAGGCAAACATTGATGTGGGGAGTGGAAAGATAAGTTTTGACATAAGTGGAGCCTCCTACACTTTCAAGTTTCGCCCCAAGGGAGAAGAAAGCCGTACGGTCTCTGGAATCGAGGGTAATTGGAGGAAGGATATGTCCTACAATTAAAGAAGAAGAGACAAGAGAACCTTGTAGTGTTGCAACCATGTTTCCCGTAGAGCGACGCTAAGGAAGTGATTTATACAGGGAGGTCAAGCTCTACGACCTTTTCAAAACTAAGAGCGCTTTTGAGAGGCAACCCAAAATCCGGGGAGCGAGTCATAGGGAGAGTCTTTTTGTGTTAGTGCTTTCGGGAGGGCAACCCGTAAATTAGAAGTTTAGTGCTAACCGGGAGGGCAACCCGGCCTTTAAATTGTTTGCTTGTAATCCACAATAATGCTCCCGGAATAAAATTTGTTAGTCCAAGTGTTTGTTTTAACTTTTGTGTGAACCTCTGCGCTGTCTGTTTACTTTCTGCAATTTTTTATTTTTGTATTTTTGCTTGTCACTAACAGCGCAGTAAAAAAAGAAACAAAAAGAGAAAAATTTGGTTCGTGCCGACCGACACAAGGCCGTGCCGACCGGCACCAGAAGCTGGCACGCCAAATGGTGCTCTGAAAGATACCCCTATCTGGAGATGCAAATTAACTGGGGGTAAGACAAGGAAAATGTGCGGAATATTCGAGGAAGAAAAAATCGAAAAGGTGAGTTCAACAATTGTCCCGAGAATATTTTCGTGTTTTTGGTATTTTTCTGTGTCGCAGAAATATATTGGACGATTCTTGCGGAAGAAGGAGGCACTAGCGGAAATTTGGCACTGTTGCCGACCGGCACCCGACCCGTGCCGATCGGCACTACAAAGAAACGCAACCTCCAGGAATCTCGATGCTAAATGAAGACCGACATCCGCAAGAAAATTTGAAATTTTGGCTACACAAGGCAACGAAGTTTTGAATCGGGCACGGACTGCACGGTGCCGACTGGCACCGTACTGTGCCGACCGGCACACTGGCCAGGAATTCAATCAAAGCATCAAAGTTTGCGCACGTTAGAAGGAGGAAAAATCACTGACGTCCATGAAGCTGCCGAGCACAGGGGGAACACTGAACACCCTGCCTTGGGATGGAGCAAAAGTGCCGACCGGCACGGTCTCCGTGCCGATCGGCACCACATGGAAAATTCAAATTTCGAATTTGCTCCCCTGTTTCCCGACATGCGACACTGTACGCGGCATGGGGAAGAGGAAAAGAAGTTGCTGACGCCAAGGCGCGGGGGAATTAGTGCAAAATTTGAATTGTGCCGACCGGCACGGTCTCCGTGCCAATCGGCACCGCATGGAAAAGCCAAGCCTTTGCAGGTGCACCCCTGTCTCCCGACATGCGACACTGTTTCAAGCATGGGGAAGAGGAAAAGAAGGCGTGGCAGCCGAGGGACGACGGAATCCGCGAAAATTTGAACCGTGCCGGCCGGCGCGGCACTGTGCCGACCGGCACGCCAGGGGAATTTGAACCGGCGCGGGTTCCTTCCCTTGGACGCCTTGGAGAGCTATAAGGGGGGGCACTACCTCCTCCATTTTCGCCACAACTTCCTGGTAAATCTCTCCACTCCTCCACTTCCTCCGTTTGCGCAATTCGTTTCCGTTTTTGTAGGAGATGAAGGGACTCGGATCCACGCTCAAGAGCGCCGGCAAGAGGATTCGCCGGGGGTTCGGCTCCGGCGGGTCGCAGCAGTCCGGCGGCAACAACTCCAGCAACAACTCCAACAACAACTCCGGCAGCGACTCCGGCTCCTTCATCTCGACGCGGAGGGCAAGTTCGGCGGGCTATGATAGCCTCGAGCTCTCCGTCGAGATGACTCCGCCACGAGGGCGGGACGACTTCTTCATCGCCCACCACGACTCCGACATCCCTCGAGGACCGAGGCCGTGCACGAGGAGCGCCGCCGCCGCCGTCGCGGCGGGCGGACCATCGATGGAGGCCGAGTCGAACATGCCGGCATATGTGCCGCGCGCAGTTCGGGAGGGGTTCACCCTCACGAGCTTGGAGGAGGAGCACATCTACACCAACATCCACGGCCGCATCATCACCAACATCAACATGGATGAGGAGTTCCTCACCAAGGTTGGGGTGTGGCCGGACCTCCAACAATGCTTCATCAACCTTGGGTGGGAAACCCTCCACGACCAAGTGAGCAGCTTCGACATCGAGCTCATCACCGAGTTCATCACCACCATGAGCCGCGAGACGAACGAGCAAGGAGGCGAGGAGATCAAGTTCTGTGTGCAGGACGAGCCTTACTCCATCACGATCGAGACATCTCCGATGCTCTCGGTTTTGATAGGGAGGCCCCCGTATACGACGCGGCGACTACGGAGATGCTCGACGCATTTTGGCACCGCATCGCCGACGCGGAGGTGCGCAAGAGGGGGCACATCAAGAACCCCACGATCCAAATCCTTCACCGGTGGATGGCCGCGCGCACCACCGGCCGCTTCGACACCACCAACATCTCCGACACGGACTTGCATTGGCTCTACAACGCCATTGCGAGTCCGTCCAAGTGCAATCCCATCATGTTGATGGTGGGGAGTTGGTTTAGCCAAAGGGCCAACCCTAAGGCGAAGCTAGCTTTTGAGGCTACCTCCAAACAATCGTCTTCAATGTCACCGACGGCAACCTCATGATGAAGGACGATTGTTGGATGAGGCCGGCCCTCATCGACGAGTCCATTGTGCGCGGGAAGACCATCACGGGGAGTGCCAAGCTCGGCTACTACGTCTGCGGCACCGGCATCAAGCTCCCCTGCCCCGAGCTCGCCCTCTTCCTCCCGAACAAGATCGACGGAGGGAATTGGCTCGAGGCCGACCTCCGCGAGCGACACAAGGTGACGAAGACCAAGCGCGGGAGGAAGGAGGTCGTCGGGCAGTCTTCGGCGAGCGCAGCAGCGGACTGGGACAGCTGGGACGCGGCACCAGCTGCGCCTAGCCAACCGGCGCAGCAGGCACCCGTGCCGACTGGCACGGGCTTCGCGCCGGTCGGCACAGGCCCCGTGCCGACCGGCACCGACCCCAGGTACTTCGGAATGGCCCCTGTCTACCCTCAGTACTTCCAGGGGGCACCCTACTATGCTCCTGCAGCTCCTCCGGAGGCGAATTTTGCCCCGATGCATCGATACATCGACAACAACGTTCAATACGTTGAACGCATCGACGACTTGGCGGGCGCGATGCGGAGCAACACCGACGCGATGATCGACGAGTTCGCAAGATTGGAGGCGGCGTACTACGGCTTCGACTACACGCAGCCACCTCCATTCGATGGGTAGTGTGTCGTGTACGGCACAACTTGTATCGGTTTCCCGGTTTGCGTTTTTCTTTCCCTTCGCATTTCCTTTATTTACTTATGTGTGTGTGAGCGGGTTGGGAAACCATGTATCGGGTGTGTTTAGTTTGTTCGTGTGCTTTTATTTATGCAAGTGTGCTAGTATCTAGTTTTATTTATGCAAGTGTGCTAGTAGTATGTTTAGTACGATACATCATCATGAAGTCCGAGCTTTCAACATCCAATATAATGATGATCTTTATGCTTTATTTGAAAAATGATACGAGTATGTATGTCTATCTTGAGAAGTGTTAATGACGATCGAGCGATGTTGAGCACAAATAAAATTTCGAACTTTCACTATATTGTATTCGGCAAATACTTCACATATGGTGTAGTTCGTTTCAAAATTCCCATGCAAGGTGTAACAGTACGATCAATTTGGATGACATGACCTAGTACCTATTTCTTTATAAAAATTCAAATGTTCTTATTGTGAGCTTTAGAATCATTCCGTATCATTCGACTACGCCTACCAATGCCAAATATATGCGACTCAAATTAAAGCCTTTGATAGGTAGAGACTATGTTGATGATTGAGCTCGGTTAAGATTTAATTCTTCGGGTATGAGACTTGGAAAATTGGCCATATCTTTTGCGTATCGTGTTGATTTTCTAGCCTTATTTCCACTCGAGCTATGCAAATTACCGCATTAGAATTGTGCATAATTCGCCGAGTATCCGATACTTGAGAACCAAATTTCTTGATTCAAATACCAATCCTTGACCACATCCTACTGCATTCTTGGCTACAAATCTGCCACAACTGTTCAAATGAAAATTCCAGAGCAAATGGCAGATACAGACACTGTGCCGACCGGCACAGCATGGTGCCGACCGGCACAGAGAGAAAAAAAAAGAAGAGAAAAACGAAAACATAAAAAAAAGAAAAAGAAAAAGGAAAAAAAAAGAAGGAAAAGGGTCTGTACCTTGCGTAGTTTTGCTCGGGACCATGTACACAATTGCATAGTGTATTTTGAGTATAATCAAGTATTTTGAGTATGGGGGGAAGGTGAATTCCTATCATCAAATACACTACAACAAATATGACTTTCTATGACATTTTCCTGATGACAACATATCGTTATGTCATAAAGCTTGTTAGGTTTATGACATTTTTGAGGAAATAGGGTGTTTTATGACAAAACCCAAGATATGTCATTAAATTTGACCACAAAATTGTCAGAAATCAAGACGCCATTATATTATGACAAACAAAAATGTCATAATTGGCAAAAAATAAATGTCACAACAGTTATGACAAACATGAATTGTCATTACCAAATTTTCTTTATTTTACACCAAAATTTATGACATATATGAATTGTCATTGAGTGGCACACCTGTTAAATACCTATAACACGGGACCCATATATATTTTTTATTTGAAAAATAAAAGCAAAATGTAATTGATAAAATAGGAGTTTTTGGTAAATAATTTTTTTTAGATCATGCACACGTGGCCCACATATGGATTGGTCCCACAACATAGCAAGTGGGACCCACATGCATGTTTTAAAAAAATAAAAATATTGCGAATTGACCAAGTGCGACCCACATGTCATGTTGCAACATGTAATGCTAGAGATTAAGCCCAAGAGCACTAGAAAGGCAGCAGCTCTTAAATATCTTTAAAATTCGACTAGAAATCGTAATTCGTGTAGTATAGAAAATAGAATAAGGGAAAACAGAGATAGAAAAGGAGAAAAACGAAACCTAGCTAGTGTGGGCCCATTTTACCGCCAAGTTTATCATATAAAAGAGGGCACACAAATAAAAATGCTAAGAAAATTATTTAAAACTAACTAGTTCCACAAGTTTTGTGTTTTTGTATTCTTTGCAGGAATTACATCAAATTAGGAACAAATGTGCAATGGTTGGCGAGGAGTAGAAGATTTACTTCAAAATGATTTATTAAAGAACAATTTTCCAATCACAATGGGCCTCCACGTGTGCTTCCAGGCCCAGCCCCACCGCAAAGCAGCCTGCTAAATGGGAGTAGCTGGAACTGTGCGCACAACTCCCAGCCAGGCCCAAGCTGCGCGCGTGCCTGCTGGTGGGCTCTGCTGCATGGGCCGATGCAAGGATAAGGCGGCAGGAGTTTTCCTTGCAGGAGCACGAGCCAAGGAACCGACCACCTCACTGCTCGTGGGCCCTGCTGGCTGACGCTAGAAGCAAAGGCGACAGGAACACAGACTTACGCACGCGCCAAGCAACACAGTCCGCTGACATGTGGGTCCCGTCAGTCGGCGCGGGAGAGGGACAGAAGGACGCTGACATGTGGATCACGCGTTGTCTCTCGCTGATATGTGGGCCCAGTGCCAGCCCATCAGAGTTCTTCTCCAGTTCCTGACCCCCAGTCCCTTTTCTCAATTTGATTCATTGCTGAATTTTAAAAGTTGTATATATTTCGCACCCGAAGTCCAAATAACCTCGTTTTTTTTCCTCCGTGTTGATAAAAATATTATCTACCTATTTGTAGAATATATGGAACTGCTTTATATGATATAACTGTGTCGTATTCCTAAATAATTGCTAGCCATTTTTCATCAAAATTTTGTTATTTTTGTAAATCTCGAAAGAAAATGTTTCCGATCATGAATTTTTGTGAAGATGGAGAACTAAAGCACCTCTACACAAGAGAATTATGTTACAATTTTTTCGAAGCTTGAATTTTAGAAGTTGTTCACTTCACCTTGAATATGAGTGAAACTTTCATGTGGTAAGTGAGGAGTAGTCCATTTTGAACACACTTTGGTGGAATGTTTTTCGAAAAAAATAACCAAAATTACCATGGGTTGGTGTTGACGTGGAACAGCCACAAACCAAAAATCAGCTCAAAATTCGTTATATTTCGTGAGATAAAATTCGACAAAACAATTGAAAAATGCACTCATTTCTTCTCTTTTTTATATTTCACGAAGTTTGTTGCAACTTCGGGTGAAATTTGGTAAGAATGTGTATCTGGTCGATCCAAATGAACACTAATTTTGGTGGAATTTTTGAAAATCATTTTTATATGTATCATTTTCAAAATACTAATTTCTTATCAGCTTACACGTCTCTGAAATTTACCATACCCAATGACCAGTGGTCCCCTTGTCTTTCTTCTCCCCAGATGTCAGTCACCCCAGCCCAAAGAAACTGCCCGTTAAACATAGCCGGCCGCCCTCTCCAAACCCTACTTCTCTCCCAGCCACAGCCGCCGCCGCCCTTAGCCATTCTTCCTTCCCCGTCGCCCCAAGTCGCCTCTTCTCCTCCAGATCCAGTCGCCCCCATGTCCCTCCTCATCTCTCTTCCACCACCGCCTCCAAGTCGCCTCTCTTCTCCTCCAGATCCAGTCGCCCCCATGTTCCTCTCCCCTTCAGATCCGCCGCCCTTCTCAACGAGCCACAAGCACGGCGCAAGATCCGGCGCCCTCCTCCCACGGCACGACGACTCGCCAAGCCCACCTCCGCGTCGTCTCCCCCTCCCTCCCCTTCCCCGACGACGCTCACGCGGCCTCCCCTTCACGCGGCTTCCTTCCTCGGCGCGGGGCGAGCGGCTCCGTCCATTGAGCGAGGCCCCCGTCCCCTTCGGACCAACCGAGACGCCGTCAAGCCGCTGTCCGGCCTCGCCACGCTCTAGAAGACGCTGAGACGCGGACACCACCGTCAAGCCGAAGACGCCGATCTCGGAGACCTCATCGCGGATCGACCACGTCTTCTTCCCCTGCGGCAACTGCTCGTCGTGGTCATCTTCGTTTCAGTGCGGTGAGCCCTGCTCCTCCCTGCCTGCCCTCTCGTCTGTTAGGCTCGATTTTCCCATTTTCAAAGGGTTTTCGGTGCTCAGACATGTGAGGATACATCTTGCCCTTGGATTGATCCATCCATCCCACGAGCACTTGTAATTTTGGATTTCCCCCAAATTTTCCCATTTACTAGGGTTCCCCGATTCTCTGAAATTGGTGTCCAGATCTCAATGTTTTGGGGAGCTTTCAGTTGCAATAGATCACACACGATGTGAACTGACTGTGCTTAATGTCTCACGAATTTTAGAGCTGCTTCTGATTTCTTTTTGAGGAGGGCAAACGGCTGTTCTTCCTATACGTCGTCCTGTTCTCGTGTAGCAGAGTATCGTGGCTCTGTTCTTAAGGCGAGTTCGCCTCAAGATTAGCAAGAGCAGGTCTTGATTTCTTTGGTGGGGTTTGGTGATTTTCCAGGTTCTTAACATGAAGATAAACTTGTTTTGATTTTCGTCTTGGCAATCGACGGCGGCAGCTCGACGAATTCTTCTCAGCGCAAACCATCTTGGAGTGCTTTTGTTTAGGTCTAGAGCTATGGTCGGATAGCTCTGAACTTTTACTCTGAATGTTGCCTGTACCTGCAATAACCACTAATTCCTGCATGACTGATTAGTTTTTCTATCTGTTGCCTTATTGTTAAAATAATCTTTGCTTACCACCTGATGCCATACTTTTTTCATATACTTTTTGCTCTGGTCTGAGTGTCTGAGCCGATGGCTACTTAAATATATTCATATACTTTTTTCTTGTTCGTACTTAAAAAAGATATTTTGTTTCGCAAGAAATTTGTCAAGGCGCCTATTCACCCCCCTCTAGTCGCCTTGCTCGGTCCTTCACTTCCTGTTGCACGCACACCTAGTGTTCGACAGATTGCCTGCCTAAGCCCTTGTGCTTGTACTGCTGCTCTGGGTCCGTTGCTGCTACTTACTCCTCCTAGAGGAGCCATGATTGGGTCAAATCTTGTTCAGAATGCTTTGGTACTTAAAGAATTAGCATAATCTTATTCCGATAGCTTTGTTCTTTAAGCAGCAGATATGTGTCTTACTGAGTACTTCATTCCCCCTGCCTTGCAGGAGCTGCATGATTGATGTAGAGGACCGGGTTTGCAGAGCGAACTCCAAGGGTGGTTGGCTTTCACTGAGCTGAAGCTCGTCCCTATGGTAGGAAGCTTGTCCTCCATCATTCGACTATCTTTATTCTGTTATGTTATTTTCCTGCAAAGAAATTTCAGTTTGTCAATGAGTCCAATGGTACCTTTGCCTGCCAAGCAATTTGGTTGCATAACTTGAAGAGGTGGTAAATTGCACAAATGGTTAAGTCAGGTGATAGCACTGTATTATTCTAGAACTTGGAGTCATACAAATCATGAGTGCGCTGCTGTTTCTTGTAGTAGTATGTTTTCCCTATTCTTTTTTTTATCCTCCTGAAGTTCATATATGTATATTTACTCACTTAGGTTACAGGTTGTTGCCTTGTAATTTTAACTGAACCTCCATATGATCTTCCTAGTCTCTGAATATTACTAGTGCATAGGTTAATTGATGCCCTATGTTGTGCTAGAAGCAAGGATTCTAGGAACAAGTACCGCACCTTGTGGTTCTGTTTATCATTTCTAAGCCAAAGCATTTTTCTCTGAACCTATAAACTGCTTACTAGCCAAAGAAAACTAGTGTATACTGAGATTTTTTTCTCTAGATTTGGTCTATGTTCCAATATTAGTTGAACTAACTTCACCTCTTATGGTACAGTATGTTGCTTGATCTGGTGCATGTGCTGTACCAAGTAACCACTAGATCTGCATAAGCAATCATGCTGAGATTATATGAGTTGTGAATCCATTTTAATTTTTTTATCAGTTTGCTTGCCTGATTATTCCTTGCACTACTGAATACGAGTTTCTTTTGATTGATGACGGTAGTTGTCTCTTTTCCTGAAGTGTTTGTTGAGGCACATCAGTTTAAAGTTATGTTTATTGGTGATGGTTGTGGGCGGCAACATATGTCTCATGTATCATTTTTCTTGTCTTACAGGTAAATAACTTCCATTGTCAATGCACTTCAGATGAGAGGTCAGAAGGTTTAAACTGATTATTGGGCACTTCAATGGGCACATCACATCTTCTGAAACAGGAAACCTAATCTGGATGTTAGGGCTAGGGTGAGTCCTTGGCATGTTTAGTTCAGCAGGCAGCTCGATTACTTGCTTCAGACATGTAGGTTAGCATTATTTTTGTAACCTTTGATTATGATGAATTTTACATGTCTTGTAACCTGTGAAGCTGAGATTGTGATTATGGATATTGCTACCTTGGGTTTTGATACTGACATGTGAATATTTTAATTTGCTACCTGGATTTATGTAAACCGGCGAGTGACTACGGAAAGCCGAAATGTAAAAAGGCTGCGAAACTAGTGGACCGAATGATGAAAAGCCTGCGAAACTAGTGGGCTGAAAGTAAAATGACATGTGAATTAAGTGGGCCGAAAGATAAAAAGCTTGCGAAAGTAGTGGGTGGAAATTAAAATGGCCTGTGAATTTTGTGGGCTCAAAGTAAAAAAGACCTGCGAATTTGGTGGGCTGAATGTGCCTGTGAAATTAATGAGCCGAAAGTAAAAATGTCTGCGAAATTAATGAGCCGAAAGTAGAAAGGCCCGTGAAATTAATAGGCTAAAAGTAAAAAGGCTCGCGAAATTAGTGGGCCGAAAGTCGAAAGGCCCACGAAATTAATAGGCCGAAAGTAAAAAGGCCTCCGAAATTAATGGGCTGAAAGTTAAAAGGCCCAAAAAATTAATGGGCCGAATTTAAAAGGCCCGCGAAAGTAATGGGCCACAAAACAGCCAGGTCCGGTCCAATAAGCAATGACAAAAATTGCAATTGTCATGCAACTCTATGACATATTTATGAGTGTCATAAACTGATTGTGACATTTTTTGAATTGTCATAGACAGTTATGACATTTCTGCAAAAAGTCATAAAATTATGACTAAAATAGCAAAAAAGTCACAGAAGGTATTTAGCTACACACCTTCTATGACTAAGTGATTTTTGTCACTAAGAAGTCATGGAAGGTCAGTTATGACTAATTTCAGACCTTCTGTGACTAAAGTAAAATGTCATGGAAAGTCAAAATTGTTGTAGTGATAGTAGCCAAGAATTTCTTTCCAACCATGTACACAATCGATCTTTGCTTTGTACGTGTCCACTATTCTAAAGGTGTGAGTTTCTTTCTCAAAATTTAATTCCTAATGGCCTTTTGACAAGTCTCAGTAAAACCAATTAGAGTTATTTCTTAGCTTTGCAATATGTTGTTGATTTATGTCTAATTTTCCTTGGATTTCCTCACCCAGCTACTCATATTGTCTTACACATATATATGCCAATAAAGTAGATTGTAGGCGAGTGATGGAAGTTGAGTTGTTCATTCGATCGTTTGAGAAGGATGGTTTCTTTTGCTCACAATACTTTTTGGTGATTTACATAAGTGGAAAAGTCATGATTATCAAGTTGAATATTTTCGAGGTTTGCTTTGGGAAATACTCTTTCATGCTCAATACCTATAGTTTAAAAATATTTGCTGAATACTAAATTGATTTGATCTCACAATGACTAAATGCTCAGCTCGTGTAGATTTGAAATACTTTTATGATTGATGTGACTATATGCAAGTTGATTTTCATTCTTGACTTTCCTCGGGACGAATAAAGGTTTAAGTGTGGGGGAGCTGTTGGCGATTTCTAGCATACCATTTTATATGCCAACTGCGCCTTATTTAGAGCATAAATGTCATTATTATAGGCTTTTAACCCTTGATATTAGCACTATATTTGTATATATGTCGTTCTGGAGATTTATTGCAGAACAGATGAAAAGGACGACATTCTGGACAATGTAGCTGATCTGGACCTGAATAGAAGAGAAGCAGCAGAAAAGGGCTACTGTGCCGACCGGCACAAGGTGACTTCAGGGCAATCGAGGCTGGCCCACCACTCAGTTGATTCTAGAAGGAAGTCATCCGAACCAATCTTGGGAGATATTCATCACGGAGAGATAACAGATACTCGAAGATTTGAAAGAGCAATGCAAGACTTGATCTCGAAGAAAACTGATTCGAAGGCCCACATAGAAGCTACCTAGGACTTCGGAACCGACTTAGAGAAGAGACCGAGCCGGACACGAGGTGTGCCGATCGGCATGGCCCCCGTGCCGACCGGCACAAGGACTCTCTTCCCGAGATCCTTTTCCTTTCCGAAGCACAGCCCTATATAAACTTGTAGAAACCCTAAGATTTCGGGATCGGCCGCCAGAGGGACAATACAGCTAGTAAGTTTAGTGCCACCGGGGCTTTGCTCCGTTCTTCATGTTCTCTAGTTGTTAGATCAAGAACCGCTGGTGCTAAGAGGTTATCCATCAAGGTAGGCCTACTAGATGGTGATGTATCTTGTACTATGTATTATCAAAGTATGATTGAATATGTGGATGAATGGATTTGATTATTGATTGTCTAGATTTTATGGTCTTTACATGCACTTGTTCCTACGCTTAGTGACGACTAAGTACTAGATGTTATCTTAATTGTGGTGGCAATAAGAGGTGAGAGATTCAATCTCTCACTATCTCCATTGTGGTTAAGGTAATATTGGGATCTTGTAATGCACCATATTTGCATATTGTCTCTGTACCTCAACGCGCTGGAATACGCGATGATTCTTGAGATGACGTGTAGAGTGGGAAGCGACTACTGATTACGAAGACTGGTCGTGACTGGGCTCGACGGAAAGGGGTTGTTTCCTACCGATCTTCGGTTATCAATAATTGAGTAATTCCGTTTATAATGCTATTTAATTAGGCTTTTTGGTTACGATCTCAACTAGCAGACTTTGGCTAACTTACCCCGTGATTTAATCAGGTTCCTTAGGCTGTTCAAGCAACACTCGGACAATTTAGCCTCCGTGCCGACCGGCACACTCCATGTGCCGATCGGCACAACCCCCAACTTTCCCAAAGCTCGCGCCCTCGCTCGCTAGAAAGCCTGGCTAACTCTTTTATTGATGATTCTGTTTAATTCCCATCGGTCCTTGTGGTTCGATTAAACCTTGGAATACTCTTCTGGGGGAAAAAATGCTACAACTGTACACCGTCCACTTGCGGTATATAAGTAGGTGCGTACAAAAGACCAATATACCCAAAATCCGAAATATTATTTGTAGGTATAAAATGTAACACATAAAGTCATGTCATGGTCACGTAACATCTTTTGTTACTCATTCACCATATTCATGTTTTCTCCACATATAATGGTAACTCATTATCAAGTTAATTGCATAGTGTATTTTGAGTATAATCAAGTTGATTTCATTTTTTGAAAATTAATGCAATATTGGGTATTTTGGTATAACCGAAGACCGAACAGAAATTTAGGTACCCAAAATTGTCGGGTATCTAAATTTTTATTGTCATTTCAGGTAGCAACTCTAAATAACCGAAATGTGAAAAGACCGAAAAAAAGGGGACCGAAATATCGGGTAGACCGAACACCCACCCCTATTCAGAATACTTGGCATTGGCTATCTACCAGGTTCATAGAAGATGCTATGAATCTGAACATAGCATCTGTCCAGGTTCATGGAACATTCTATGAATCTAGACATTCATAAATGCATCCAGAATGCCAAATAAACTGGGATGGAGCAATGACTAGTGAGTCCTGTTCATGTTCTTCTCCCCTAACTTTTCGTTACAGGAATACTAAACATCAAGCACCTGACGTTATTTTTTGAGATGTGTTCAAGTGAAGAAATATGTACAAACAATTCTCCAAATTTCTGGCATGTATGTTCTGATGTTCCAATCCATTGGCCATGGCATCACTTGCTTGAAGCCCGTGTCAGTTTCTTGATCACAGCAAGTTTACTAAAGTTGCTCAATGTACAGCGTGACGCTTGGATAGAAGCCTGCATCTCGAAGGGTCATCCCCAGCTGCTGACGCCCGTAAGTCTTCCTTGGGTAGCTCCTCACGAGTTGGTAGCTTCCGATGCCTGGTATCCCCAAGGAGTCGACGAACTTGTAGATTTCTCTGATGGTGTCCGTGTGACGGAAGCTCTGCTCCCTTCTCTCACCGTTGGGCAACCTTATCAGTACCTGCACACAACAAGAACACTGTTAAAAACTGTTCTGCTAGTGAGATCCTAGATGTGAAACTCTATCATGTATCATCAGTAACTCATAATTCATATCCGATACCTTTGTGTTTGCTTCAGTTCTGTGTGAAGGTGCCGTTTCCTTTTGAGCAGGTGGTGTTCTAATCTGACTCGTCTTGTTAGGCTCTCTTGCTACTTGCCCGGGATATCTTGGGCGAAGCTCCTTCCCTGGTCTTGGTTTTGCCGTTCCCTCTTGCATACTCTTCCGAGATCTTTCTTTCTCCTGCAACAACAGAGTTCATAAGTACCTGCACTAGTTCAGAGTGAGAGACACATGGCAATCTGGCGTGACAAGCTACCTGGTCCTTCCGAAGCGATTCGAGGTAAGCCGTGTCCTGTTCTTCTCGCAGTCGTTGCGCCGATCTCCTCCTCTCTTCTTCCTCCGCCGCCCTGGCGGATCTCGACAAAGCTGCGGCCAGAGCTGCTTGCTCGTCAGGCACGTTGGATCTGAAAGCGGCACCTTGCTCCTCAATGGTGCGCTGCAAGATCTCCACCAGTTCTGAAGGTGAGACTGGCCCCTCCACCTGCAGAGCAGAGAGATGCATATTAAGATGGCGGCTCAAGATAGAACAGGCCCAAAACGAGAAGTAAAGGGACGAACAATTTTTACCTGTTGCAGGACGGCGATGCTTTCATCGGAGACCGGGGCGACGACGGCGCAGAACGGGAAGCTGCCGGGCTGCAGCGACGCGACCATGCCCGGGCCCTCGCCCGTGCCGGTGACGGCGCCCCACGACACGAAGTTGGCGTCGAGGAACTCCACCACCAGGTTGGAGCATAGCGTCCTCCGGCAGAAGACCTCGGCGTAGGGGTGGTCCGGGTCGTGGAGGTACACGAACACCAGCTTGCCCTCCTGCCGCGCGGCCCGCAGGGCGTCGGCGAAGCGGCACCCGTAGAAGAACGGGTGGTGCTCGCCGTACTGCTGCTCGAAGACGGTGAAGAAGAACAGCTCCTCTGGCACGAAGGGAGGAGGAAGAGGCGCGGCGTAGAGCGGCGGCGGCCGGAGCTGCGCCGGGTGGCTCCGGCGGCGAGGGATCGACCTCGACAGCCCCTCCATGATGCTCACCGGGATCCGCGCCAGGGTCCGGGCGAAGTCGTTGCAGGAGTTCCGCAGGCTCTCGCTTGAATTACTGCCGCCCCTTGCTGAACTTGAGGACATGGCTGGATTCTGCAGCCGTGCCTCTGCCTCTGATGGGATCAGTCAGATGGTGTGCTCGTGCTGGGTAAGCATCTGGATGACGTGCATTTGTTCTTGCAACTAGTTGAGTGGACGGCAGTCACAGCACCGGGTTAAGAAATGCATCATGCTTTGCTTTTCCCAAAGCAGGGAAATAAAGGGGAGGAAATTGGGATGCTTTAGCTTTACGTCTTGTTCTCTGATGCAAAGAACATCGGGTTCTTGCGGACGTGTAGGAGCTGCTGCTTTTGAGCAGTGGTGAGCACGCAATTGAGTGTATCAGAAGCTAGCCACAATGCTATACTAGCTCGCAGAACTCCCTAATTTTTCTCTACACTATTTTCTGTCATGATAATCCAAACTTTTTTTTTTGCGAGGGATGATAATCCAAACTTTAAACAGGTATAAGTGGAGCTATAGTAGCAAAGAAGATACTGTCTGCACGTTAAGAGGGAAGTATCAGAATTTATCTTGGAGAAACTGCTCCTGCCACTCTTTTTGAGCGAGAGGGAAAGGATCAGAACTTGTGATTTTCTTGACGTCAAGCTATGTAGGTCGATTTGGGTTACATGTACATGCCTTTATACTCTGGTGGTCGCTGCTGTACCGGTCCATATACGGACGAGCATGTGTGAACGGTAAAACCTTATACAACGCACCGGTATGGCATAACTTGCGCGCGCGGTTTGGGCCAGATTGTGCCGTAGTTTCAGCCAACAGTGTGCCCGGAGTGGTCTTCCACCTCTCCCCACAGCCATGCGCCGTTGCCGTTGAGCATGTTGTAAAACTCTTATTGGGCCAGGGCCACCTTCTAGAAGAAGGTGTCCTGGCCTATGTGGGCATATTTATCGAATCTGGGCCCAACACGAAGTTAGGGTTCCCCCCTAAATAGTTGAGGAGACCCCCATGTAACCTGACACCAGAATTTCGCAATAAAGTATTTCGTCTCCTCTATTCCAGTTTTACTTTTCGTTATCTGTCGTGATCTACGTGCCGTCGTTCCACCGATAACTTAACGTGTTATCAGCACGCTCTACGAGGAATTCGTCCAGCAAATCGGTGAACTACGGTATGTTTTTCGTTTTGCGTATGATTGTTGTTCATCTTGACTCGTTGCAGCCAAGATCTGTCCATGTAAAGGCTAGCCACGTGCTGCCCGGATAGATTCAACATGCAAAACATGGCGAAAACAGAAGAAAATAGGGTGGGCGCAACGTCGCCGGGACGCCGAGCCTCCGGTGCAACGTCGCCGGAGTGCTCAGCTCCTTAGATCTAAATCTAGATCTACACCCCTCGAGCTAAGATCGACAAAGGAAGAAATGACGTCGGGCCAACGCGCCGCACAGATCCCAATCCAAAGGGTCCTACCCTAAATCTAGATCTACAACGACGAACAGATCCAGATCGATATGAAATAGAGGCTAGGGTTTCCTAACCCTAGTTCTCGAACAAGCACAAGAAAGAAACAAATGGCATCGCCACGGATCCGGCAAAATCTCGTTGAGGCGCTGCCCTCGTCGAGATCTAGATCTACCCTCCACAAAGGGAGGTTGCACCACATCAAGATTCAAAGAACAGATCGAAAAAAAGAAGAAAAAAAAACGGTGCAGCCGTGCGCACGGGCCACCGCGGCCGAGCCGGGCCTCCACTCCGGCGGGCCTCGCGTGGGCCGCCCGCGTGCGCCGCGCCGGACTTCCTCGCCGCGCGCCAAGGCCGGGCCTCGCGCGAGCCATCGTGCCGTGCCTGGCCGCGCCACCAGCAGCGTCACGCGGGCCGCCGCACCACGGGCCGCCACGCGACTCACCGCGCCGCGGGAGCCACCAACGGGCAGGCGGGAGGGCGCCGAGCGGGGGAGCAGCACCTCGCCGCACGCCGCGCGTATCGCCACAGCCGCGCTGACGCGCCGTCACCGGGACCGCGCGCCGCCGCACCGCGGGGACTGCCGCGCGGGCCGCCGAGCAGCTGCGCATGCTGCCGTGGGTGGCTGGCGCCCCAATCCCCCTCCCTGCCTCCTAGATCTGGATCTCAGAGTGAAAGAGGAACAAAGGGAAAGAAAGAAGAGAGTGGCGGCGGCCGGTGGGAGGAAGAAAGTGAAGAGAGACTGAAGGAGTTAGGGTTTCGGCCCGATATATACTCAAACTCGATTTTTACAAAAAAGTCCTCCAAATATTCAGGAATTACGAAAGAGCCCTCGGCCAGTCCTGAATATCACGAAAAATCCTCGGGAAATTATGCAAATTACGAACAAGTCATCGGGCTGTTCTGAAAATTACTCAGGAAGTTCTGGAAATTATGAAGAAGTCCTCGGAGCCTGTGGAATATTATGAGAATATCCCTGGATTCTCTGAAAATTATGAGAATATCCCTGGAATCTCTAGAAATTACGAGAAAATCCCTGTTAATTACGAAAATTGACATGGATACTCTGAAAATTGCCCCAAAAATAGAAAAATTGCTGGATTGTGTTATTTTTGCATATAACACCCCAGATTTTGGTGATTTTACGCAAAAACACCAATAATATAACTTAAACACGCAGTTTTTGTTATATTTTGCTCCCTATTACTTGGATATATGAAATAATCCTTGCACCATGATATCTTGCAGATGTCTGACCTCGTGAAGAGAGAATTTGAAGTGTTGACTCCTCATGGAAGCAACTATCTGTCATGGGCACTCGATGCTGAGATTCTCCTAAGTGGCAAAGGCCTCTTGAAGACGGTCCTGCCCAAAACAGGAGATACTGCTGCAACAGATGTGGAGAAGGCTCAGGCTTTGCACTTCCTGCGCCACCACTTAAGTGCTACTTTGAAGAATGAATACATGACGGAACGTGATCCTAAAGTCTTGTGGGACTCATTGCGTGTACGCTTTGAGCAGATTGAAACTGTCTTACTCCCCAAGGTTGAGCGTGAATGGCAAAACCTACGCTACCAAGACTACAAGACTGTTGAGGATTACAATACCGCACTCTATGGGATTGTCACACGCATGAAGCTATGTGGCAAAGAGCTTGAGCAAAAGGATCTTATTAACAAGACCCTCTCCACCTTTCACCCAAAGTTCACTCATGTGAGCCGCCAGTACAAGAAGGAGAATTATGAAACCTATGCCGCCCTGAGTAATGCATTGCAGCAAGATCAGGGGGAGGACGAATTGATCATGGAGAATCATAAGTGTCCTACTGGCTCCTTGGCACAGCATGAAGCGAATGCCATCTCCTTCAAGAAGAAGAAGAAGAAGAATAAGGGTAAAGGTGCTCCCAAAGCGTCTCCAAGCGCACCCCCGAAGGCTCAAAACAACCCTAATACGTTCAAGAAGAACAAGAAAGGGAAGTCAAAGAAGAAACCTTCAGGGAGAGAGTACGGTGAACAGGATCAAGATTGCTACAAGTGTGGTCAGCATGGCCATTGGTCCAAAATATGTCGCACACCACAGAAGTATGTTAACATGTACCAAGACCTCAAAAAGAAGCTTGCTCAGCATGAGGCTAATTTTGTTGAAGGCACGAAGTCAACAATAAAAGCACCAATGGGCCAACCATCACTAAGCAAATCTGCTGATCTAGAGTTGGAAGATGACCTCATGAATGAGGACATTGACGATGAGGAAGATGTGCATGGAGATTCTGCGTAGTCAAGTAGACTATTATGAATCAATTAGTTATCTATTGGTAATAGGAGTGCAATAAAATTCCTCGAAGGAATTAGTTCGTTCGTGTAATCTCTCGAAGAGAAGACATTTGCTTTGAATAAATCAGTTTGTGGAATTATTTGTCATTTATTACTCTCTTGTTTATACATTTATTATGTATGAATTACAGAATTGTGGAGTAAAATGGCTATGGATGAGGACCTCTGTCTCGTAGACAGTTGCACCAACGCCACTATTCTAAGGGACACTTGCTATTTCCAGACGCTTCGAAAGTACACTGGAGATATTCTTACTATTATTGGCAATAATAATAAGATTGTTGGCCAAGGAAGAGCCACATTTGTCCTACCGAATGGTACGCAGTTAACAATCTAAGAAGCATTACTTTATCCGGATTCAACCCGGACATTGTTAAGCTTTAAGGACATCCGTAGAAATGGGTTTCACGTAGAAACCAATAACGATGAAGGTGAAGAACGTCTTATCATGACCAAGAAAGAAGGAAAGAAGAAGACCATTATTGAGAGCATTCCATCGATCAAAGACGGCTTGTACTACACGTACATTAAGCCAAATAAAGAATTTGCTTCATTCAAGACCATCTTTACCAATCAAGAAGAATATAGACTATGGCATGACCGTCTTGGTCATCCTGGCCTTAACATGATGCAGAGAATTACGAAGAATGCAACAGGGCATAACTTGAAAACAAAAGATTTCCCGAATCAAGCAGATTTCTTGTGCATTGCATGCGCAAAAGGGAAGCTTATTACTCGACCCTCGCAGCTTAAGATTCAAGCAGAATCTATGCCATTCCTTGAACGAATTCAAGGCGATATATGCGGACCAATTAGTCCTATTTCAGGACCTTTCCGCTATTTCATGGTATTAATAGATGCTTCCTCGAAGTGGAGCCATGTATGTCTATTATCTACTAGAAACCATGCATTTGCACGATTGACTGCCCAGATCATACAATTGAAGACACATTTTCCGGACCATAGAATTAAATCCATCAGAATGGACAATGCCGGAGAATTACCTCGAAGGTATTTGATGATTACTGTACGAGTATGAGCATCAAAGTGGAACACTCTGTACCACACGTGCATACACAAAATGGTCTTGCAGAATCATTAATCAAGAGAATCAAATTGATTGCTCGACCATTATTACAGAATTGCTTATTGCCTACCTCTTGTTGGGGGCATGCGGTGTTGCATGCAGCAGCACTTATCCAATTACGACCATCTGCGACACATGAAGAATCACCATTAGCATTGGTGCGTGGTAGAATACCAAATGTTTCCCATCTACGGAGATTTGGATGTGCTGTATACATTCCAATCCCTCCACCTCAGCGAACAGCAATGGGCGCACAACGGAAACTTGTAGTTTACGTTGGTTATGAAAGTCCGTCCATAATCACGTACTTAGAGCCCTCCACTGGAGATTTGCATACGGCTCGGTTTGCTGATTGTATCTTTAATGAAGATCATTTCCCGGCATTAGGGGGAGGAAAGTATCTCTCTAGAGATGAATGCCGGCAAATTGATTGGGATGCTAAAGGAATCCTAGGAATGGATCCTCGCACTAGAGAAGCTGAACTCGAAGTTCAGAATATACTCCACTTGCAGAGATGCTAATGAATTGCCTGAAGCTTTCACCAATACAAGAGACATTGTGAAGTCTCATATACCGGCTGCAAATGCTCCTGAAAGAATAGAAATCCCATTTGAAGGGAATGAATATATAGAATTCCAACTTTCTTCCATAAGAGCAACGAATGCTGGGAAGAGGGAGAGTGAACCGGTTACAAGGGCATCCAAGAAGCCTAGAGTACAAGCTCAAGCTAAAACTCCTAGGAGACGTCCTGTGGAGAAGAAGCCTAAGCAAAACACTCAAAAGGAAACCAAAGAAGGTGAAAGTGGTCCACACGAAGTGGTGAGACTTGAAGAAACAAACCCAAGTGAGAATATGCATGAAACTCATGAGGGGATACCGGAAATTCCTGACCTTAATATATCTATCGATAATGAGGATCAAGGAAAAGAAATCTCAACGAATTATGTTGAGACGGGAGTGGTATATAATAGAAAGACAATTGAAGTCGATACTTACTTTGCCGAAATGATTGCAACACAAATTGATTTGGAATCTGAACCAAAATCAATAAAGGAATGCAAGAAGCGTCCTGATTGGCCCAAGTGGAAAGAAGCAATATGTGCAGAGTTAAACTCGCTAAAGAAAAGAGAAGTGTTTGGTAATGTAAACCTTACACCAACTGGCATTAAACCAGTGGGTCACAAATGGGTGTTTGTCAGGAAGAGAAACGCTCAAAATGAAGTGACTAGATATAAGGCGAGACTCGTAGCTCAAGGTTTCACGCAGAGACCTGGCATTGACTACGAAGAAACCTACTCTCCCGTAATGGATGGAATTACTTTCCGGTATTTGATCTCAATGGCGGTGAATATGAATTTGCAGATGCGACTTATGGATGTGGTCACAGCATATCTATATGGAACATTAGATACAGAAATCTATATGAAAGTTCCAGAAGGTATTAAAGTTCCGAATGAAGATGAACGCAAATTATATAGTGTCAAATTACAGAAGTCACTATATGGTTTGAAACAATCAGGAAGAATGTGGTACAACAAGTTGAGTACATTCCTATTGAACAAGGGATTTGTGAAGAACGAAGACTGTCCTTGTGTATTCATAAAGAAATCAGAGAAAGGCTTTTGCATAATCTCTGTTTATGTTGATGACTTGAACATCATTGGTACTACAAACGAAATTGAAGAAACTTGCTCATACTTGAAGACTGAATTTGAAATGAAAGATCTGGAAAAGACTACCTATTGTTTAGGTTTGCAACTTGAACATACTCCTGAAGGGGTACTCTTGCATCAATCGAACTATACCAAGAAGGTATTAGAGAGATTTAATATGCACGAAGCATATCCACTCAGATCGCCTATGGTGGTGAGATCACTTGATATAGATGAAGATCCTTTTAGACCCAAGCAGGAAGATGAAGAATTATTGGGACCTCAATATCCATATCTCAGTGCTATTGGTGCCTTGATGTACCTTGCAAATGGTACGCGGCCCGATATAGCTTTTGCTGTTAATCTACTTGCAAGATACAGCTCAGCACCGACTCGGAGGCATTGGAATGGCATCAAACAAATCCTCCGATATTTGAGAGGAACTGAAGACCTTGGATTATTTTTCACGAAGAATGGAGAACTAACCCTTGTGGGTTATGTTGATGCTGGATATTTATCTGATCCACATAAATCAATATCTCAAACGGGATATGTGTTTTTATACAGTGGAACTGCAATTTCTTGGAAGTCAACGAAGCAAACATTGGTTGCTATATTGACAAATTATTCAGAGATCATCGCATTGTTTGAAGCTGCAAAGGAGTGCGCCTGGCTCAGGAGGATGACAAGCCACATAATGAATACTTGTGGAGTGGCGTATACTCCATCCCCTACAATTATCTATGAAGATAATAAAGCTTGTATTGCACAAGTACAATCGGGATACGTAAAGTCAAATAGGACAAAGCATATGTTACCTAAATTCTTCCACACGCATGAAATGCAAGAGCAAGGAGAGATTTTAGTAACAATGTCCGATCTTGTGATAATCTTGCAGATATGTTCACAACGGCATTACCTTCCCGCACTCTTGAAAAGTGTCGGCGTGGTATTGGTATGAGAAGACTTAGAGAAGTGCTTGGAATAGGGGGAGAACTTCCCTAAGTACATCACATTCCCGAAATAAATGAGTTATCTCGAAGATAATTCATATCAGTCATGCAGATTGATAGACATTAATCATGAAGATTACAACATTGTACTCTTTTTCCCTTATGAGTTTTTCACATGAAGTTTTTCTCATAAGGTTTTTAACGAGGCAATGTGTGCAATATAAGTGGTGGTAATATGTGCTCTTTTCTCCATTTTTCCCACTGGGTTTTTAGGAGTTTTTATGAGACATACTTATCACGATAAAGAGCCCAAGGGGGAGTGTTGTAAAACTTTTATTGGGCCAGGCCCACCTTCTAGAAGAAGGTGTCCTAGCCTATGTGGGCATATTTATCGAATCTGGGCCCAACACGAAGTTAGGGTTCCCCCCTATAAATAGTTGAGGAGACCCCCCTGTAACCTGACACCAGAATTTCGCAATAAAGAATTTCGTCTCCTCTATTACAGTTTTACTTTTTGTTATCTGTCGTGATCTACGTGCCGTCGTTTCGCCGATAACTTAACAGAGCACACCACCTGCGCCGAGCCTGTAATGGTTGGACCGCTTCCGTCTGGGCAGCTATCTGTACGGCCTCAGACTTGTGCAAACGTGAAAGAGAACGTAAGAACCACCAATCGCCCAGCTAAATGAAAAGGAGCATCATGGATCAAAACCCCATCAAGTTCAGTAAACAAAAAGTATAATGCATGGGATTGCAGAGCTGAGAGCAACAGGAAGGAATCATCTCAAAAGGAAAAGAAGAAGAAGATTAACCGTCAAAATAGGCCCTTTGCTAGTTATGGATTCTAGCGTTGGTTGGTTCATTTTTACCATGTTAAACCAGGATTAATGGCGGCGGCCTGCGCTTGTGTCCTGTTAGTGAACTCATCAGTTCTGCTGTTTGCATCTATGCGACTACGACGTACTTGTAAACAACACTGTTCCGGACAATCACAAGGCATTGAAATCTAAAAAAGCTCATGATCTCTTTGACCTCAAAAACCTAAGATAAACACGACGATCGAACAATCACTAGACATCTAAACAACACTGTTCTGGATATGAGCCAGGGAGAAACAAGATCACGAGACGACTTAGAACTTAACCCACACTATATTCCCATGCAGCCAGGTGGCCAGGTCATCATAGGAACCCGCCACCTACACCTCTAACAGCTGCCGCATCCACCTCAATCATGGTGACCGCCGCCGCCGCATCCACCTCCACCATGGTGTCCGCCGTCGCCGCACCCGCTGGAGCCTCCGTGGTGGCCTCCATGGTGGCCGCCGCCGCCGTATCCGCTGCTGGAGCCTCCGTGGTGGCCTCCATGGTGGCCGCCGCCGCCTTATCCGCTGCTGTAGCCTCCGTGGTGGCCACCATGATGGCCGCCGCTGCACCCAGAGTACGTGCTCGACGTGTCCGCCGCCGCCATGTACATGCTCGACGTGTCCGCCATGACGAAACCTCCAGAGTACGTACTGCGGCTCGCTGCCTTCACCGTGGGCGGCGGCACGGGTTTCGCCGAGGGCGCCGGCACGGGCTTCTTCGCGGGCGCTGGCGCCTACATGCTCGACGTGTCCGTCATCGTCCCGGACGTCGCGGTAGTGTGGCTCGCCGAGGGCGCCGGCGCGGGTGCTGGAGCGGGCTTCTTCGCGGGCGCTGGCACGAGCATGCCCGACGTGTCCGCCATTGTCCCGGACCTCGCGATATTGTTGATCGCCGTATCCGCCGAGGACGCCGGCGCGGGCTCCTTCGCCGGTGCTGGAGCGGGCTTCTCCGGCGCGGGCTCCTTTGCGGGTGCTGGAGCGGGCTTCTTCTCAGGCGCCGGCTCCTTCGCCGGTGCTGGAGCGGGCTTCTTCTCAGGCGCGGGCTCCTTCGCGGGTGCTGGAGCGGGCTTCTTCTCGGGCGCGACCACGTACATGCTCGATGTGTCCACCACCGTCCCGGACATCGCGGCACCAAGGCTCGCCTTCGCCGCGGCGCTGGCGCCTGCGCGGGCTTCTTCGCGGGCGCTGGCGCGGGCTTATTCTTGGGGCGGTCGTCGTCATCGTTGGAGCGGCCGCCGAAACATCGACAAAAGGGGAGTCTCGCCATCATCAACAGAGGGCGATCGACAAGCTCTTGCTAGGTCAAGTCGTTCCTGTAAGTTGCAGGCAAAATCTGTGTACGTACTTCACGCACGAGCCCGCCGCGGGCAGATATATATAGCAACGAGGATTAGCCGCCTAAACAAGTAGTACGGAATCGGGTCTTAACTCGTAGAAGTCCCGGATAATCGCGCTGTTCACGTCGAAACAAATCCTGAAACGGTTCGCTTACGAATTAAGGTAGTGTTTGGTTCGGAAAATGTATCGCAAACGTAATTGTAATGGGATTTCAGCGGTAACGTAAATGGGGTAAGCTAATACGGAGTATGTTTGGTTCAACAGGGGAATGGAATGGAAAGCATGTTCAGCCATAAGAACAGAGCAAGACATGAACAAGTAGAATCGAAGAAGTCTCGTCTACACCAAATAATCAGAGCTTAGATTGGGGTAATCTGAAATCGAAAATGGTCTCTTCTCCACAAATAAAAATGATCCTGGACGAGATCTGGGCAGTTGGAAACAAAACCAAAAAGAAGCAAAGCGGAGAGATTGAAAATATCAAATACAAAGGCCGCTGTCTATTGATCCACATCTGCACATCTCTCAACATCTGTTAATCTCGTCAGCACCTGTCTGCACCTGCGCAGCGTCGCCTGCCGGCGTTGAGTCGGTTCAAGCAGTGGGGTGGCTAAACACGGCAAGCACCAGCGAGCCGCTTGGGGATTGAGAGGGTGGTGCGGGAGATGAGTGATCGAGGAGAAGAATCGTGTGCGGAAGACAAGCGATGGCAGCGGCGGCGTGGCGTGCGAGAGATACAAATTGCAAGCGGGAGGAAGCGGAGGAGATCGCGATGGCGGCGGCGGCGGCGGCGCGGGGAATCGCGAGCGGAAGGAAGGGGGGGGTCGCGAGCTCGACGCAGTAATGGAATCAAATACGCCGATTTGCTGCCGTATCAATTTTGTACTGAGCTGTATTCGGATACCGCGGCTTCTGATTACGGGGCACCGTAACCAAACAAGAAATAACGGTTTCGGATAGCGCTGCAATCGTAATGCGTTACATTTCACCGAACCAAACACGTCCTAACTTCCGTCAAGTCACGGCCGGTTTCCAACTTAAAGCGATGTACTGACTACTGTACCGTTTTCCTACCGTGAGGGGACGCGAAACACTTTTTCTACCGGTCCCTGGAACTTGGATGTAGGGCGTCTGGCACACAAAATACTCCTACTCAGTTCAGTGCTGGTGGTAGTGGTACCACTTATCTAAATCATTTTCGGCCTTTTCAGCTTTCTTGTTAATGTACCTCCTCTCGTCTCCATCATCTTCTTGCATCCACTTCCTACAGCGAGCAGCATTCCCTTGTCAAATGCTGCAGAACAAAGCAAATAACCGATATGTTATTAGCAAACATGAATAGTAGAAATGCAGTGATCTGAATTAACAAAACAACAAGGCACCAGTGAGGCTGTTGTGCCTGAGATATTAACACTGGTAAATTTGTAATATTATACAAACCCATGACCATTTGCTCTGTCCTAAAATTTTGGAGAGATCCCCTTCTGACCATTAAATATGTGTATGCCGGGGCTACTCAGACAGGAAGCTTACCGGCAATGCCAGGAAAAAAAATGCCAATGATTTTGATTTTAACAGCAAGGTAGATAAGTGTGACACAAAAAATGGCGGAGGTAGACATAAATCATATCAAATTACATAACGGAAGTAGAGCCTTTTTATCTTCTCTCTCAAAGCCAAAAAGCCAAACAACAGGAGTGCAAGACTGATTTTAATGCTGAAGGAAAAAAGCAACAGTTATGCGTACCATGAAGATGAAACTGCAGTTGTTTTTAAATCTTATTAGAGCAACTCCAACAGACTACCTAAAACTAGCTACCTAAAACTAATTTTTTCAGCCTACCTAAAACACTTTTCTGAGTTTGAGTACTCTACGCTTTTCTAGTCTACCTAAATCAGACTACCTATATCTCTGCGGTCCACATGTCAATGTCCAGAACCGAATCAAGCTCGCCACAACGGCACAACATCGGCGGCACAAGCACACGAGCCACCGCCACCTGCCGCGCCGCGCCATTGCTTGTGCTGCTTTGCTCTGTGCCGAGGTCGTGCAGGCCAGGAGGCTCTCGCGCGGCATGTCCACCATGTTAAGCAACCATCTGCAAGGAAGCAGTAGCAGTGCAAGCAAGCAAGCAATAAGCTGTAGCGCAAGCAAGCAAGCAAGCAAGCACCGGCCGGCACTAGCAGGGAGCAGCGCAGTGGTACCTCAAGGGCCGGGAATCGCACTGAGCTTGCCCGCTGTGGCTCGAATTCTTCGAATCCCACAGGGACAGGACGCCGCATGCCGCCGAATCCAACGAATCGAATCGCCAACAGATGAACGTACCTATGGTTTAGAAAACATGTTCAGGTAGATTATCATGGAGCAATTCTTTGAGTCTCTGGATAAATTAGTTCCATGTCACTCTAACTCGCTTTGCGCTGCTGGACATTTATCTCTGAACAAATCAAAGAAATCTATGCATCATTTTCCTATACTAGTACATGTCAAGACCGGCAGTCAGCTCAGGGTACGTAGTAGGTAGAACCTCGTTCGAATAACAACGCTTAACTTTCGCATGATCTCAGGCACCATGTATGAAACACGTTTCATAACGGGCATTTTTGATATATTCGTATTTCTTTTCCTATACTAGTACATGTCTACATGGTGGTGGGCAGGAAAGCTACCTGCCTACCTCCACCATCGATCGATGGAGACCAGACCACCAGTTCTGTTGTTCCGTTCGGTTGGTCGTCCCAGGATTTATAATGGAACCCTTCATTTCCCCCACTATTCATCTCGATCCTGCGGGTCTGGGACGCAATGAAGAATGTCGTCATCGCACGAGCGTCACGCATGAGCAGCTAGCAATCTGTTGCACATAAACTTAGCAGAGCAGGGGCTTTGTGCATCGTCAGTGCGTTTCGCGTGTGTGCGCACCACACCTTTGACTGTGGCATCGAAGACTTTGACGCGGCGCTCGATCGATCGTGGTGCTGCCCCGCGCTACATAAGCGTCGCCGGCGCGCACAGACCAGGCCAGGCTCCTCTGTCGGAGCAGCAGTGTTCTGCAGAGCGATCGAGCAACTTGACAAGCTCCATGGCTTTAGTGACTCAGTCTTATTATGGCAGCTGCCTCGCGGTTCTTCTCGCGCTAACAGCAGCACTCCCCTCTCATAGCCGTATCCGCGCGGCGGCGGCGGTGGCTGAGAGCGGCGGACCGAGATGGCACGTCGTGAGCGTCAGCTCGCTGCTGCCAAGCACAGTCTGCACGGCGGCGGAAGGTACACAGTCGCGAACATTGACATGATGCTGATAACGAATCAAAAATTCCCAGTCTACAATACCTTTTTCGCTTTTGCTTTTGCGGAAAATGCATACACTTGTAGTCCTGCTCATTTTCCTTCCTTGTATCCTGCAGCAGCGGCGTCAGACTCGTCGGCTGTTCCCGTCTTGCATCGGCACGGCCCGTGCTCGCCGCTCCCGCCACGCGGCGACCCACCGTCTCCTCTCGACATCCTGGACCGTGACCAGGAACGGGTCGACTCCATACACCGAAAGATCGCCGGCGCGTCGTCGGCCGCCGTCAGCGCGTCCCTTTCCACGAAGGGCATGTCCCTGCCGACGCGCCGGGGCTTGTCTCTCGGCACCAACAACTACATCATCTCGGTCGGGCTCGGTACGCCGGCGCGGAACTTCTCGGTGGAGCTCGACACCGGCAGCGACCTGTCGTGGGTGCAGTGCAAGCCGTGCAGGGACTGCTACGAGCAGCAGGACCCGCTCTTCGACCCGGCGCGGTCGTCGACGTTCTCCGCCGTGCCCTGCGGCGCGCGCGAGTGCCAGGAGCTCGACTCCCGCGCGTGCTCGCCGGACAACACGTGCCGGTACGAGTACGACTACGCGGACCTTTCGCGCACCGAGGGCGGCCTCGTCCGCGACACGCTCACGCTCGCCCCGTCCCGCGAGATCCCGGGCTTCGTCTTCGGGTGCGGCGACGACGACGAGGGGACGTTCGCCAGGACCGACGGGCTGTTCGGCCTCGCCCGGGGGAAGCTCTCGCTCCCCTCGCAACTAGCGGCGAGCAGGTACGGCGGCGCCGGATTCTCCTACTGCCTGCCGTCCTCGCCGAGCTCCATGGGGTACCTGTCCCTCAGCGCCGCGGCGCCGCCGGCGAACGCGCGGTTCACGGCCATGGTGACCCGCGACGACGCGCCGTCGCTCTACTTCCTGGACCTCGTCGGCGTCGAGGTCGCCGGCCGGGCGCTCGAGATCCCTCCCGCCGCGTTCGCGTCCACGGGCACCATAATCGACTCGGGCACCGTGTTCAGCCGCCTGCCCCAGCCCGCCTACGACGCGCTGCGATCGGCGTTCGCGCGCGCCATGGGACAGTACAAGAGGGCGCCCGCGCTGTCCTTCCTCGACACGTGCTACGACTTCACCGGCCGCACGAGCGTGCGGATCCCGTCGGTGACGCTGGTGTTCGCCGACGGCGCCACGTTGAGTCTCGGACCTAGAGGGCTGCTGTACGTGCAGTCGGTGGCGCAGACGTGCTTGGCGTTTGCGCCCATTGGCAACGACACGGTGGGTATCCTCGGGAACATGCAGCAGAGGACGCTCGCCGTGGTCTACGACGTGGCCAACCAGAGGATCGGGTTTGGCGCAAAGGGATGCAGCTGAAGAATTTAGCCGTAGTTCATGAATGATCATCGAATTGTAGTATGATACAGAAATGAACCGTAGGAAGATTTGGAAAACGCAGAAATATAAATTTGAAAACAAAGTAATGAGTTGTTGGAACTTGGAAGGGCAAATGGTTAGTCTCCCCTATTTTCCACCCACTAAAGGAATATTCTCTGCCTCCTCTAAAAAATTCTATCCTCCAAATTTCATTTCACTGCAACAGTGACCCCGTATTTGGTCCTCCAAACCAGCACCGTGCCGTCTCACTGCCGGCGCCGCCCGCTCTCCCCGCTTGCGCCACGCCCGTCTCGCTGCCGGCGCCGCCCGCGCTCCCCGCCATCACCGCGCCCACCTCCCTTCCGGCGCCGCGGCACGCGCGCACAAGACTGCGCCCAAGCGGAGGCCGCGGTCGTCTGCTGGCGTTGAACTGGATGACCGCCGACGAGTACAGCGCCTCCCGATGCCAGCCCACCGCCGCCACCGCCATCATCGACGCCCCCGACCCGGTTCCTGACTGCACCAGGCCTAGGCAGTAGAACCGTATCTGCGGGCGCACGGGAGAACAACTCGATTAGCACACACACCATCGCCAAAGGCACCCAAGCAGAGGAAACTGTGTCAAGCTCTTTCTTTTCTGCAGACGAACGGTGAAAGAACTCCATCAGAACACACACCACCGCCAAATCGTGGAGCAGAGGAAACGGCTGCAAGCTCTGTCCAAGCTCTCTGAATTTCTTGCTTTGCTCATACTCGAAAGCTTGTTTCAGTGCAACTGATTGTTCATATCCGAAAATAATTTGATCTTTAATAAGAGGCGGAGTCACAAACAGCAACACAAGCAGAAGCATACGAAATTGGGCAAGCACCAGATGGAATTGCTAACAAGCAGCGGCGAGCTAGCAGATGGAGACGAAAGCGGGAGCAGGGTGATCTTGTTTGCAGCAGCTAGCTAGAGGCGTGCGGTGCCGGGTTGAGATTGTTGACGGGTCAACCGCGTCGCCGCTGTCGCGGCGCGCCTCAGCCGCCGCTGCACGCTCCCGAGCTCGTGGGCTTCGACCACGTCTACGCCGACCTCCTCGCTCGGCGCTGCCTCTGACTTGGGGTTGGCGCCGGCTCCCTTGGTGGAGTCGTCCCGCTGTGACGTCCCGTCCACCCTGATCTGTTGCGCTCCGGGTACTGCGACACCAGCTCTGCCGCCGCCACGCCGCCCAGGCACGCCAGCCCGTCCGGGCGGATGCTCGCCTCGTACACGCGCTCCACGATCTCGTCCACCGTCGCACGCATCAGCGGTGGTTGCGGAGTTGTTCTTGTTCTTGCCGCTGCTGCTGCTCCAGTTCTCCTCGATGGGCGAGGGGAGCTTCTTCCACGACGCAATCTTGCCTGTCGGGGAGTGGTCATTGCGATGGGGGAGCGGATTTGGCGGACGGGACGCGGTCCACCAGATTTGGCGGAGGGGAGAGGCGACCTGGAAGATGCCGGTCCGTTTACCGGTTGTTGTTGCAGCGTGTACAGGCGCTGTGACCCTCTAAATTTAGAGTCCAGAGTTGTTTACAGGCAGCTATTGCGGTCAGTCTATGTAACGTGTCCATCCGTTTGGCTCCTTGTCAACTAGCCTTAAGTCGGCGCTAGTGAAGTGATGTTGTCCTTTGCCGAGATTCCCAGAGGGGTTCAAGAAATTGGACTATTTCGTTCCAGCCTTTTCTGGCACGTCGATGATATAAACACAAATATTGCTAAATGAAATATACCATGTAGACCAAGAGAGCGAGGTGTCCTGGGAATTTGTGATCTTGATAAACAAATAAAAGTCTACTCAAATGTGTCTTTAAGCTTCTTAACTAAGACAGGAAATGGCAGCGATCACTAGGAAAAATATCCGTGTAGGTAAAAAGCTGGCTCAAGTGACATACAAACTAGGTGATTCATAAATTCTAATAATCAGAATTAACGAGTGTACAAGTGGCTCTCAAATAAGGTGACAAAATGCCTAGGAAGAGACAATTTAGGATAACCAGTTTCCATCCAATACAATATCGTTAGAAAATATGTCGGTCATTCTCATCCCTAACCCTCTAAATACTACTTCGAGAGGGCTTGGGTAGGAATGAAACTTGAGGCTCCATATAACCTTGTGGCAAGAATTGTGAGTATATACACCTAGCCGATGAACCATACATCTTTAGTGGGTCACTTCAACAAAGTGAGCAAGTCCTTGAACAATTTATGTACAAAGAGGCACTTGATGACAACATCATAACTAAACTTAATACCTATGGAAACAAAAGCTCTCTATTGAGATTAAAACATTCATCGATACTTGCATAAGTGTATCATACTCACCAAGCATAATTCAGCAAAAATAATTTGACACAAAAATGTGAAAAGTGTTGCTTTTACAGCAAATATTGAAACAACCTACCCTTTTTCATTGGAATTTCACTAGACTATATTGGAGAATAGCGAAACTTATTTTCAGCATTAAAACATCCTCTTAATAGTACATTCGATCTATTTTGTACATGGCTAAATGGAACATAAATTATAGCCAGTAAACGTTCGAGCCATATGTTGGGTTATATGGCTACGCCGAATGATATAGTATTTTTAGAAATGGACAAGTACATGTGTGGTGGCATCGCTTGTAGATGAGAAGTAGAAGGAAAGCTTCAGGTGGCAGCGGAATGATTGATGACGACGTCTTTGTAAAGGTCATCGGCGGTGAGTAGTGCGCAAACATAGTTCACATGGTTCGTCTTCCCGACGATGGTGAGGAGAACAGAGACACCTCAGGTCGCACGGTTGCTCTCAGAGAGTCATAATTCCTATATATAGGACGCGAATGAGCATTTGTGTGAGAAGTGTGAGCAATATATGTAAACAATTTGACAAACGGGTTTGAGTTGAATGTCAAACTTTTTTAAAAAATGTTCTCTCCATTCTTGACTTTAGTTTTTGGATTTGTTTGAACCATTGTGTTTTCTTAGAATTAGTGCAACAAAAAAATCAACATTAGCATATTTTTTTATTGTTTAAGTTTTAAACATTAATATTTTAAATGTATCATTTCAACAATTTTTTAATATGAAAAAATGTTGGAATAGTACATTCAAATTTTGCACTATTTATTACTAAATGTTGAATTTTTTTGCGAGTGTGGAATGTTGTTTGGATAACTTTTGTACTTGTCAACATTTTAATATTCTGCTTCAGCATGTTTAGCAATTGTTGAGCTAGTGTTTCAAAATTATTAAATATATTTCAAAAGTTTTGAATATAAGCATTCAAAATGTTAGTGTGTGTGTAAAAAATACAAATTGTCGAATGGGTCTTAACGGGTCGCGCTAACCCGGTGTTACATATAGGAGGCTACGACAATTGGCAAATAACACTCTCTCCGTGCTAATCCGGATGAAAATTGGCTACGACATCCGTTCAAAAAAAAAATTGGCAACGACAGTTAGATAGCAAAATCTTACTGATGTCATGCTTCGTCAGGCCTGCACTCTCGTTTGATCACGGCCGTTACGTCGCCCACCAACCAAATACGCAATTAACAAGTGAGCTGAAATTTGGAACGTTATCGAGGCGCGTTAAGAATATCCTCCAGATTAGAGAATTGCGAAGAAATTACTGGCCGTCCAAACCCAGTAGGCCCTTCGCAGGTTAGGTACAGTTGCTTTTGTAGCTTGGGTTTTGTTTCTGGCAACCGCAGCCTGGTTGGTCCAGCTCCGCTGCCATGGCAACCACGAGCAAATGCAACTTTCTTGTGTTGTCGCGTGTGCGCATCCATGTCTGACGAGACGCGTCGAGCTTTTGGCTAAAACACTAGTATTGTTACATCTTCGTTTCAGCAGGCAGCTTGCATAAAGAAAGGTGCGGTGTGTCACCGTGTCCTAGCTTGTCATAGAACTAACGAACACGGGTGTACGCATGTGTCCGATCCTGCGTCGTCCTCTGCTAAACGCATTGACGGACAGGAATGCAGTGATTTCTGGTTCTGGTTATGCTTTGTTTCTGCCGTTAATTAGGTACGTGAGCCAAGGTAAACGCGTGCCGACCCACTTGGCGACGCCGCGCTCCAAAGTCTCCCAATCTTCTCTTGTAACCATGATCACTTGGCCACGATCTCTCAGATCGCCGAAGCATCATGGCGCACCTTGCCGCTAATGCATTACACGGCGCATCGGCGCGGGTAGAGAGTCAGTCAGTCCTGCGTGCACGACGCTTTCCTGCATGGTATGGTGGGGGACAAGAAAGCTACATCCATCGGTCGCCGATCGTCGATCGTATCGGCTCGCCACCGGCACGATTTCGACTCCGAAGTGGCGCGCGCGGTCGTTGTCCCGGTCCAATCGAAATGTGGCAAAGGCCGGCCTTGGCAGAATCACCATCGTTCGTCAACGAGGAAACCGAACAAGCTAGCCGTGCAGATTTGGCACACCTGCCTGCCCGCCCATTCTCGGGTTCGTCTCGGTGGAGCTTGCTTGTGGACGGCGACGACCGCGTGTGAAGAGCTCGCCGTCGACGTCGCGCTCGTGTCGTCGTGTCCTGTGTGTGTGGGTACGGGCCGATCGGGCGTAGACGGCAACCGTGGTGTGTGGCGCACTGCCTAACCTTTTCCTCCACACGGCTGACGAAGACTTTGACGTGCTGGTGCGGCCGGGCCACGCCGCGCACTTGGGCCGGCCGGCCGGGCGCGCGCGGCTGACCAGCACTATATAAGATCGCCGCGTCGCGTCGTCCCATGGCACGCACGCACTGATCATTGGAGTGGTTAGCGAGGGCGTTCGCAGCTGGCTAGCTAGCTAGAGAGCCTCATGGCGTCCCCGACTCGACGGTGCGCCATGTTTACCTGCCTCGCGGTTGCCCTCGCGATGGCAGCTCTCGCGGCGGCGACGGCGGACAGCGGCGGCGGGGCGAACTGGCACGTCGTCAGCGTCAGCTCGCTGCTGCCGAGCGCCGCCTCATGCGGCAAGGCTGAGAAAGGTACTGCTCTGCTGGTCACAACTTTACTTCCTCTGCACTGTTGCATTTTTCTTTTCGGTGTCGAGACTGCTAGCATGGTAGCAACGTCCCATTTTGCACCACACAGCATGGTGGTATACTGCCCGATGTGACGCTGACAAGTAGTAGAACATAGGGCCATATGACATGACACACATAGGCGCTATGTTTTCTCGCTCACAATGATGGTAAGGGACAGTCTAAATGGACTGATCCCATGTTGGCATGCACACTTGAAGCAGGGTTTGTGCTGAAATTGGACGCCCTCCTTTGATTATTGTCTTTGCACCAGATGACTAGGCCGAGTATAAATTGTGTACACTTCGCAAAAAAAAATGTATAAATTGTGAACTGCACTTTGTGTCCCTGAAATTCCCAGTGTTTTGGTAGAGATAAGTCCATCAAGTACGCCCAGGTACAGTAGGCAAATGGTGTCCAAGTCAATAAAGGAAGCTACCTATTTTGACAAGCGGGTTGTATTGCACCACTAACCACCGCCGTTAGGTACACACGCAAAAAAGTTTTTTTAAAGAAAGGCCATGAGAAGACAACAATTGCACTCGCGCAAGAATTTCTTGATGTGACCATCCAACCATAGAACAAGCGTTCCAGAGAGTTTTGCAGCCATAGAACTGAAATCGTCAAGGAAAGAAGAACCAAGTCAGCAGATCGTCTGAACTGAAAATCTGAAATAATAATAGACTTGTCCCGAGTCTCTTGATCAGACATGCTGTGTTACAGCTTAACAACTCTCTTATTTGATCACGACAAGAGTCAAAATACAATGATACTGATGAGTTGCTCCCACATCTTTTACTATCATTGCCCCCTGATAGCGGCAGCAGTTCTGCAAAAAATTTAAGAATTCTGATCTAGATACTCAAAACAAATTCGACATGTGTATATGCTTTCATGGAGCTATTTTGTGGATTAGTATCATACAACAGATTACAAATACAGCTAAAAAATAATACTAATTCAGAATTCACTAAAAACTTGTTCATTTTTTCTTTTCTGCAGCGGCGTCAAACTCGTCGGTTCTCAGCGTCGTGCACCGGCACGGCCCCTGCTCGCCGCTGTTGTCTCGCGGCAGCAGCGCGCCGTCTCACGCCGAGATCCTAGACCGGGACCAGGAGAGGGTCAAATCCATACACCGTAAGCACCACGGCTCGCCGAAGACCAACCCGGCGGGCGCCTCTAAGGGCGTCTCCATGCCGGCGTACCGCGGCCTCTCTCTCGGCACCGGCAACTACATCGTGTCGGTCGGCCTCGGTACGCCGGCGAGGTCCTTCTCGGTGGTGTTCGACACCGGCAGCGACCTGTCGTGGGTGCAGTGCACGCCGTGCAACGACTGCTACGAGCAGCAGGACCCGCTCTTCGACCCGGCGCAGTCGTCGACGTACGCCGCCGTGCCGTGCGGCGCGCGGGAGTGCCAGGAGCTGGACACACAGGGATGCTCGCCGGACAACAAGTGCCGGTACGAGGTGGTCTACGGCGACCAGTCACAGACCGACGGCACCCTCGCGCGCGACACGCTGACGCTGGCCGCGTCGTCGTCGTCCGAGGCGCTCCCGGGGTTCGTCTTCGGGTGCGGCGACGGCAACAGCGGCCTGTTCGGCAAGGCGGACGGGCTGGTCGGCCTTGGCCGCGCCAGGTCGTCGCTGGCGTCGCAGGCGGCGCCCAAGTACGGCGCGGGATTCTCCTACTGCCTGCCCTCCTCGTCGAGCGCCACGGGGTACCTGTCCCTCGGCGCCGCCGCGCCAGCGAACGCGCAGTTCACGCCCATGCTGGCCCGCGCGGACACGCCGTCCTTCTACTATCTGAACCTCGTCGGCGTCAAGGTCGCCGGCCGCGCCATCAAGATTCCCTCCACTGTGTTCACGACGGCCGGCACGGTGATCGACTCGGGCACGGTGATCACCCGCCTCCCCGACAAGGCGTACGCCGCGCTCCGGTCGGCGTTCGCGGGCTACATGGGCAGGTACAGGAAGGCGCCCGCGCTGTCCATCCTGGACACGTGCTACGACTTCACGGGGCTCACGACGGTGCAGATCCCATCGGTGGCGCTGGTGTTCCAGGGCGGCGCCACCGTGAGCCTCGGCTTCAGCGGGGTGCTGTACGTGTCCAAGGTGTCGCAGGCGTGCCTCGCGTTCGCGTCCAACGGCGACGACACGTCCATCGGCATACTCGGGAACACGCAGCAGAAGACGTTCGCTGTGGTCTACGACGTGGGCAACCAGAAGATAGGGTTCGGTGCCAAGGGCTGCAGCTGAGTGAGTAGTCAATCGGCGTGGCTCATAGACGGCATCGGCAATTCCATATAGTACACGATTCATAAATCATAAATGATACTCGTATCGTATGACAAATTGCTGGTCATAAAGTTGTAATGCGAAACAGAAATGGAAATGAGCACCGTCAAGTTGAAAATCCGCATAAACTTCTGAAAGCCAGAAGCTGTTCCGGCTCATTTGAAATTCCATGAACGCAGAAAGCCTTCCACTGGTAGGCGATCGTATTTTCACAGGATTTCTCAAAGTCTCTCGCTCTCGGATGGAAAGAGCTGGCACGCACCGTAGACATCATGGAAGGCGACCGCACCACGGCCGCCGGCGCCGATTTTGCCTTCCATTCTTCACACGTCGGTGCAAGGAAAATAGTCCCATTTCCTTTCTTTCTCCCTCCATCCTTCCATCTTGCCGCTCGCCGCAAAACGACTCCACCATCCAAAGCCCACCGCGCTCCGCGCACGACCGCCGCAATGAAGGCATTCCAGCGCCTGGTTGCGTGTTCTTCTTCCGCTGCCTCCTCCTCTCGGTGGTGATGACTAATGACCCCTGCCGCCCCCTTGATGGAACCGGCACCAACCGCTCCGAAGAGCTCCCTCGAGATCATGCTCGAGACGATAAGGACGCGCGATGAGCAGCGCGAAAATGACGGCGAGCATTTTCTCCCCCCGTCGCCAGCCAGACCGAGAGGCCGTGGCCGGCCGCCCACGACTCCCGGACGATGGCCGCTTCCTGCTGTGGGGTTTAAGATTGGAAATGGCGACGGCGCCGGCGCAGGTACGGTGCCTGTTGACAAGAGGCCAGGTGTTGGCAAGGGCGGCGCCGCTGGCGGCGTCCACAACGCAGCCATGATCCTCGTTGACAATGACACCGAGGCTACTTGCGTGCATGCGGAGGGCGGCGTCGCCATCTCCAACGGCTCCGCGGCCGACGTCTTCCGTCCCGCCATGGACATCGTCGTTGAAAACGCCATGTCGCAGGACTCCGAGGATCAATGCATCCGTGCAGAGGGCCGCGGAATGGTGGCGGACCCCACGCTGAGGCCCCACGGCATGGTCGCGCTCATCCAAGACGACGAGGATGGCACGGCCAACCATGGTGCCACTGCCACCGACGTCGTCGACCGCGCCAAACGGGAGGACTCCGAGTCCGAGGTGAGCCAACTAGCAAGTGCGCAATGAACGGTTTCTTATACAGTATCGTATTCAGTGGATGTCTCCTTGTGGTCAAACAGAGACTGTAACTAGTGACCAGGTCCTCGATCTACTTCTAGTTGCCTACTATACGTGATGACTTATCAAAGGTTGCGAATTAATCATGATCATACTGATGCCGCCGTCAATGCTAATTTCTTAGATCAATGAGGAAGATGAAAGAAGCCACACCATGATTTTGCCCGGTGGCGGCGGTGCTACTGCTGATGTATGCGCTGTCTACCCCTCTGTCTCGCTGCCGTGGAGCTCCAGCGGCAGCTCTCGCGAGCAGTGAACCGGAGAAACGGCGGACCAAGGCAGGCGTCGGGAAGCTGCTGTCGGGCTCCAGCAGTTGCGTGCGCGCGCCGGTGGCGGCCGTAGCGAGGATGGCGCTGAAGATCTGCGGCTCCAGCAGCGCCGGCGCGCGTGCGCTTGAAGAACAGACGGACCAGGAAGCTGAGACAAGCCTCCACGTCCACGGCGCCACCGTGAAATCCTCAGTTGTACCTAGCGGCGGCGGTGGCGGTGCTGGTGCAAGCACTGTCAAGGCCTCGGTGGTGGCGTCTTCCACGTCAAGGAGCGGCGTGATGGTGAGGTGGCTGAAGAAAACTTTCAGCCGGACGAGGGACGTTGAGGAGACGACCAAGTCCAAGCTGCAGCAACACGCTAATACTTGCTTGAGTCGAGTGTCATGTTTGAAGCTGGAAATTTTGCAAGCAGTTTCATTTTCTGGAGCACATTTCAAGTGCAGAGTATTATTATTCATGCTTTCACGCTGAAAACCTGACACTGATAAAGAAAAGTTCACGTTCTGCTTGCCTAGCAGCTACAGCTAACTACGGCACGCCGTGGCGGTTGATGGCATCGGCGTCGCCGCGGCGTGCGGCGGCGTCCCCTCCTTGGCCTCTCTGCTTGGGCTTGGCCACGGGGACGGCGGTGCCCGGACGGTGCCGGAGCCGCCGTGGGGCACGTCGGAGACGGGGAGATGGCCCTGCGCGCCGTACCCGCGCATCTTGTAGTCCTCCAGGTTGTCGTGCTGCACGTACGGGCTCATCTCCGTCGGCAGCTGCACCGAGTCGCCGGCCTTGCGCTCCCGCCTCTCCTTGGTCGCCTTCATTCCCGTGGACCGTTCACTTGGAAAGTCTGCGGCAACTGACTGACTGTTTTGTGGATTTGATGCTCGATCTTTTGCGATGCTACACGACGAGATCTCTCGACAGTTTACAGAGGCAGGCCGTCACGGAGAGTTTGGTTCCTGGATATGGGCGCCCATGCCCACCTCGCGATTCTGCAGAGGGCCGTGGTGATTAGACGGTGCAATTGTCGAAACAATCGGCAAAGTCTAAAATCATTTTTATTTTTGTTTTCATTTTTCTGGTATATCATTCCAACTACTACGGTCGGGAAAAGTCGAAAACGAGCTTGTCTCATACAATACACGGTAAGATTTTTGATAAGTGGAAGAGAAAGAGGATAGGGATAGAAAAAGGTGGTTGTTTTGCGAAGCAAACATCTCATGCTAAAATTTAGGAGTATGAAACGACTTATACTAAGCAAATGAAGCAAAAATGCAATTACTAAGAGACAACTAAAACAATCACCTATTGTACAAATGGTCTGATTGATCGTCTGAAAATTATGAGACGACCTATTAAACAACAACATTGTACTGCCCTAAGACTCGTTGCAACGATTCAGATTTGCGTTGCAATATCTAGTACTCATTTGCAATAATATCGGTTTGCGTTGCTATATCTACAACTCTTTTGCAACATTTTAATTTTGTGCTAACATAACATAAACTTATTTTTTGCAAGAAACGATAGCACCAATAACAACATTCTATAAACGTTGCGACGAGGACAACTATTGCAAACATTACAAACATCAGGCAATAACTTAGTCCTAATTACACCACAAATATGTGGTTGCGATATACCCTACTTATTGCAACTAACTAATTTAAAATTGTAACACTACAAAATTAGTGACAACATGTCCCCCTATCATAAGCAAATTAGTGGCAACAATGTGATTTGTCACAACAATATATTGCAACAAAAATCACATTGTTGTGACAAATTCTATGGCATTAGCCCCAAAACCTTATAGTGCCCGCGTTTGCGAATTCGCACGAAGCGGCACGTGAATCTCACGCGAAATTAAAGGTTGAAAAAATATTTGACCGTGTGGGGTTACTTTAAAATTTGAACAAAATTAAATCTGCCAGTTAATTACCGAATTATATGAACGAAATTAAGTTACTGTTCACAAAAACGAAGAAGCCGGAATAAGCAAGTTGTCCGGTGCTTTTTCCGGCTTATGTACTGTAGCTACAGTGCTACTACAGTGCGTAAGCAGGTGGAGAAGCTGGGCATATAAGCCCAGCCAAACACGCTCTTAATCTTCTCTATATTCAAATTGTTTCGTCCTGCGACTTTTAGCATTTCGCTTGGTCCATAGTTGAACTCAAGGCTGAAAGGCCTGGACGTGATCCCACACAAATGCTGAACGTGACGTGATCAATCGAAACAACTCCTGAATGTGATCTTCTGCTAACGACGCTTGGACGCGATCCGGCGAAGCCTCGCCTGAACGATTGCCGTGACGTCGACTTGATCCCAGACATCGCCTGGACGCCGCCGCGACGTCGACGCCCAGGCGCAGCGCACAGTGCCGCGACGTCGACCTGAGCGGCGCGCACAGCTGGTGGTCGCGCCGTCGCGAACAGGCTACAGAAACCTGAAAAAAAGCGTCATGCACGCCCTGCCACACACGCAAACATGGACAACTGAAATAGAGGCCATAACGCTTAATTCAAATTGTTCTAGCATGCTGAGAACATGCTCCACTCGTGAATATAATTCCCAGCAACACAAGTACATCCAGATGGGGAAAAAAACCCTGAAAAATGACTCTTGTTTAAGTGGGCAGCACCATGAACTTACTGAACAATACCCCGATCAATTAACTCAAACAGTTTCAGCATTGTCCTTGATGAATGGTATATCTGCGAACACAACTCCTTACACAAGGCACAAGCCAGGATCCGGGTCGAGTGGTCGAACAAGCAGGCCATAGTGGCAGCACCATCAGGCATCTAACTGACGTTTGCCGGTCAAGCTACAGATATTGACTAAATTCAGAAAACAGACTGACAAGCTGAACTGAAACTAACACAAGACTGACAGAGTTTGCAATTTGTTCGTATCTGCTTCCATCATTATTCAGTGCAGTGCAGGCCTCCTCCCCCACAATTCAGCAAGCAACAATTTAGTAAGCATTCTCAGAAGTGCAGTTCATGCCTCCTCCACTACAATTCAGCAAGCAACAATTCGACAAATCAACAATTCATTTGAACAAAAATGCATTGGAGCTGAAATCTCACCAGGGCAAGCCTCCTCCACGTATTCCTTAGAATCGAGCAGATCCTTTGCCATGGCCCTTGTGGGAGGAACCACCCGACACTGAATTGATCCAACTGTCCGTCTGACCGATGTGCCTCCGGATCGACCCTCCCTGCAGCAAACTGAGCAAAGGAGACGCCGTTGAATGGGAACGCGGCGGCGTCGACTCGGGGACGCAGGATGCCGCCGGGGACGCCATTGAACGGTGACGCGACGGGATCGACTAGGGGACGCGACGGCCTGTACATGGCGCGACGGCGAGACGGCGCGAGTGCGGGAGGACGCACGAGCAGGAGGATGCGGGCGCGACGGCGGGAGGGCGCTGGTGGAGAAAAGGGGCGCTGGGGAGGGGAAGAAGGCGCGGGAGAGAGGAGTGCGCGCGGGAGAAGGGCGATGACGAGGCGATTTGGCTCGGGAAAAAAGCTAGCCGCGATGCCGCAATGGCGAGCATGATGGAGTAACGAGGGAGAAGGCGATTCTGTTGGAAGGAGATTTCGCGTACCATCGTCCAATTTTACCAATCCAGATAGATATATCGAGTCCGTTGGAGTTGCTCTAAATTCTTAGCTGGTTAATTTTAGATCCAAACATGACAACTATAAGGGCAGGTATAATGCTACACGTAAGCAGTCTCATAGCCTGTCTCATGTAACTTTATATAGAATTTTTGATGAGGGGAAGAGAGAGATGGTAGTGAGAGAAAGAGTTGGTTGTTTCGCGAACAACCACCTCATGCGCTAAAATTTAGGAGTATGAGACGACTTACATACCATTGTACGAGTTATAGTTGTCATGCAACTTATAAATATTCTTTTACTCACCCATAAATTAAGGAAAAATACAATTATTACGAGACAACTAAAACAATCACCCATTGTATAAGTGGTCTGATGAAACCGTCTGAAGATTATAAGACGAACTATGAGACAACACCTTTATAATTGTCTTAAGTGACTAAGCTTTTAGCCAGCTGTCGTTACCATGACCCCCGGTACCCTCATGACCAGCAGGGCCGAGTAACCTGACAAGAGTAATCCGTCCAGCCCAGAAGAAACTGAGTAGCCCATGACTCAAAAGGAAGGTGTGGCTAGTCGGCAGGATAGATCAGGACTCTTGTCTTGTACTCCAAGTAATTCTACGTTGTAACCGACTAAGATACTTTCCATATAACCCTGTTCCCCCGGTTATATAAGGCGGGCAGGGGCTCCCTCTCAAACATACATACACAATAGCACGACATACAGAACGTAGGGTTATTATCCTTCGGGAGGCCCGAACCTGTCTAAATCATGTGTCTCGTGTTCACCATCGTATTCTTGGTTCTTTCGCTACTCATTATAATCTATCGAGACCCTAAAACCTCGACAGTGGCGCGCCAGGTAAAAGGTGCACTGGAATCCTTCGTCGAGTACGATGGAAAAGATCGACATCAACACCTTCAACGGAGAGCTTGATCCGGCACCCGGCATCAAGTTGACTACTCGGCGGATTACCACATCAGGACAACAGCCGCGGCGTACCAGCTTCAAGAGGATGTCCTTGCTGATCTGCGTCGAGGCAACCCGGCTGCGGCGTGCTTGCATCTTCAAGCTTTGTCGTCCTGCCAATCCGCTCGAGGCGACCCGGCTGCAACGTCCTGCATCATCAAGTCTCGAGGATGCGTCAAGCCGCAGCGATCAGAATGAGATCGAGTCATCAGATTAAGTCTTGATGATACGTTGAGTCGGCGTGTCCCCGATCGATCGAGACGGAATCCAAGCAGAAGACCTTCTGGCAAGTCCCAGCCGAGCACGAGTCGTTTTTGATGAACAGAAGCCGTGCAGCTGTAGGCGAAGTGCTACTCGACTACAAGTCCTACATGCACACGCATACAGGAGAACATTCTTTCTATTCTTTACTCAATTTTCCTTATTATTTATTCCTAATCAATCTAGCTCATCTGTCCTCACGTGATGCATTATTGTTTGGGCATGCATGTACGTTCTACTCCACCGACGACACCGGCAAGTACGCGTCGACCGCGTCGTCGCACGGACTGCGCCGCGCCGCCAGTGACTGCAGCGGAGTCGCCCGACAGCAGCGGCGGCATGGACTTCTTCAACATGAGCCCCGTCGACTAGTACAACCTGCCGATGCTGGAGGCGCCGCAGGGTGCGACGGCCGGCGCCGGCTACTACGCGTCGACAGGGTGCTGCAACATCGACTCGACGTCTTGTCTAGCATCTGGCTCTCCGTCCACCTCGGCGCCGAAACGACGATCACTCAGCCGTGGCTGTAACGCAGCTTACAGCAGCGGCGGTGACTCGGCGTGTCTACCCATAACTCTGACTAGGCAACTCGTGTTAAAAACGGAGTGCTTTTCGGAGTCCACAACAGCCGCATACAGCATGCATGTTGCTCTACTTCACCAATGACGGCAAATTCGCCTGCGTCACGGGCAACTACGGCTCCGGCCGCGCGGACTACGCCAACGGCGCGCGACGTTGCCGGCCCTGGTGGAGTTCACCCTCGACGGTAGCCACGGCATGTACTGACGTTGAGGTCTCTAATGGAGTCTGACTCTAATTAGTTGGATAATCTCAACCTGATAAGTCGACGACTCGGCATATCACCGCATCATCTCATCAATCGCGGCGTACATCTGCATCAAAGCTCTTCCACCAACAGGGAATGCTTTTTCCTCCTTTTTTCTTTATTTATTTATTCATTAATCACTTTGGTTAATGACTGGTTTATCACCTCATACTTTATTGCTTGCTTTTGCATGTCTATATCATTGCACATATTCCCTTCATGGGAGCATGGCAGGCAGGCGGCAGCTCTTTGGCCACTCGGCCGACTGGCCAAGCTGGTCACTCGGTGCGACATCAGCCAGGACGGCTAACGCGACCACTCGGCCACGACGTACTCCGCATACTACAAAGATGTACACTCGGCCTTGTGTCTACTCGACATATGGTGGTGGTGGCTACTTGCATCTCAAAAGGGACACTCATGTTTCCTCGCCGACTGAACCTTTTAAAGCCACAGTCTGACGCATTAGAAGCCATGGTTGTAGACAACACCGAGCATCTGGAAGAAGACGACTGACGGCAGTCTTATATCGAGCTTCATTGAACACAATAAGCTCCAATGGTCAGCAACTTCTCCGGGACATTCACTCGGGCATTTGCGGCAATCACGCAACCCCGCGTACTTTAGTCGGCAGAACCTATCGACATAACCGTTCCACATTGGATTTCTGGAATTGGCAGCTTGATGTTGAGTCTGGAATCACCAACTCCATAATTGCCACGCCTGACAGAGAAAAAAAACTTCTTATTCTTACTTCTGTTTTTCATATTATTTTATTCCTTGGCAATTCAATTATGATTTGCTTTTTATGGATTATATCTTGTCTATATATATTGCCTGCACCAATTGTTTCCATGAGAACAGGTGTGCAATGACAACCCCTCCGCCGCTCGATGTACTGCGGCGATCACTCGGCGTTTGGCACCAGCCACTCGGCCATGACGATAGCCACTCGGCCATGCGTCTACTTGGCATGTGGCATCGGCTACTCACTTCCTGGTCATCCGACTGATCATGTATCCAACTCGACGCTGCGACAACGACACAGCTTATCATACAAGCTAAGTCATTTATTCTTATCATTATCCGAGTGTCTCACACTCCTCTTTTTTATGAGTCTTCATATCAACAATTAAATACAGTTTCCTCCCTTTATGGTCTTGACTCTGTATCCAGTACACTTTACTGCATACAGAGCCGGGGGCTGTATAAACCTTATGAGTTATGTCTTGAGTATCTTTTGCCGACTAAGTAAGCCTTGCTTGTCCTGATTGTGAAGCTCCGCTGAGAGTGCATAAACATAAGGCGGCAATCGGTCTCTGAAAACAGTCATAGAGGCTCACTTGACAAACACTCATCCTCATTTAATTTTACGACTATGTCAATCTTGTAGACTTCTGTACGCTGCAGTTAATCCGATTGTGAAGCTGTAACTGACGCCGTCGTCTCCCTAAACGTGCACTGACCCAGTGTCCCACGTCATACAGGGCCGGCTAGGTTCTAAGAGTGCATAAACATAGGACAATACTTGGCTATCAGAGTTGAAAAGAACGGCTGAGCCGCTTCACATTATTTAATCATGATGATTAAAAACAATCCTTTTGTTACGGTCATATACTTGATTATTTTCAACAGATTACTACATAATCTACTACTGTGCTTTATCTACAGGCATTCATCATACAAGCCTCTCGGACTTCATGAGCATATTTTCTACGCTCGGGGGCTTGACGCCATTAGGGAATCAATATTCTCATGAATTTCTGCAAATCTTCTACAAACTCCCGGCTAATACAATAGCACTCGGGAAGGTGCACAACGCACTCGGCTACTACTGTTCAGCTACCACAGCTATACCTGCTCAGGCAGAGAAATTTTATTGAAGATCACTGAGGCACGTCAATTGCTACAGTGACAAAGGCCAACCTGGCTACATCTATCATCACTCGGCTATTGTCCCGAGCAAGTTGTCATGATTACTCAGCCAACACACATGTTGATGTCGAGCTATACTGCACCATCATTATGGTTGGAGTCACTTTATACTCCCACATGCGGAGCTTGCCTCTACCATCGTAGCTGGAGTTTACCTCGCTGTGTCGCGGTGTGCCACACCGCCGCGTCCAGAGCGCGCATGGTCGCTGCTGCCGGAGCTCATGACAAAACTTGTCTTGCGCCGGCGTTGTTCGTCTTGGCACCGTGCGCTATGACCTCGCTACGCGGCTGGGGCTGCTTGCAGGTCTACGAGTCACATGAGCAAACGCAATGCCAAGATCAATTACGAGGCCACGTCAATATGAGCATGTCTGTGTTATGCATGGAACTATTGACCATCAACAACGACAAGACTCAGCAACGGAATTCAACTGATTGAGGCTACGGAGGTTCAATCAATGAAGGCATCGACGGCAATAGAATATTTGGAGATGAATATTTTATTCTAGTCTGGTCACATGTGTGTTGCTGGGAGTGCATAAACATAAGGCGGCAATTGTCCAGGCGGTCGTGGCGACCCGGCGGCCACCTCCGGTGGTTCTCGCCATCTTCCTCATCAGATGAGGTAATGACGATGAGTTCCGGCAGGGCAGGTGCAGTTGGTGGTGGCGGGACCATGACCAGCGGTGGTGCTCCGTAGTACGGCACCATATCCATCACCGGCGGCATCTCCACTGGCGGCGGTAGAAATGGTGGCTCGGGGGCTGCTGGAGGAGGAGGGATTAGCTCTCCTGGTGGTGCTGGCACGGAGAAGGAACCTCTCTTACTCGCTCTTTTGCCTGCCATGGTGATGTGTTCGGGTTTGTGTCAATCCGATTGCGGTCTCTTTAAAGCCGAGGCGACGGAATCCGGACAGCCACGGGGTGCCTGTCGTTTGAGCTGCATCGAAAAAGCAACTGGTCAGATTCCCTCTGTGGAGTGAAGACAATAGCGACGGAATTGATTCCGTCACATAGTGATCTTGTGACTCGGTGGATAAGCTTTGGCTGACTCGGACACTGTGGCACTTAATTCTCCCTCTCATCACTCGGTAATGATGTTTGGAGTTGATTTCTGCCTATTCATAATTTTTTCACATAATGACTTTCTCTCTTGGAGTCTGTACATAATTTTACTAATTATACACAGACTCGGAGGCTAGTCCATATGGACTCACTTGTGTGAGTCCAACAAATCTACTCAGTTATTTATTAGTCAGGCCTTCTCGGCTTTATCTTCAATATTCAAGGTTTTGTAGTCTCTCTTGAGTCTGTATACAATTGTTCCAATTGTCCACAGACTCGGGGCTAGTCCATAAGGACTCACTTGTGTGAGTTCAATCAGATTTATTCGGCTCCATGCCAGGCACACGGGTTGCTTCGTCTTTGACTTTTTATCGGATGATTACCTAGAAATTTCCTTGACCTCCAACTTAATTGCCTTAATTAAGCTGAAGCTCGGGAAAAATATGGGTTGTAATCATCCTCGGCTGAGCTGAGACAGATGGATCTAGACTACTAGTCCGGAATGACAAATTCTTGGCTAAGACTCACCTTGATCGATTGTTTAAGCAGTCTTGTGCACAGGAGATCGGGAGTTTTACATCTTATAGGTGCAATTTTTCGTCACATCTATATGATGCACTTATTCACTCGGATCAGGACAGTATATCTTGGTTCGTGCTTGCTCTGAGTTTCTGTCCAATTCTACGAATTGCACAGTAACTCGGGGGGCTACATCTATATGATGCACTTACGTGCATTCATCACAAATTCTTTTATGGATCTTGTCAGTTCTGAGAACTGGCTTTTTATACAAATTCCTTTATGGATTTCTTATGAACCTGCAACCGACTGAGTTGGCCATCAGTACTCAGATTCATCCAATTCTTTGACTCAGTTCAGTATTGGGTGCCAATCGCTGATGTGCTTAATTCAAGGCCCTACTGTCCCTGAACCACTCGGGGCCAGGTATCCCAATTACAACAACTTGTTTCAGGTTAAGTTCTTTTTAATTTATCAGTCAACCTGAAGATCAATCTGTACATGGAGAGAAGCCTAGTCGGGAAGCAATCAAGATCAATCAAAAAGCACTTGGGGGCTACTGTCGTTACCATGACCCCCAGGTACCCTCATGACCAGCAGGGCCGAGTAACCTGACAAGGGTAGTCGGTCCAGCCCAGAAGAAACCGAGTAGCCCATGACTCTAAAAGGAAGGTGCGGCTAGTCGGCAGGATAGATCAGGACTCTTGTCTTGTACTCCAAGTAATTCTATGTTGTAACCGACTAGGATACTTTCTATGTAACCCTGTTTCCCCAGTTATATAAGGCGGGCAGGGGCTCCCTCTCAAACATACATGCACAATACCACGACATACAGGACGTAGGGTTATTATCCTCCAGGAGGCCCGGACCTGTCTAAACCCTGTATCTCGTGTTCACCATCGTATTCTTGGTTCCTTCGCTACCCATTATAATCTATCGAGACCCTAAAACCTCGACACCAGCCCACCCTAAACTTTAGCTCCTAGTCACCCTAACACTCCTAAAAGAGTCTAACATTCGAGAAAAAAAGGAAGAAAGAAAAAAGCACCTTCCCGCAACATCTTTTTTTTCCATTGGTTTTCTCCGAGGGGAATCACTAGAAAATATTTCATGTGATAAGAGGCATTAATTAGCATTTGATAAGAGGCATTAATAAGGATCCTTCTAACGTTAATTGGCTAAATGTTTAATTGACTAATTTTAGCTGGTTAGAGGATTCAAACATACCTTAAAGAAAGCTCTGCATTCCTGTACTATTTGAACAAAATTTAAGCCACCAATAAATCAATCCATTCCTTTTGTTAGCAACATATTAAGAGGATCAATATTATCTGGCAGCTGATTTACAATAATAAATATCTCCTTTTAATGAAGAAGCAACTTGTAGTCTGTAGTATAAATATTTTCCAAATATGTACCCGGCGCCTCAACGAGACAAATCTAGAGGATCCTTATTTTCTGGCAACGCAGGGCCTGTTTGCTTTGAACCCTCACAAAAATTGCTTGGGTCGACCAGCTGCCTGAGACTTGCCTGAGCTTCGTTTGGTTGGAACCCTCAGATATTTTTGCCTGAGTTAAGTTGCCTGGGTCTGCTGCCTGGGCGTCAGGCACACAAAATCGAGTGCCTCGGCTCCTCTCCGACCTGCCTGGGCTATATAATCACCTCAGAAGCTTCTTTTATTCTCTCTCCTTTCACTTTCCCCGGCCTTCTCCTCACGCCGCTCACTTCTAGCAGGGGGAAATCAAGATTGGCTGTGTAGATGGTCTTCTAGTTCTTAGATCTGGTGCCAATCAAAAAAAAAAGTTCTTAGATCTGGTGACCTGCTCCTCTTGTTACTACTTTTGAGTCTTTTACCTCTATGCCATTAAAAAAGTTGGTGGTTACTTATGTCCCACTAAAAAGTTCTCAGACACTTGTGTGCCATCGCGCGAACTTCTTTTAACGTGTATGCCATTTTGGATGGAAGGACGCCCAACGGAGGCTAACGGAGGTGGAAAAAGTCGGTTTTACCCTTCTGCTTTTTCTGGTGGTCACCGTGGGCACTGGTTGAAGCATTTTTGACGTGAGAAAAATAGGCATGAAAAAAATAAAAGAAGACAAATAAATTTTAAAAAGGTGGAGATAAATTGAAAAAATGGAAATAAATAAGGAAAAGGAGGAAACAAATAAGAAAAAGGCGCAAAATTAAACAAATGCGTAAATAAATAAGAAAAAGGCCCAAATAAATAAGTAAAAGGCGCGAATAAATAAGAAAAAGGTGCAAATAAATAAGGAAAATGCGGAAATTAATTTTAAAAAGGGGAAAAGGGTGTATGACAATTATAAAAACAATTGATTTGACAATAAAAAAGGAAAAAATGTGCATGACCATTGCATAGCAACAATTAACTTGCTCATATCACATAGGACAAGAAAATGGTGGAATGTCCACGTCAATTTTTTTCCTGTACATTTCTTTTCCTCACCCCACAGTCCTTTTTTCCACGACCCAGACTTAGAAGACGGCGGCAAAGAAATCTTCAAATCAGACATGACGAGAAGCTAAATTGCAAGAAGGATTGCTCAAATGGGTGCGCCATGATGTGAAGGAGCTTCATGTGGAAGTGATTTGACAGTGGCTCAACGTGTAGGGAGAATTTCACAGCAACGCCGATGGTGCTCGGCGGCCGGTTACGGAGAAGCCGACCGGTTGTGGGGGCGCGGCGCGACTTGGGAAGGGAGGAGAGGCGCTCGGCGGCGCGGGAGCGCAGCGGAGCGGCAGAGCGGGCGTGCGGCGGAGCGGACGCGAGGCGGAGAGGGCGCGCGATGGTACGGCAGACCGGAGGACCAGCGGAGCGGCTTCTTCGTGTGCCTGTTCGCCACGGGGACGGCGAGCGTATGTCCCCGCAGCTGCCGCAGCCGCCGCCGATGACCCCGCCGCCGCCGCGTACTCCGGCGACGACAGGATGTCCCGGAGGCTGGTGTACCCGTGCCGCCGCTGCTGCTGCTGTCGTCGTCGCTGCCCGCGCTGTGGGGGATCTCGATCACCGGCGGCAGCGCCCACCGCGGGGGCGCCGGCGCCCGCTTCTTGGGCGTGCGCCAGTGCCGCAGCTCGAAGTCTCCGGCATGACAGCGGAGGGCCGGATGGAGGGCAAGCGCGGGCTGGAGGGCGGCGGCGGCGCCGGCGGCGGTGTCCCGGAGCTAGGATTGGGGCCTTGGGGGGCGTGCTGCGTATGGAGATGGAGACGAGCGGGAAGAGACTCCACAGATGGAGATGGGTTCAGGGGCACAATGGACATTTCCGTATGTGGGTCCCATATGTCAGCGCTGAGAAACCATTAAGTTCTCACGGGAAGCGGACGGAATGGCATACAGGTAAAAGAAAGTTCGCGCGATGGCACACAGGTGTCTGAGAACTTTTTAGTGGCACACAGGTAACCACTAACTTTTTTAATGGCATAGAGGTAAAAGACTCACTACTTTTCCCTCTCAATCGACATCGAAAAAGTGTTGGTTTTGGTTCATCAAAGGTGAGAATGCAATGCGTCTCTTTCCTACCGATTTCCCCCATGGATTTCGTTCTAAATTGTTTGCTACTCAAGTTGATAATACTAGCAGTTCGTGTGGTCTAGATTAGTGCTCTGTTCTTTTCTTTTCCCCTAGATCTAATTTTTTTTTCCTGCAGCTTGTGAGCGCCAGATTGATTTTTTTCCTTAGTACATGCAGCTACCCAAAATGTAAACTATCGTTGCATTTTTTTCTTACTTGGTTTACGTCAGCTCATTGTTCAGATGGATATAGAACCCATTACTCATTGCGTTATCCATCAAAGAGTACGAGTGTTAGGTGTTCTAGCTGTTGTACTGAGCATCAAGTTGCGACGGCTAGGCGTCTCAGATTGAGACGGACGCCAAGAAAATATGGCCGAGACTTGTTGAGGCAGACAAGGCTAGATGAACTGTGTAATGGAACTGATAGAGAGTGCATCAAACAGCTTTGCATGACGAAAGCCGTATTCTGGAAGCTTTCAACAATTTGTCTGTTAATCGCACCGTATCTCTAGGATGCCGTTTGGCAAATGGGAAATGAGAGGTGGGATTGAGATTGGGAAATAATTCTTGAGAGAATGAATGGTTGAAATTTAATATAATAGATAAATGAATGGTGTAGATTTTTTACTTCATTTCCCTATCCCTATCCCAACCTTCTCATTTAAATAATACAATTGCCAATAGCTTAAATGGTTTGCTACTCACATATTTAGGCTCAAACAAACAGGCGATAGAAGGCAGGAAAAACGAAAAATTCCATGACCTAGCCCTCGCGTCGCCTCCTCCTGGCGGCACGGGCGGCGATCTCCCCCGCCGCCACCAGCGTCGTCCCCCCTCCTCCTCCTCACCCGGCCGCAGCCGAAGCTGGCTGTGTCCGGAACAACCCGCCCAGCAGTAATGATGGCGGCAGCGGGGCGGTCAAGCCTTTCCCTTGCCTTCCACTTCCCTCCCCGAAGACGATGGCTGGCGGCTGGACGAGATCAGTGTCCCTCGCCGTCGATGGTGGCTGTGTCCAGCGCTGCTGGCTTTGGTCGTGGTGGCTGGATTAGCGGGGCAGCGTCGGTCACGGAGCTTCTCCATCCACGACGGCCATGTGCTCGACAAAATGCTCCGCCTTGTTGCGGACGTCGTCGTGCCGCCTCTTGGGGGCTGACGGCGAACTTTGGGCGGCGATGTGGGTGGTCTACGTTTCCGTGCGAGACATGGCCCCTAGAACTCACCATGTGGCAGCGTGATTAGTCGCCATCAATGGCGGCGCGTGGGCCATCAGGCCACAGTTCGTTGCCGTTGCTGCTGGTGATGGTGATTAGATCTGAGGGGCTTTGGTCGGTCATGAAGCTGAGTGCTCCTTGCACGTTGTGCATGAGGCAGTTGTCGATGCTCCCATGATCATCTCTTCCATGCCTATGGAGAGGCGTGAAGTAATTGGGTGAAAACCCAGCCGCTTTGTTGCGGGTGACAACAATGGCGTCTTCTGGCGTCATTCACCTCCTTGGGGGTGTTGTCTTGATGTTCATGCCTCTTCGGATCTCCGGGTGAAAACCTAATCCATTATGGATGGGCGTCGGCGGTGCCTTTGGCGTTGCATACTCGTTGGAGCGTCGTCTTGGAGATGTCCAGTGCTCATCGTCTTTGTTTATGGTCTCCTACAGTTGTTGGCATTTTTGGTGCTACTTTGGATGTTCCCAGACTTCTATTCATGATGGTGCTTGGGAATTTCCCCCTTCATCGGCTGCGGTTTGGGTGGTCTTTGCTTCAATCAAGAGACGATGTTCGTCATGAGATTGGCATATGCTCGAGTGTTATTCTATCCCTGATGTGGTGGAAGAATGGACATATGGAGCCAACCGTACTCAAGAAACTGCTCCGGAAGACAATTGAAGATGCGGATAGGAGACTTTTCTCTTTTCTCTTTTTCTCTAGTTTTATTTCATCGGTGTTGCTTTTGTGCACTTCTGATGATGGCCGACATTGTCGGCGATTGTATTTGGCCGTAACTTTCTTAGAAGTCAATGCCACTGCGGCAGTAGCTTCCATGAGAGCCAAGGTCGGGATTAATGCAATCTTCCCATTATCTAAAAAAAAAAAATCCCTATCCCAACCTTCATTTCCCTATATCTAAACACCACCTAGACGGCGGTAATTGAACATCCAGGCAACTCATTAGCCAAAGGGCCTGTCTATACATTGCCTAGGCATTCTAGAGGATAATAATGCCTGAATTTTCAACCATCAGATCTATCTTTTATAGATGAGATTTAGTCTCACATGGCAGAGAACAAAAATTCAGGCATTTTAAAGGATCCTAGCGCCTGAATTTTATTTACACCATTCATATTCAAGAGTTACACCGAAATAATCACTGTAAATTGGTATACAATGAGTGTAACTTTGATATATATTGGGTGTAACTCACGGTGAGAAGAAATTCAGTTATTTCAGGCCTTAGAAATACCTGAATTTTATTTTTCTTGCCCATTCATACATGCAACTTGAGAAGAATATGTAGGAAAGAAAATATGGGCGCTAGAAAGCAACGGATTGGCTGGGCAATTTTTAGCAATCCCCTAGCCAAACGCTGCCTGTGTAAATAGGTAATAGTGGTAAGCAATACTTAATCAAAAGATTTCCAACTATAAATAGTGCCATCTATAATCTAGAGGCAGCCGGTGGTCCGATCCATAGTATAAATATATATACCTGGCGCATCACCGATTTCTTCATCGTTCCTTTGTAGCCCCTGCTTGTTGCACCTCACCGTTTGGATCGGAGCCATGAGGAAGATGGAGCTGTTGATCGTCGTGATGGTCCTCCTCGTCGCTGCCTCCCGTAAGTCAATTAAAGCGTATTACCCATTCCATTCAGTTCCATGAGAATTATGTGGGTGGAGACTATACGTCATTCTGGCGGCAGAGGTAGGATATTCATTTCATTATCACAAGTAAAGATATATTAACTGGATATGTATGTACTTACGCAGAGGACATGGTGATAGCCTATCAGTGCCAGGGAAGAGCCGGATACTGTGGCTATACGCGCTGCGTCAGTGACGCCACTTGCATCAGTTGCTGCAAGAACAGAGGCTTGGGCACCGGCTGGGGCAACTTTTCCATCTGCTACTGTTGCAGCTAAGCATAAGAAGTGTTACCCGATCGTCCATGTAATAATAAAATGATACATTGTTCACTTTCGTCAATGTAATAATAAAATGATACATTGTTCACTTTGAGATGGCATTGAGTCACTCCATGTGGTTGGTCTCCTGCCGTGGAGCTCCAGCGGCAGCTCTCGCGAGAGCAGTGAACCGGAGAAACGGCGGACCAAGGCAGGCGTCGGGAAGCTGCTGTGTCGAGCTCCACCAGTTGCGTGCGCGCGCCGGTGGCGGCCGTGGCCAGGATGGCGCTGAAGATCTGCGGCTCCGGCGCGCACTGGAAGAACAGGCGGACCAGGAAGCTGAAACAAGCCTCCACGTCCACGGCGCCACCGTGAAATCCTCAGTTGTGCTTATCGGCGGTGGTGGCGGTGCTGGTGCAAGCACTGTCAAGGCCTCGGCGGTGGCATCTTCCATGTCCAAGAGCGGCGTGATGGTGAGGTGCCTTAAGAAAATTTTCAGCCGTGTGAGGGACGTTGAGGAGACGACCAAGTCCCAGCTGCAGCAAGACGCTTGAAGCTAATTTATTCATGCTTGAAGCTGGAAATTTTGCAAGCAGTTTTATTCTTTGGAGCACATTTCAAGTTCAGAGTATTATAACAGCTGCATACTACTTATTCAGGTTTCCACGCAGGAAACTACAGACAGACAAAGACAAGTTCACGTCCACGCTTTATTAAAAACACGCGCGCTGTGGACACTCTGCTTGCCTAGCAGCTAAAGCTAGCTACGGCACGCCGTGGCGGTTGATGGCGTCGGTGGCCGTGTCGCCGCGGCGTGCGGCGGCGTCCCCTTCTTGGCCTCTCTGCTTGGCTTGGCCATGGGGACGGCGGTGCCCGGGACGGTGGGCGCGTCGGTGCCGGAGCCGCCGTGGGGCACGTCGGAGACGGGGAGGTGGCCCTGCGCGCCGTACCCGCGCATCTTGTAGTCCTCCAGGTTGTCGTACTGCACGTACGGGCTCGTCTCCGTCGGCAGCTGCACCGAGTCACCCTCGGCGTCGCCGGCCTTGCGCTCCCGCCGCTCCTGATTGGTCGCCTCCATTCTTTCTCGTGGATGATCCGTCACTTGGTCTGCTCTCTGCCGCTACTGACTGTTTTGTGGATTAGGATGCTCGATCGTTTTGCGATGCTACACGACGAGATCGCTCGACAGTTTATAGAGGCCGTCACGGCGAGTTAGGTTCTTCGAGATGGGCGCCCATGGCCACCTCGCCATCCCGCAGAGGGACGTGGCGATTAGACGGTGCAATTGGTACACGCGTCGTGCCGCTACCGGAACACGTTCGTGGTCGACTGAGTCTGCTTCTGGTGGCGTCTCTTCTTATCTTCCTTTTGCACGTTCTTTCCCCAGCTCGAGGGAAGGGAACCATATCCATATCTTCGCTTCTTTTAGATGGTCCTCCCAAAAGTCCCAAGAGTTGACCAAACTCTGCGCAAGATACTAGCAGCAACCCAAGACCACCAGAAAACAGCAGAAAACAACAGAAGAGATCATATGTTCTACTTTCTGACACAATGAAAGGCATCACTAACTTTCTTTAGAAAACGAAAAGATTTGTGCATTCGTTGAAAACAGAGTTTACGGTGTCAAAATTTCTCGCCGTAGTAGCATCGAATCAACCGAGTGCGAATCCGAAAATGCTCAGGGAATGTGCACCATTGCTCCAGCTAGTCGATCTGCAGCGGGGGCGGTGTGGACGGAGCGGATTAGCGCTACGGCTGTCGGCGAGCAACCAAACAGAAACAAATGGCGCATCGACTAGGCATTGGCGTGGCCACCACGGCAGTATAGTGCCGTTAGAAGCTGAATCCAATGGAGCACGGAGCACCGAACAGGCGCTGCAAAGTCCGCAACCGTAGCATTTTCGAGAACGTAAATTATACATGAGCATGACCAAAACTTGTAACTCAAGAGCTAACGTGAGCATGTTACAGCTACATCTTTGTCATGTGAGCCAGGATAACATGTTAAGTGACTCGCGCCGCATAATGTTTCGAAAAGTTTGAAAGCGAAACCCCAGCCGTACAAAAGATTCTCAGTTGGAAGGAATGCACTAGAACAATACTTCAAGCAACCTTCAAGAAACGAAGCAGGTAACCAAGTAGGCTTCACATATGCTAAACTTTGCTTACATATCACTACGTTCAACTATCCCAAATTTTCAACGTATGACTGACAATTCTGTGTCTAATGTCTAATTTCACTCTTTGTTCCCTACAGGGAGAGATGACGTGTATATTCGAGGAAGCCAATCACTTCATATCATGCAGTCACTAGTCATGTCACTCTAAATCTCTAGGCCCTGTTGATATCGTCAATGCTTTATCTGCATGCACAACCAGAATTACAGTCAATCGACGAGAGCTGATAAAGTGAGAAAATTGTGATGTTATGCTCTTTCGAAAAAAGCATATCTAAGCATGTGTAATACGAAGACAAAGCTAGATAAGGGCGTGTTATCTTACTTGGATCCTCATCATCCTCATCGTCATCGTCCCCATTTTGAGATGTGAAGATGGGAGTAAGATAGTTTTTGTCCAATAAAGCGAAAGATGAAGTGCTGCAAAAAATAAATTACATTGGAGTGAGAAGAAGCTCTAATGAAATAGATAAACTCAATCAATTAAGAACTGTGTAAATAACTTCTGTTGGTAGTAGTAAGTGCTGCTTTTTGGCGGTAACTAAAGGTCGTCAAGAGAGCTAGTTCAAGAAGAAAAGCATGTGATATTATTTAGTATACCTTCTCCTTAGCTCTCTGAGTTTTAATCTGAATTTGCTTGAAGTGGATGCACCTTCATCATAATTCTGTCCCATCAAATCAGTACTGTTGCCATCGGAATTCTCCTGCATTTAGAAGTAAATTGTTCATAATACATAAAAAAACCAGTAACACTCATGCATATGGACAGTGAAATATCCAAGGATGAATACAAAGTTAAGAACTCTACTATATATACGACTAGCAAATCATGCCCGCAACAATCACAGTTTTAATCGGAACTCCACCGTTTACTTTTGCCGTCGACCAGCAGTTCACGGCCAGCAAATCATGCCTGCAGTTCAGGGCGTGAGGGAAAAAATTACCAACACGCGCATACAGATGCAGTCGGACACGGCGGTCGTCCAGCCGGGACGTATGTAAAGCAATTCCGCAAAGCTAAATACTGAAAGTGCATATGACCATTCGTAACACCAATGGTCTGCCTTAAGCTCCAAATAGACTTAAACCACTCTTCGGTTACACCACAGATATCCTCTGTGATTTTATATGCATACAGCAATAGGCTACATATTTAAGGAGACAACAGTTCCAAAGAAAAAATCCCATGAAATGCAACGCACAACGAAAAAACAAATAATCAACACTGCTCTGTTTCAAAATTTAGCTGGCTCGATGAAACTAGATGGCAAAGTTTAAACTTGTTACACAATACAAATATACTTACCTCGTACAGATGATGATAACGGTTGCTGTCCCCAACTACTTGTAGGGCTTCGAGCATTGTTCCAGTTGAGCCTCCAATAAAAAGCACCTTGAACATTACCGTTAGATAGTTAAGGGCTGTTTGAAACACAAGCTTTTCACATGAATTTTGCAAGATACCAACGATGCCATAGAATAGCAACAGCACTGGGGAATATTCCAAAATCCTTTTACATACAGATATTCATTCATGGTTCACATTGATATATAATGATAAAAGATACATCCAGCAACTTACAGTTAGAACAACAATAGATGTGGTAGCAGTGAAAATTGTCTCGCCGTGTCCATCAGGAAGATCATGAACAGATTGAAGAGCAAGGGCAAAAGCCATAGCTCCTCTAAGCCCTGAATAAGCCTTGGCATCCGCATTCATAAAGAACAATTGAACTATATGATTAACACATTTTACTGTATACATACCGCTATACCAGAGTGCCAGCTGATATTGCCTAGGTATTTGGCAGCGTGGCGGTCGTGCCAAATTCAATATGTACGCACAGGAGAAGACGTTTGCAGCCCTTCAAAATGAAATGAGATGAGAAACTGGCATTGCAACATCTTAAGCATATGAAGATTATGGAAGGAATTCTCCAAAAGCTCATGATCAAAGTTGATACACAGCCAGGCAAATTAGGGGAAAATAGTTAGTTAGCCAAATCATACCTTGCAAGTAATATAAATATCTGCATTCCATTGACAGATAAATGATTAAGGAAACAACAAAAATAGCAACCCATTTGATGGTTAGTCTTTAGTCCAGAGGTTGTGTGGTTTAATCAAACAGTAGGATACAATTGAGAAAAATATGAATCCAATATGTGACCAGCTCTGGCGTTCCATTGCAATATCGAATCCCATGTATATGAACCTGCATAGAAGAACAACCAATTCATCATCTACTCGTTTGATAATTCTGTCACGACTGGTCGCCGTAGATGCCTGTACTTTGGAACGTGGACGTAGATTATACGGGTGGAATACGGGTGGACGTGTGCGCTCTCGCCGAACTGCACGCTTGCAAGCCGGCGCCGTCGTGGACGTCGCCGAGATGCAAGGCACAAGATAATCAACAGAGTTGATGCTAATACTTTTTCTTCCTGATTCGATTGACCCTGGCGCATTATATAGCAGCCAGCCTAAGACAGTCCGACTAGATTACAATAAAGAAAGCTACCTGAATTACTATAGGACTCTAATTAAACTCCAAACTGAACTAGGACTCTAACATGCAACCGAAGACTCTGTAGCTAGCCTTGCCGCTGTAATACACCGGCGTACTATGCGTACATGTCTTCAACTAGGACTCTGATTAATTATCTACCATGACAAATTCAAACTGAACTACTGGCCAACTTACACGAAAGCTTCCGCTAGTGATGAAAGAAGATGGAAAAACCGAGATGTAAAAAGCTGAGAATCTTCTGATAAGTTACAGAACGTGTATCTCTTCATCACCTGGAAAAAAAAAATCTCTTAGTGCATCTTTGAGGGATTACAATCCAGTAAGTTAAACATTGGCTAATGAACTTGAAATTCTGTATGTTACAAATTTAGAAGATAAACAGAAGCATTCTCCGAAACTTCATTAATCAAGTTTAGATTACTAAAATCATAACAAAATCAAAGGCAACATTTTCTAAGGTAAACTTACAATCCCAGTGAAGAGAATAGAAACAATGCCGGATAGACCAAAGCCTTCAGCAAGCATGTACCTAATACAAATGTCAATAACTAAGAGAAAACTTCAAATGCAACATAAAACTAAACTATGTTCAAAGAAGGCTTACGAGAAGTAAGGGAAAAGCACGAACAAGCAACTCTCCAGATTATGTAGGCTGAAATGATATGAAGTTTAGTTGCCTAAGTGATGAGCTCCAGTTTTGGACAAATTAGACGGGACAGATTTTACTTACTTCTCAGTGCCCAGTGCCGCATACTTGAAGAGGTATGATCAAGTTAAGGAGTAATAAATTTGGTATGTGAATTTACAAAAACAAAAAAGGTCCATTGACGCTTGAACTTTTTATCGACAAGATAAGAAACATGTGTAAAAAGTACTAGATTTGGCTGTGCACATAGCTGTCAGCCCTGTCCGGGAGCTTCTTGTTCAGCTTTGCTCCACCGAAAAAGGGCAAATCTTCCAGTAAGCTACCTCACAGCTTTGACTAGTTTATTTGTCGTTGTGATTGTAGTGGTCAAAGTTTGTGGCCCAACATGTTACACATAGCCCAAAGAACCATACAAGATCAAATTGGAGATTAGATGGTTTGCAAATGGGAGAACTTTTACCTTCTCCTTCTAATCCTGAAAATAATTATAATGGCATATGAAGAAAAGGCAGTGACTTCATATACCAGTCTACCTAAATATTCTAATTCTGTAGTAAAAAGGGATAAAATATGGAGGAGACTAATTTAGTTTTAGCATTGATATTTAAAATGGTGGCACATCAGGTAATCGATCGGCGTGTATACTGAGTTACAGTACACTGAAGAAACAGAAAAGTCCGGAAGCACCCCAGTGAGTGCTATGTTATGACCATGATCTGTAACAGTTCTAATCGTCCTCGGTAGTCGCTATATGAATGGTTATCATTGGCATTGGCTAAATTCGCATGAACCACATTAGCAAAGAGCAACAGCTTCCTAAGATTGCAGAGTAATCAGATTTTTGTTTCATGGAATAAAACTTGAAGGATATGAGAGCAGAAATCAGTGCGACACCAATGCCTACATGAAAAATAAATAAATATAAATGTGTGTAGGCAATCATAAAGACAATTATAATAGCAAAAACATACAATTATTGGCTGCTCGGATATTCTGATATGGTTAAAGAATTATGAAATACCTGATGACATTGAACCAACAAAGTTCTCAAGAAACCTCAAAATAACGAGGAAAAAATTTTGGCCAGAACTTGTCTTCATAGATACCATAGCCCTGAAAGTTACGATATTCAATATTTTTTTGGAAAAATAAAGAAACACATAAAGAAGAAATAGTTCCGAAATGAGGCCCTCACCTGTATAAGGATATAGCCACCTTAATTGCGAGACCATAGGTCCAAGAATTATGTAAGCATCAGTTGAAATAACTTAGATAAAATGGTTGAAAGTAGAAAAAGTTTATACATACGGCGTCATTGAGAACTGATTCTCCAAAAACCAGCGCATACAGATTTGTATCAGTCCCAAGTTCCTGAAATTTCGTAAACAGTATGTGGTTGTTTCTCTTTAGGATAGCAGTAAATATGAACAGTGTGTAATCATTTGTTTCAAGATAACAGTAAAACATGCACATATTTAATTTGAGTATTTGAGAAACGTGGCAGAAACCTGAAATACAGACAGCACCGTTACAGGATCAGTTGCTGACACAAGGGCACCGAACATCATACATTCAACCAGCGGCAGCCTGTAGACAATGTATACCAACCCACCAAGGTAGCTGCCACAAGAAATGTAAAGTTGGACATTCACAAATAAAAGAAAATAGAAGGGAATATGCATGGGGGCAATGGAGAAAGGTTCTTACACAAGAAGACCTGTGACAATGGAAGCAATAAAGGTTCCAAGGATTGCAAAGGTTATGATAGCACCGAAGTTTGAAAAGAATGGTTTCTACAAAAGAAAAAATAATAATAGCGTAGTTAACATCAACTGACAGTATTCCAGGGAAACAAGGGGCCTTAATAGTTCAACACTTACTGGTGCTAAGTTGAATCCGGACTGAGTAAGATGCAGTCAAGTAAAACATGACAAACTTCCCAAGAAGTAATTAACAAATAAAAGAGGAATGTAATAAAGGATATAATATAATTGGAGGCAGTAAGAATAGAAGGAAGAAGTCCTCCTTAAAATTAAACCATCTCCTGAATTAACAAAGAAAGTAAAATAACATCAATGTTGCTCAAAATTAACAACAACGATGCTTTGTGGAGGCAATTTGGTCAACAAGAAGAATGAGTCTGAGGTGTAGCTTATAGACCTTGTACTTTTCTGAGTGTTTGATATGTTGGCAAGCCCACCAACAATCATCCCTGTACAAAAAGATCGCAAGTGATTTTATTATTTTCAACAGCATGGTGCTAACCTTCGAAGCAAAAAAAAAAAAAGGCACCGTGCTAGCTTTAGTTTACTAATGAAACCTTGTACTTCACAACAATTGCCAGATCTAAATTCTTTCATGTATTTTCCAAATGGTAACTGGTCGGGTTATCATTACAAACCATGGTGGAACTGGAGTAAGCATAGCATATTATCTGTAAAATTGAACCATCATTACAAACCATGGTTTTGTTTTCAATGTGAGTAGAAAGCATAAAAATATTAACAATGATAATAAATGAAATATCACATCATTCATCTTATATCCCCACATATATATCATAAAAAATAAACCAGCCAACACAGGATGGCTGCTCTCCTGCAAAGCCCACACCAAGTACAACCAGTTGACATATCATAACAGTAGAATTGGAGGGCTTAGATATTTAGGAACGTGGATAAACTCAAACACTGGTGGAGCTATACAGTACAGTGTGGTTATGCAATCGAAGGTCCGAGCCAAACGCACTCTCCTATGCCAGCTCCCAGCTGAACATTGTCTTTGGCAGAGCGCTTCACACGTCGCAATGTCTCCTCATTCGAAAACCCAACACCCGAACCAAATGGTGCCTATATCGCCATCAAACAGCGAACACAAACAGCACGGCGGCGTTTCCCATCACGATCGCAGCGAATTTGTCCGTATCCCTAGGGCTAGAATCAGAATCCCTAGTTCTTAGTGCGTTGATCGGCATTTCGGAATTCTAACCAACCAATTGCCCAACCTTCGAGGATCACACGTGGCGGGCGGAGGTATAGATATGTACGCACCGATGAGGAGGGAGGCGCTGGCCTCGGGGAGGTAGTAGAACTTGCGGCGGCGAAGGAGGTGGCCGAGCACGAACGAGAGCACCAGCATCGATATCTGCAGCAGGATCCCCACCCCCGCCGCCTGCTGATCCTCCACCGTCCCCGCCACCACCGCACCGCCATGCGGCGCCGCCGCCGCGGCCCCCGTCACCATTCCCCCTCACCCCTCTCCCACCAGCTCCTCGCCGCGTGAGTGCGTGCCCTCTCTCCCCGCCGCTTCGTTTGATGCTTTGATTCGTTCGCCGCAGCGTCGTGTGAATTTTTTCGGTCGACAGTTACGCGGAACGGACGATGCCTGTTGGCTGTTGCCATCCTTCCGTCGAGGGCTGGGCCCGGCGAACAATGAGTATCCGTGGATTTGGTAGTGGGCCTCGTTACGAGCCCTCCTTTGTTCGAACAATGCAATGCGGGCGGGAAATGTGGCGGGAAGATAATGGCTTGGGCCGAGCTGGGTCGCGATATAAGCTCTTGTGACTTGCAAAAAGGAAAATCCAGCCTTTTCCAGATTCCACGTCTTTTGATTATTTTTTTTTGGAAAGTTCATTTTACTTCTTCTTTTTGGGGAAAAAAAGTTCATTTTACTTCTATAAATTAGCTTTGTCCGTTCTACAACTCAATTTAATTTTCAAACACTTCGATTCAGTGCAATACGCCCCTCTTTTTTTTTTTAATTTGCATGGTTGAATAGCAACTAGCAATACATAAATACACATGATATCAGAAAAATATTATTTTAACATAGGTGCTTGTGTGAGTATCATCACTTAAAATTTGAACTTCAAATTTAACTTCTACGTCGATAAATAAAAAGAAAAATTGTAATAGAAGATACATTGCACCAAACTTGTATTGAGGAGTAAGATCTTTTTCCCCTTATTTTGTCAACTCATTTTTCAAACTGTTTGCGCTCTACGATTTGTGTATCCGGCGGGGTTAGAATGCGATATATGGGTAGCTCAGCTGGTTTGATTCTTTGTAGACAAAACTCATCTAGGTTCAAGTCACAGACTTAGCACAGATGTTGCATTTTACGGCTATATATTCTTTCAGTTGGAGGCGACGTCTCCCTCGATAGCGAGGCACATGTGGTGATTTCGTGAATCTCAAGATCAGTCGACCCAGTCTTTCGGAATGCGTGTGTTCATAGAAGTGAGTATTCGTACATGTTTGTGAGTGTCTGCGCCTGTGTTTCAAAAAAAAAAAAGAATGCGATATGTGGAGTTACGTTCATTCTTGTTTGCCTTGTCAAACAATGTGACACAGCGGAGGAACGATCCCAGCATATGCCTCACTTGTACAACGTGCAAAATTTGTTTGCCACCATGGGTTTGAGTTATATAAACAGCACCCTCACGTGATGTCTTTTTTCAATTTTCTTTGTGATACCAGCTTTTCTTAATACTCCTGGTATTCAGCAACAGCTAGAGCAACTCCAATTGTTCAGAACGCACAGTTGCCTAGTGAACCTAGTACACGTCACCTGAACAAAATCAGGGCTCGGCAGGCATAGAAATTAACAGGAAGTCTCTAAAGCAGAATCAGTGTTTGCAAACAAAGTATATTCTAGACGTAGCAAATGTAGAATTTCTTACTGAAGTTTCAATAGCTTGACGCGTTTTACTGCAGGCGGAAGAAATGACGGAGTGAACAACAAAGGCAGGAACAGCGAGGAGTAAACAATAGCGATGTGAGGACAGTGAAGAAACCGAGATTTAGGATTAATTATCGCGTATCTTCATCTTTGCAGTGGCAAACCGGCGGCTAAGGATATCTCCTAGGGGTTCACTTTGAGTTCCAACTTCTTACAAACTGACAAATGTCCTAGTTAAACACTACAATCCATGTTTCTCTTGTCAGGATTCCAAACAGCCCTTCATATACTCCGCTACTGTCTACACAACATTCCAAATATGATAAACATGGTATCAGAATTGAATTGACATCCCTTGCTTGTCGAGAAGAAGGGAGGAATCAGTCTAAGAAAAGGAACAGGATTATCTATGAACTTCTCCTTAAAAAAATCATCAGCCTTGCCGAAGCTAATCCAAACTAGGTGGCCTCTATGTCCTCTTTTACTTCCTTGGCTTTAATCACCATACCTGTCTTATTTTGACATGACCAAGGTTTGTCCTAACCTGGCCTGCACAAAACTAATGCCTATATTTTCAATCGTTAAGGTACAAAGCATGGACAGATGCCGCCAACTATAAATGTGTTTACCATCAACTGCTCAAGTCATGCTAATTCATTGAGCATCCAAGAGAGGGAAACGATGGACTCACAGAGCTGTGGCTCCTGCAATGTCATAGCAATTCTAGGCAGGATGAAGCCTAGGTGTTTGGAAGGGAAGCAGCACCGCTGTGAGACCAACACATCCAGGGTCAAAGCAAAAGTAAGGCAAGACACTCTAGAGGACATCCTGTATTCTCGGCAAAGCATGGAAGCCGAGACGATTGGGGCACCATCTCCTCGGAGGCATTCTCCGAAGGTCTGCCCACTTAACCTGGATTGCTCTTATGAGAACAACTCCCCTAATGTCAGGGATAGTTTCTCCATTGATAGAGTGTCCCTGAGGAGCCAAAACAGCATAGCCAGGAGGGTTAGCTTCCGATTACCTGATGAATCCGACATATTCATTATTCCCGCGCGCAACGATCCTGATGAGTGCTCCACCGAAGATGAATCCGTGGAGGATGCAAGTGAAGAAGACATCAAGCCCCGTTATGTTATAACCAGATACTAGTAGGCTAGCCTGTTATGTAAGATCACGAAAAGCAAACAGGGAGAGAAGAAGATCAGAGAGAACAAACTAGTCCCTTGCATAGATTGTTGTTTCAAAAGGGATTATACTCTATGCACTTTAGGACTTATCATATTCCATTCAGGAGTGCAGAAAATGCTTCTATGTATTTTTACCTTCCAGTTCTCCATAGTATTGTAGCAGATAAATTTTCACTTTTCTCTGATAAATGGAGACAATATAAGAAAGGTCTATAATTTTAAAGACTCCACCTATGTGTGCAATATAAAAATACTTTCCCACCAAAATATTCAAAGCTGTACAAAGTCTATTTTCTGAGACACCATACAGAACTCTAGGTTTTTTTTATTTTTTTATTTTTTTGACAAAATGATCAGTTCCTAATGCTAACATACATTCAGTAAATCAGGGCATACATCGAGAGACATCAGCTGTTCCACTTATAGACACCTATCTATATTCAGATTTGAAGCCTTCCGTCAGGGCAGCAACCTTTGAATGTAACTTAGATTGTAACCTGGAAACAGCCTGTCGAATATCCTACAACAATGATCATCTCGGTCAGATTAGTTTGGCCATTTGATAAGGATTTTATATATTATTAGCTACATACCTCAAGGCTATATCGGTTTGAGAAATGAGTGAGTACGATGGTCTTGTTTCTAAACCACTGAGAATGCTCCATTATCTAATCATAAGATAATAAACACAGTTTAGTGACAGTACCAACAACTATCTCCTCTAAATATCAGAATTTCACAAGGCTCGTTGGCTTGTGTAGGGAGTGTCGACATGGGTTTTGTTACCTCTGATAGATGCATATGGCCATGCTCCCTAGCATGCTCAACATCAATATGATCGTCTAGGAAGGTTGCCTGCAAAATGTTGAATTTTATTCCTCAAAAGAAAATGTTGAATTATGCTTACCAAATGATGAGGAAAATGGAGATGTTCATACTGCTAATCATGTTTAAGATTTGAAGTATTATCTGATGAATAAACTTCTTCTGTCATTTACATTATAGAAAAATTAGCAAAAAGGTACAGCATTATTGGTTTTATGTAGCCATGGGTATAAGCAATGCACCACATTACATACATTACTTTCTGACAGCTACTCTCCAGCAATATTTGAAGAGTGTCATTCTCTGTTGTTTAGCTGACAACAGAAGTTATATCCCTAAAGGACTAAAATCTTGTTTGGAAAGGGAGGATTGGACTCCATTTTTTTAAGATTTAGATCAAATTTAAATAATAAACCCTAAAAGCTCCCTGGGGAGCCCCGTATTTTTTTCCCCTAAAAAAGTCTCCATCTTCCACGCAGGCCACAGATTTCTAACATTTTCATTTTCTTTCTTGATTGCTGTTTCTTAAAATAATATGTATGCCTTATAAATCATATTTCTTCCATGTTTTCGAGCAAGAATAACAATGTGACATTTTAAGTGTGCTTCAAGAAGAAAAAGAAAAGAAAAACTAGCCACAGGAACACTGAAGGTCCAATACCTCAGTTATGAGAACTTTTGCTCTCAGGGCATCTGCATTTCGCGGATCAGTGATAAAATCAGACTTTGTATCCCCGGTGAAGGCAACTTCTGGGTACAGTATGGTATCTGTAATCTAATGTCAAATAATGCAGTGAATATCGCGAAAAAAATATTCCTAATCAAGAGAAGCAAATTCAATAGTATGCCGTTGCTCACCTCAGCACCTGATTGCTTCAACTTCGCAATCTGACTACCCTTCAAATGAGCATACTGTTTCTTCAGCTTTTTTCGAATAGAGTAGATGATATAACCCTTTCACCATTCAAAATTGGCAATGTCAATAGGACTTAAATTGCGTTCAAAAGCTAAAGATACCAGTCTGCTAACATTAATAGTGTAACTGATATAAGGAGAATACCTGGCTGGGTATGGCATGGTATGTTTGAAATGATCTGGCAACAAGGTCGTTACGTATTTCATACGTCTCTCCTGAAAAAGTTGTGGCGACATAAGAAACAAACCAGGAGACATTTCAAGAAACAAATAATGATGAAAAGTTATCCATACCCAAATCTAGTGCAACTAGTTCAACTTTCAGCTCAATTTGACTCATTCTACGATGGACCTGAAGCAGCTCCTCAACATCATCCTTGATGCACGGTGGTACAAATACAGTTGGAGGCTTCAAGTTGTAGAGGCCACGAGTTGCTATGTACATTGGAAGGCCACCCTGAACAAACATCACAGCACAACTGCTGCATTAAGCATCACTGACAGTTTTATGGTTCAAGAGGATGTGGAATTAAGGATGCGCTCAAGCCATTACAGGACCTTTTTCTTTCCCTTACAACAATATGTGCTTCAACATTATTCTGGGATAAGCTATTTCTAACAGACTTGTAAGAGCTGCAATTTGCAATTGCGCTTCTCCAAATGCATAGGCGAAACAAGTAAAGCAAAATCAGAGCAGGGTCCGGGGTGCTCACGATGTGGTCGAGGTGGGCGTGGGTGATGAACAAGTAGTCCTGGCTCACGGCGAAGTTCGGCCCGCGGCCGATGTCGAACGCGACGTTTAGCGACGGCACTGTGACGCAGGTCTCGTGCCCGCCCACCGAGAGCCCCTCGATGGCGTACCCCTCCACCTCCACGCCCTTGCGCTGCACCTGGGCCCGCGCGCGCCGGTACTCCTCCTCGTCCGCCAGAGCCCGGTCCAGCACGGACAGCAGCCCGCCCCCTCCGCCTCCCCCTCCCCCTCCTCCGCCGCCACCGCCGCCGACTACGGTGGAGGGCGCCGATTTCCTGGCAGCTAACGTCTGGAAGCGGGAGGCAGCGGAGCTGGAGGTGCGGGAAAGGAGGCGGAGCGAGGGGACGGAGAAGAGGGAGGGGGTCGCCATGTCCGGGGTCGCGATTTTGGGTAGCGTGATGAACGGCGGCGAGTGGCGACGGCGCGGCGCGGGAGGTTTTTCTTTGGGTTTTGGTGAGCTTGGCCTCGGCTCGAGGATAAAGGGATGTAATTTCGCACTGAAGCCCCCGCCTTGCTGGCATTTCTGCTCTGTACTGAAGAGTCACTGGCCTACTACTGCATCAGGATCTCAAAATGCTAGACAAGCACAGTTCACTGATACTGCATCAGTGAACTGAAGAACATTCATTGTAGAGCATAATTCAAACATTATTCAAGTAGTATATGCACAGATAACAGGGATAGATACAATCATGCAACATCCAAAACGATCGCAATCAATCGTAGCCTCATTTGAAGGGAAAAAACATTCAGAAACAACGATAGTGCTTTATTGACTAGTCACATACTGGTTACAAGCAGCAAAGGAAAATTTAGCTACAATTACAAAGCCAAACGATTATATACAATTGGGCGTATCACATACAGGCGCCTCAATCCTTCCACTGGAAGAATCCTGGGTACTAGAAGTCTAAAACTATCCAGTAATTCAGATCTGTGTAACAGTTCAACTAGCTACTACAGCTCCTGCCTCCCTATTAATGGTACAAGGCTTTTACAGAATATATATAAAAAAAGAAACTACATAGTGGTATGAAACTTATCATTTAAAGGACTTTTCACCGCTTGCCCATGGTGATTAGATCATTTTAGCAGATCCAACCAGCAATTCAACTTTACAGAGCCGATGGCTCAATAAAGGCAACATCGCAGCTAACAATCATTTTTGAGTAGGAAGTGAGGATATATGCATCTCTGATGGAGAATCCCTTGATGATGGGCAATAAGAAGCCTTGCTCGAGATATGAATTCACATAGGGTACAAACAAGCTTCTCAGGACAATTCGCAACACGGTCTGCAAGTATAACAAAATTTGCATCAAATTAGACATCCTGATGGTGATGGTTCAATGCAAGATATCAAACATATGACAAAGTTCACATGCAACTGCACTAGTAATTGTGTTTATTCCTTCTGACAGCAAGTTAAATAAAAGTCCGAAAGATCACAATGGAGTCAAATGATAAAGCTATGTGCTGTCAAAACTACAGCACTTCAACTTTGCGGTGTGAAAATTGTTAGCGGAATGTCTATCCTACCACGTGTTACACAGACCGTAGGCGCAGGATATTTTTCAATTTGAAAGATTCCAGCCTAGAATGGCATCCCAAAAATCTGCAAACAATGCATACCCCTTTACAAAAATTATGCTTTATCTCCATGCTGAACTCTGATTAAAGGGTGTGCTGCATGCAACTGAAGGCCCTACCCTAAGGAGAGACAATCATACAGTAAGACAAAATTACCTGAATCAAAACAGTATGGAGTTTGCCAACTTTGCTCCACTTCAAGGTAAATGAAAAATAATCCAGTTCAACTCTTCCAACAAGGTTATTCCCTGATACGACTGCAGCTCCAGAAACTGTGACAGACTAAAGAAGGAAAAGGCACTACTCAGTTTCAGCTGAAGTTTCCGTTGCTGCTTGCAATTGAACAAGACAATAGCCACCAAAAACCAAAAGGAAAGAAAGAAAGAACAACTCAATTGCAAATCAATGGCCGTAAAGCTGAGCATATGCAATAGGATAGGCAAAATGTGTAAACACAGTAGTTTCTACTTATAAAATTCTCAATGAGTGAAAAATATGAAAATTTGAGTCAGTAATTTTCTCAGATGGCAGAATGCAGAAGCATATAAGATCACTTCAGAGTTCAGACAGATCACTTTTTTGGCTTGAATGGCTAGCTATAGAACCAAACACAATACTGAAGAGCAGAAAATAAAACTCACCACTGATATGCATGCAACCGGAACTATCTCGCCAGAATCCAAAACATTAACCACGACATCTAGGTCAACTGTTGCATCAATTCTACCCACAGTAATCCTCACAGAGGGCCGCGAGATTGCAGAGATATTTAGTAGAATGTCATCATCTGGATATTTACGATACAATTGAGGAATCAAAAACCTCCAGCTAGCAGTGTTCAAAAGAAACTGATCAGGAACCTTGTCCACCATATGTTGCAACAAACCAGCCTGAATAATAAAAAGTTAAGTATCAATCAGAACAATAGTTACAGTCCAATGATGAAGAATGACCTAGATCAAAGTCCGCAGCTCAACAATTGCAGTTCAAGAAACCAACAAGGTATATTTTGCTTTTGGCAACAGAAAACGATAATCAAGCATATTTTACTGGTCTATTTGTCCCCATCAAAGCATCAACCACGATAAATTGCTAACAGATTCGTATTCTAATCATATACCTTGAAGTATAGAGCTGAAACAGAGTTGAAAACATCTTCATCCAATGAAATCCACAGCATTTTTGAAGAGCTACCAAGCGGTGGCACAAATCCAATATCTCCAAGAAGCATGTGTCTCGGAACAGAACTTCCGCCAGATGGAATAAATAAACCATCAATATCGAACTCAAGAGAGGAACTTTTGAAGAGTGGATCATTAACAAAGGTCACGTTCATAGCAGCAACACTATCAAGATCAATTTTCTTTGGAAGGTTTCCCAGGAATGAGTCAAGCTTTGATGCACCATCCATTATTTTGTTCACAATTGCATTTTCCACTGATGATCTGATATGATTGCTGAAAGCATCTATAAATCTACAAAAAAAAGAGAGGAATAAACATTTTACTCACGTAGTCATCAGGGTCGTGACTGACTGAACACTACAATTCATTCAGAGAGTGAACAGAGGTTCACTTCAGAGCTCAGATATATATGAAAGAAAATTATTCAAGAGGACTCAGAAAAAGCTTTTCTGCATAAAATACTATGTCTTGCAACAGCAAGGACAACACTGAAAAAAAATGCATATGAAATAAAAGCATGCGTGTTTTCAGCAAAAGAATAGGGAATCACAGCATGTTCATGTTATCCATCGATTGCTGAACATGGAAATATTATTGATATTTCTCAAAGGACAGAACAATGTATGCAGGTAGAAATGAAATTGAGAATCACGTACACTTGATAAAACCAAGATGCGCCTCCATTTAATGTTATGTCTAAGTCCTTCATATAACAGCCACATTCCGTGACAAACAGCTTGAGAGATCCATTTTGGCTTTTCATCCCCATGGAAATCCCAACCTCCATTCCTTCAACCTTAGTGAAAACATATTCATGAATACACCTTGTACCTTCGTACATATACATGTCAAATATGTCTAGTACTAAAAGATAACATAGTTAGAATTCTATAATAATAATAAAAAATGCAACATAACTACATAAACACAGCGCCAAGGCGATAGACAAATCTAACCGGATAGGTGAACGCAGGCGATACCAAGTACCCTCATGAATCAACTCAGGCAATGAGACAACCATCTGAGTATGTGTATATGAAACCCTCTGCAAGTATGCATCTCCCACTAAGTAAATCAGTCTCAAAGTCATACTGCCAAACCATAGTGGCTTCACAACAAACCAAACAGTTTAACACTTCCATGTGAATCAGCTTTTGTCTGGCATTTTTACAGCTGGAATTGTTCACAAAACAAACATATACTCCTAATTGTTCAATTTTTTTTTAAAAAAAAAATCATAAGCTCCACAAAGTCAAACCATTCTGTCTTCGAGTGCAAGTACAAATGCCCTTCTGCTAATGAAAGATAATAAATGGCTCATATATCTCATAAAAAGTTACAAGTACTGACGAATACACATAGGTAGTTGGTCTGTTTGCCTTTGCTTATAAGGTACCCAAAGTAGCTAATGGAGATGAAGCTTGGAGGTACCTCAGTATCACTCAATTTAGTAGCACAGTGGAACGAAATGCATAAGATGTCCCAATTTTTAACGGATTATAAGCGCGAATTAGTTCTCAACTAAAATTATTAAACAAACGAGCATGATGTTTCAGCCATCCAACCATACACCATCGGCCAGCATCACACGAGTCTATTAGAAAGGTACTGACGAGAAAGTATCCAAAAATTTTAAAAAGAGCAAGCCGCGCCTCTCAGGAAAATAATCAATTGAATATCAACAGCTCATGATTCTGGGAAGCTATACCTGAATCGAAGCATTCCCGCTGTCAGAGACGGTCACGACCCAGGCGCTGTACGAGTAGCTCCACTCCATGGAGAGGTTCGCACTAGCCAGCGAAGCGGCCACGACGACTCCCGTGTCCCCGACAGCGATGGTTGAGTTGTCGACGGCGAGGCCGTGGAGCACGATGTTGGTGGCGGCCATGCGGACGGTTCCGACGAGCGGGATGCTGACGGACCTCTCGATGTCCGGCACAGTCAGAGGCGTGAGCGTCTCCGCGACCCGGGACACGAGCAGGTCCTTGGCGAAGTCGAGGCCCGACTGGGAGATGACGGCGGAGATGTGCGGCGTCCCGGCCTCGGCGGAGCGAGCGGCGGTGGCTAGCAGGAGCGCAACGGCGACGAGGAGGTGGTGGAGGAGAGGGGCGCCCATGGCGCCGGCGGCGAGGAAGCGAGGCTCGTTGGGTTTGGGGAGGTGGTGGAGGTGGCTGGGCTGCTGGAGTGGGAGTGGCGTTATTAGGGAGAAGAAGACATGCGTCACCGTGGCGGTGCGGAGGCGGCGAGCTCCGCGCGGGTTTGAACGGTCGTCGTCCGGAGTGATTTGGGGGAGGAGTGGGTCTTGCTGGTGCCGACGTGGCGAAACATCTCACGGAAATGGCACCTACCTCCCTGACTGACATGTGGAGCCCAGTTGCCAGCTGCTTAGCTTCACCCAACCCCACGGAACTGCCAGGTACGCGTTCCTGGCCGCCATTCTCGCCTCGCCCCACGAAACTTTCCCCTTCCAGAAGCTTCGGGCCCGCCGCGCCTCCCCCCTCCGCCCTCTCGCCGCCGCCGCCGCCGCGCCTTCTAGAACCTTCCAGTGGCGATTGGGGAAGAGGATGGCCATGGCGACGCAGACGGGGTTTGCGGCCTCCAAGGTCCTCATCCTCGTCGGCGCAGGTGTGCTCTCGTCGTCACCGTCGTTTGCTGCTCTCCCCTTCAAATCTCTCTCACCGATTGGATACGATTTTTTCCGATCGGCTGATATTTCGTGCTTTGACGTGGTGAATTGATGTCTCAGGGATGACGGGCTCGATCCTGCTGCGGAATGGACGCTTATCTGATGTATTGGGGGAACTCCAGGTCGGTAGAATTTTGTTCCCTCTTATATGTCTTGTTTGATGAAGCGGTTCAAGACCCTTCCTTGTCGATTGTATAATTTGTATTCGTACCATTGAGCTTTGGAGTAGTTGGCGAAATGGTAAATGAACATTAATTATGCCTTTATGTGATTAACACTTTATGAACAATCTGCAGCTTCGACTCCTGTAAGTCATTGTACATCACTTGGCATTCGGAAATGATGCATAGTTTTTGCTTCGGTAGTCTATGATTACGCCTTTTGGATTGTGATGATTTGTTGTTCAGCTTTCGCCTGCAATCTCACATGTTAACCATGGAAACTTTGAAAAGTTCATTTAAGTAATGCTTTATTTTTCTATTTATAGGAGATTATGAAGGGTGTAAATCAAGGACAGGCCTCTGGACCCTATGACATTGCCCTTATTCAAGCTCAGGTATGCAACTGTTTCTATCTATTGCACAGCTATGGGCATGGAATTCAGTTTTGCTATATTCTACTTTATTTTTATTTTCGCATGCTGGTGTTTGAGAGTAGATTCGGAATTTAGCACAAGAAGTCAGAGAATTGACTGTATCAAGGCCCATTACAATATTGAGCGGCAGTTCGGACTCAGGGAGTAAGTGCCTGCTTGACTCTCTTTTCATTCCTTTCTCATTTTTTTTCACCTTGTGCTAAAAGAACATTGTAATCAAAAAGGAAAAAAAATCATGTAAAGCTTTGGTTTCACTTTACATATATACTTGCTCAGTGTTCACAGAAGTTTACGTAAATTATTACATATGAAAGGAAGTCATCCACTTAGTAATTCTCCTAATAACTCATGAAAGCATGTTCATGGCTAAAGTTGATGAGTGATTCATGAAGCCGACAACCTGAGACATGTGAATTCTGAGCTCATAGCTATTTACTATACAAGTGGGGAAATGGAAAATGCTGACCTTATATGCAGCTGAATAAAATGTGTTAACTTCGGTTTATTCTGATGCATCTTTGGTGATTCCTCTTATTATTTGCTGAGCTGTGTACATGTCTTCCTTGCAGGCAGTTTATCATCCTACATACTGCCAGCAGCTGCAGTTGGAGCAATGGGATATTGCTATATGTGGTGGAAGGTAAGATGCAAAATATATGCCCTTGACTAGTGCATAGTATTATTTTTCTTTACCCACTCTCTCTTTTCTTTGCAAGTTGTCTCTTTTTTTTCATGATAAACATTTTACTGAATCAGTAATTGAAGTAAAAGAAGCTAAAACATTTGTTTCCTGTGTATTATTGATGTTGGCTATTATGCTTTTTTGTTGTCACTAAGCACTAAAAAATATGTTATTTGTGTTCGAATATAGAAATATATGCATCATATCACTGGTGCTACAACACTATGTTCTACTAGGATTCTGTGTCGATGCAGTTGTAAATGTGAATTACTGGTAGTCGTCCATGTCGATATCATAGATGAATTCTCTATCTTTAATTTATAATAGCATCTTCCCAGTAGGTGATGGATATCCGATGAAGTTTCATGGTGTCGAGTTTACTGGTGCTCTGTGTCTGATGGATTTATCAGGATTTAGAGGCAAAGCCCATCAGTATATCCCCCCAGATTGGAATGTTTCATTTATCATGTGAATAGTGAAGTGTAAACCGAAGAACAAAAGAAAATTAGCAGTTATACTAATTATTAATATGGAACGTGGATATGTAGAATATATCAATGGAAAGTTGATACTATGTAAATTGAGAAAACTTATGCCTGTAATATTAATATTCTCCTATTCCACTTTGGATTTCTTACATGTTAATAACGTCATGCAGGGATTATCTCTATCAGATGTCATGTTTGTCACAAAACGCAACATGGCTAATGCTGTTCAGAGCATGTCAAAACAGTTGGAGCAAGTTTCATCAGCACTGGCTGTATGCCTTACTGCCAATCTTATTTCATGTTTACTTCATCCCCTTCATCTGTACTGACCTTTGAATGCTATTAATTTCAGGCAACAAAAAGACATCTAACTCAACGGCTTGAGAAGTTGGATGGAAAAATGGATGAACAAGTAGAGATCTCCAAAACCATTAGGAACGAGGTTAGTTCATTTAAGATGATGTTAATCTGACTTCTGAACAGTAAAATTATGTCACATGATACAACCATGGATCCTCTAAAATGCTGGGTTTTGTTTTCTTTTTGAGGGGAAAAAGACTGTTCTTTGTTGAACCTGAAAAACAATTCTGTTTCTTTTTTTTAAAAAAAAAAACTACACCTTCTGCCAATATATTTTGCATGTCGACATCCATTTACTTCATTTCTTCTTTTAGAGCACCACAAACATTTTTATGTTAATCCTAATGTTGGGCAGAAGTTTTCCAAACATTTGCTTTGTATAATGCAGATACCATATACTGGTAATTTGTTTTCCTAATATAAGAATATAATTTAATTATCCTTGTCTCAAGGTTCATATATTTTTGTTATATATGTGCAGGTCAATGAAGTTAAAGAGGACCTTTCTCAAATTGGTTTTGACATTGAATCAATTCTACAAATGGTTGCTGGATTGGTGAGTTTGAGCATTTTATTGAATTTTCATGAACTGTTGACAAATTATTTGATTATCCTGACCTCAGTTTTTCTGATTATCAGGAAGGAAAGATCGAGTTACTTGAGGAAAAACAGGTAGCTGAGTATAGATTTTAGTGAGCCAGGCAATCCTGTTACTCTCCTTATCCTAACATTTCCTGTTTAATGAACAGGATATGGCTAATGCTGGTATACGGTACCTCTGCCAATTTGCAGGAGGTATAAAAGATGGAATAAATGCCAAGTTTTTTCAGGTGGGCAGATCATTAATATCCTGTGGCTAGTCTGTGCACAATCAATTGTTCTTTGTTTATTCCCATTCATGTAAATTTAACATGTTAGCCCTGCTTTTGCTTCTTTTATTTGATGATCCGTCACTGTTCTTCATTTCTCAGGAAGCTAGTGAAAAACCCAAGCTTTCATATCCAGCTCAACTTGAAAACAAGCCAGTGAAGGTATATGCCTTTATTGTCAGTCGCTTGTCCTCCTTCCAGTTAATTTGAGTTTCTTGGTGCCAATTTTTTATTTGATGATCGGAATATTGTAGGGGCTTGAATGGTTTCTGGAGAGCGCCAAGGAACAGAAGGTAATAGACACCAAGCCAAATAAGGTCACAAGTGATGCAGAAAAGCCCATGAAAAACACTGCTGTAAAGAGCACCGCGGTGCACAGGTCTACCAAATTCTCATTTCGGAAAGAAGGCCTCGCTTTGTAATAAAAGCGTCTTGGCCTGCGATGTACATTGTCCTCCCCAGTAGCTTTGTCGGATAGTTAGAAAACGCAAAAGAGAATAACCTGCTTCATCTGGAGTGACTGATTTTTCCAGAATAGACAGGCTTGAGGCATTGATGTCATTTGGGAGTAACTGCGGTTCCTCCACTTCATCATTCTCTTTTTCCTCTTTCTCAGATATTATTTTGTTTTGTCGATTTTGATTCTTTATAGGGTTTGATTTGTTGCTCTGTATACTACTATACTGTACTGGAGTGATTTGAAAGGGATGAATAAGCAACACTCATTTTCTCATCGAAATGTACATTCGGCAGGGATTGGACTGCAAACATGGTGTCCAATGACTCCAAACTGAGTGCAAAGCATGTCTAGCTAAATTATTATAAACATTATCCAGAAATTACTGCTGCTCTCTTCGGGATATTACTGCTTCACTTGGCTTTGATACGGCCATATTGCCACCATATTAGGGATAGACGTCAGTGCTGCCTCTACTGATTCCTGGTCAGCTACCAAGTGTAGGTGGACAAAGTTTCTTCCTCTGTGGCTTACAGCTGTTGAAGTCTTGGTTTTCTTGCTGAAATGCTAGGAGTTGTCAAGCGGGTGATTTCAAGAAACAGTACTCATTGGTTACGTTGTTTGCCAGAACGAGGTCACTTCCAGGTTAGTGTAAACAAGAACAAAAAAAACTGAGGCCATCAGTGAAAATGCCGTGAGCTATTCATAGTTTCATACCTCGGCATGTACCCTGGCAACAAGAACAAAACAAACTTTCTACCCGCCGTAGTACCCGGTTGCTGGGCGGTAGAAAGATGATGTGACTATCTGAATGTGTACGACGTGAATCACTGAACCTGCACCTGCACGGCTGGTACTAGTAGCGCACAGTGGTCCGTCCTCTCGGTCGGCCGCGAGGGACAGGCAGACACAAGCGCCGACGAGACGGAAGCGCACGCACGGGCACGGGTGGAGCGGCACAAGCTGAGTACGGCCACGCGCACGGCACGTCGCCGTGGCGTTTCCGGCGGCGCCACGCGCGTGCGCACTGTCGTGCCGTTGGGCGCTCCCTCCCGAGTTCGCCGGTCGAGGGCGGCCGGCACCGCGCGTGGTTCTTCGGTGTTTTGCAAGGACGCCTCGTTAAGAACCGGCCGGAGCCGGACCAGACACGCATGCAGGAGAACCGGACCCCGGAGTATTCTGGCGCGCTTGCATACGCGTACGTATACGGGTAACAGCGGCACCCCGGCCGGTACATAGCTGAGCCGGCCAATGTTGTTGCACATGTTGCTTAGTGCTTGTTACTGTTATTGGTGCGGTACTCCTCGTAGCTCATATATCGTTAAAACAACGAAGACTGCCAACGAGTATCAGAACGTCGCAAACTCGCGACGGCAGAGGCACGCTTCTTTGCTAATTCACACTCCACAAAACAAAGGTTCATTTGAGCGCTTCTTTTTCATCACTTTTCTGGGACGGGGGCAGAAAGTCAATGCGGCGCGCGATGCAAGCCGCAGATTTTTGAAAGGTCGCCGGCTCCGTGCGCCTAATCAAAGCACACGCAGGCCTATCTGACACAGACTACCAGAACAACAGTAAACAACCGCATGGGTGATCAGCCGATCGATTGAATAATCGAAGCAAATGATGCATGCAAACTTTGCCAACATACACACGCGGGCGGACACAGGTCGAACGCAACAAAACTAAAGCACGGTAATCAACCTAGCTACGAGCTACGGGTGTCAAAGCTCGAGTCTCGGACGCCAATTCTCATGGCATCTTGGTGCCACCAAAGTCAAAACCAGCAGCTCAAGAAGGCCCCAGCCAGCGGATTACATGGACAGGCTGGTGCTTAAACAAACCGGAGTAGATTAAAATACTGATCCGTCTTTCGCTGATGCTGCGGCGACGTAGTACTAATTTCGCGGTACCACACGTGCATTCAGGGGAAAGGAAACGGATCCCGAGGACACAGGATTCTGAACGGTCAGCTCAAGTGCACTCGACGTACCGTTGCAGTACAGCTGAGAAAGGGTGGAGAGAAATACTCAAATACTCTATACTACAGATTTCCGATTCTTTAAAGAAAGCTATTTCTACTGTTGATTGATCTGTACAGAGTGGGCATGTTTGAAACATGGAGATTATTCAGATGGATTTTTCAAGTCCATTCACTGTAATGATTGAATTTTAAACAATGCATTTCTGTCTACTTCGCTGCGCCTAGATGGATATCCATACGCGTATCAAAGATGCAAAATCGGCACAAAGATAAAATCTGCAGAGATGCAGTGCTAGTTCTAGTAAGTTGAAAAGAAGAACAATTTATACATGCAGCATTAGCAGGTAACAAAAAGAGGAATACACTTACGTCAAGATTTGGCACAGTTCGTGGAGTAGTACTGAACAACGACCTATACTAATCACGAAACTCCCAACTGAACACTGATTGTACCTGGTGGTACTCTACTAGCCGATTAGACAGTCAAGAGAGAATGCTGCACGCTAAAGGCACCAAGAAACCATGTAGATAGACAATGAAAAACGAGCGACGAGGAGGCAGCTGTACCAGCACAAATTTATTTTGCACCATGAATTGCTCTTGCAAGGACGGGATTCTAATTTGAACTAATTTTACTCGTGAATTGCGCACGCACAACGAAATCTGTTGCGAACCGTACGTTCTGTAGATTGTACGTAGATCCGCTGCGAATGTACCGCACAGTGTACTGGGACTGCGAACGCACAGGGGCCCGGCCGGGCCGGGGAAGAAACGTTACTTATTCAGCACGTACACTGAGCGTTCAAACGGTATGACTTGATTGGATTCGTAATTCCATCCCTGTTAATTTTGTAACAAGATACAGCAGGTACAGGCCCACGCTCCGTCATTCCATCAGCCAGCATGCACTGAAGTTCAAACGTAGAATGCTAGTACTTAATTAGGTCACTGATTTTCAACAACATTGCTTAGACCATTTGAGAAGGTGAATAAATCTCAAGCAAGTGGTGCAATCGCACATGGAGAAAATCAGGAGATATACATATGGCTACCTAGTAAGTAGTACAGTAAAAACCTAAACCGAATTTTATCCCCAATGAAACAGAGAAACAACAACGCCGACAAGAAGAACGAACTGACCATCACCATGCATGGAGAGGAAAGCTAACGAAAGGTACTTGAACTGCGAGAAAATGCCTGGCTTTCCCTTGTATGCCGCCGATCGACCGAACTCTACAACACCAAAACTCCCCTCCATTCCGCCTGATCATCCCCCGTATGCAGCACCACCCTACCGCGCCGGCCGAACAGGACAGATCACCGTCCGCCGCCCCGAACGGCCTCCCGGAGCCGGCCACGAGGAAGGCGCCTCCTGCAGCACCTCGCACCGAGGGAAAGCTCCTGCATCCGGCAGTGCACGCGCTCCTCATCCTTGCCCATGTCGCACGTAGCTGGACGCGCTCGAGCGAGCTACTCAGGCGTGGGCCGGAATGGCCGCTGAGGCGTGAGGAGAGACGAGGGAGGAGGAGGAGAAAGGCTTTGAGATGAGATGCTACCTGCCCGTCGTCGCCTCGGGAATATTTCAGGGTGCTTTTAAGGACCGGACAGGAAAGCTGGAGAGGCGCCGGGGCAGGAGATCCATCTGCCCACCTCCGCCCCGCGCGCGCGTCCGGCACGGCACGCACGGGGGCATGTCCTGCGCTCGCGTGCGTCGGGATCCGATCCGCGGAGCCGCCCAACCGCAAACGGGTGGGCGCGTCGTCAGGTCGTCAGTCCGCCCGCCTGCGTGGGTGTCAAGCCCCTGGTAGACCTGCCGCACCGCGCTGCACGAACGAACGGTTTCTTTCCTTGGCGTCGCAGCCTGGCGCGCAACGTACTACGCGCGCGGCCGTGAGTGAAACTCCGCGCGCCCAGCGCAGCAGCCGCACGGCTCGGGTCGCCGTGCATGCATGCGTCGACGGAAAAGGTTGCCGATCGACTCGATCGATGATGGGTTGCCGACTACTCGTTGGTTTCGATGGGTGTGCCCCGCCGCGATTAAAGGGAAGTCGTTGAGGGGCCGCGATTAAAAGAGGAGAAACAATCCTCTTTTGTCCACAGTGAAAGGGGAGAGCTTTCTTGTGCCGGTGGTGAACCGGAGGAGCGAGCGACGACTTTGGCGTGGCGATGCGCATCCAAATCTTCGTGTCCTGGAAAGCGTGGAGCGACACGCATGGGCGGAGAGCCCGTACGCCGGTCCGGCCGCACCGGCGAAAGCGGGGGCCAGCTACCTGCATGCACCTTATCATGATCGTTCGGTTCTGGTCGCGTGGCGTGAAGTGGAAGCGTGTGTTCAGCCTGAGCTGTTTAAGCTCACGGCGACGGTGAACCGAACCCAAAGCTGCCACTAGACTCTCTTTTTTACCCCCCGAAGGTTTGCGGAAACGAGAGGTCTGTAGACCTGCACTTTTACCGGTTGATTGATGAAAGAGAGAGAAACTAAAAACAGAACCGCCATGGTCCCTCCCCCACACATGCATCAAGCTGAACTGGAGATCGATCAGCGGCAGCAGCCGACACCCCGTTGCTGCCGCCGGGTGGAGTCCCTGCCCGGCCCGGACCACCACCACTTCACTCCGGGGCTTCTTCTTCAGTTCTGCCGCGCGGGTCCGGCCGCCATCCATCTCACCGTGCACAGCAGCAGGTAGTGAGTGGTAGCTGGGCGTGCGCCCGTGCCCGTGGCCCGCCTCGCTCACGTGCGCGCGGTCGTACTACGCGGCCGAGGACCGAATCCCGCGACATCGGCCCGGCTCTTGCTCCCATGCTTCGCCTCGTCCGCCGCGGCGGCCTCCTTCTATTCCGTTCGCAGCATTCACCGCCGCGCGGATCTCGACGCCGCAAGTAGCCGGCTAGACTAGCGGATCTTTTTCTATGGTCGGCGACGACGACGACTAGTAGTGGGGCAATTTGCGATTTGGGCATCTGCCTTTTCGGGTGGAGAACACAACAGGTCTGTCAGTGTCAGACTGCGGCGAATCTGTGCGTGCGACTGTGCAGGTGACATGGGTGACGAGACGGGTGGGCAGGTGCAGCCCGTCCTGCAGTGCGCCTGTGGCCCAGCATGTGACGGCGGCCCAGGCAAAAGCAACCGCCTGCTACTTGTTGCAGCGGCCCGGCTTCGAGTTACGGACGAGCAACGGAGCAAGGCTCAGCGGACGGGCCGTTTCCCGTGTGATCCCTCTCTCGTGGCCGCCTGTTGGTGCTCGCTTCGCTGGCGGCAACGCTCCATGCCTTGGCAATGGCAGCCTGGCTTGGCTCCGTACCGTATTCCCGCACCACCGTGCCCACGGATCCGCGCCGTGCGTAGTACGAGCGGATGCGCGCGCACGACACGGGACGAGGTGGCGTACGTGGACTGGGCGCGGCTGGATGGATGCGGTGGTGCCCGCCTTTCGTGCACATGAGCAGCCTCCAGCCGGGCTCTATTCGCAGTTGCAGCCGCTAATTACTTACTCCTACCGCCTGGATTCCCCGTTGCTCCCCGTCGACGTACATGTACAAAGACAGGATATCTCACAGGATGTGTACGCCTGTGCCGCTGTGCGGATGTTCCCCAGGGGAAAAAGGTGCGCCGTAAAAACTTGATCACAAGCACGGTAGTTGCAGTTCCCACATGGTTCTGAGTAGGACATGCAAATGCTTAGCGATGCAATCATGCAAGTTAGTACAGGTTCTTCTGACATTTGCAATTGCAAAGCTATATTTTGGGATGTACGTAGCTGAGGAAATGTTCGTGTTGTTAAACTAGTTTTGCCAAGTTGACTTCACCTACTATACGTTGTTTATTTCTGAAACACGAGCACGTGTTGTAAAGCCTGGACGAGTTCGTTAATCGGAGTCAAATTGAGAACTGAACATCGCCAGGCCGAAGATCTGATACAGCGCATTGTAGTTTACTGAACACAGATTCTTCAGGCACGGAAAATAATCGCATGTGAGAAACAGCAAACCGTGCTCGATGCACATGGAAAATTATTTAATTTATGCCTTCAGGCTCAAGTAGTATGTATTTGAATCTTTCAATTCCGTACAACCACTGCAATTTGGAAAATGTTGTTTCTGCCAAGAACAACCCATCAGCATAGACCTAACCAATTACAGAGCCATGTCTCACGTGTCTGTCGAACATCAACTGGTCAGTAGGTGATTCTAATCAGAGGCGTGGTAGTGCTACTTGCAATCAGTTTTCTGAACTGAACAATTAGCAATATGTCAATTGGTCACATGGGTGATGAGTAGCTGCATAGACTAGAAGAGATGTGCGAGTAGTAAGAATTTTGTTTTCATACCCATTCATCCATCAAGCGACGAGAAATTATGAGAATAATGTAGTGTAAAAAAAATGCTCCAATTGGATGATACTAACACCATGCCTACTATATGTCCAAAGAATGACTCCATCAACCAATTCAAAATGAAATCAAGAGTGTGTGGAAGCATGAACACCGCTGACGAATCGCACCAACCCCTCTCTGTCTCACCACTTGAGCATCAAGCACGCTGCGGCGGCTAGCACCAAACAATTCGCGACACTGACGCCGACGTTGTGCGCTGCAGCGCTCGAGTCAGTCTTGCCGGCCAGCCCGCCCGTCTTGCCTGCCGCCGGGCCGGGAGCGTCGGCCGCCCCGGACTCCGGCGCGGGCGCCGGCGCCGGCGCGAGCGGCGGGTCCTTGCTGAAGATCTGCATGGGCAGGAGTACCTTGTTGATCGCGTAGATGGCGACGGGGTCGGTGGCGTACACGCTGCTGGAGATCTCGGGCTTGGACCACTTGGACTGCACGTAGATGCGGCCCATGTCGTCGGTGAGGTCGAGCGTGTACGGCGACCCCGCGAAGGTGCTCACCGGGTTGAGCGCGCTCAGGTTCCGGAACTCGGACAGCGCGTAGAACCTCGGGAACGCGTGGTACAGGAGCAGCGTCTTGAGCTGGTCGTCGGTGAGGTTGGAGAAGGTGGACTTCTTGAGCGCCGCGAACGCCGAGTCCTTGGGGACGAAGATGGTGACGCCCTCCTCCGTCCGGTTCGCCTGGCTCTGGAACGTCTCGATGACGTTGGTCTTCTGCAGGTAGTCGAGGAACGTGTGGAACGGGCCGGCCACGCTGAGGAGCTGGGCGAGGTCCACGTAGCGCGGCGCCGGCGCCGGCGCAGGCGAGGTGCTCGGCGGGAGCGCCACTGGCGCCGGCGCGGGCGGACTGCTTTTCTGAGCCAATGCTGGGGAGGAAAAGAGGACAGCCAGAACGGCCGTGATAAAGATGGCAGCTTTGAACCCCATCGTGCAGCGTTTGATTACCGTCTCTTCTTCTCTGATCCAAGCACCTGAGATCAACGCATAAATTAAGCAACTACAGCTTAGACCCCGATAGCTAGCTGAAATGCTGAAAAGTGCGCGAATTTAATCTGATTGATCAAGAAAAATGTTTTTTAATCTCCTGATCAAAGTGACTAAATGAAAACGAAGCTGGGATTTGTATGTAGAAATTTTGGAATTCATATCAACGGTATCTTGAATTATGATATTCTACTTGAGAGGATACAGTTTGAAGATTTGGCAGTTGATCCACCAACCATAGTCACAAAGAAATGCTGCAAAATTGTTTCGACGCAAAGAGTGGTTGTGGATCTAGCTAGTCTACATGACAGGTCGTAGTACCGTAAGGGCCTACCAAATCATGGCACAAGATATAAAAACTGCTCGAACAAAAAGGGAAAATACAGATCTCAGCGCCAGTACAAAAGGGCTACAACCAACTACCTAGACTAACATTCAGGAGGCTACGCAATGAGTTGCTTCGACTTAAAGAAGAAGAAATATCATTGTTTGCTAGACTGATCATAAAATTTTCATGTTTTTCGAGAATACTTCCCCAAGCATCACAGTACAGAGTAAGCAACTCTAAAACTCGACCTGCCGGGGGAAGAACCGCCCCCGACGGCATTGCATTAAGAAGAAGAGCCTTCTCACGCAGGCCGAGAAAACCCCCGAACCCCCTCCCCATCCATACACAGGGACTCAGCTGGCCGTTGTGAGCTGCGGCGCGAGTCTTAACCATGTGCTTTGGACTGGGGAGGACGAGGGGATTTTTTTTCACTGCAGCATGAACAGTAACTCGCGTTACTGTTCACGCTACAGTGCTCCGGTGCCGCAGGGGGCTCGAACCCGGGTCAGCGCGCTCACAGGAGCAACGCTCCTGGAGCCAACGCGGCTGACCGCTCGGGTGCTCCACCCGTTGGCAGAGTAAGCAACTCTGAAAACAAATTGCGAGAGATGGGGGGACATTGCATTGCAAATGTAGGAATAAAAAAAATTCAGGAGGCATACCTGATCGAGCAGAGCAGGGAAGGGAGAACGAGAGAAGAAGAGAGGGCGGCAGCAGGCGCAGTAGCGCTGAGAGCAAGGAGGGACGCTATATAAAACGGTGTTGTTCTGTGGTGTAAGGAGGAAGAGAAAATAAATAATGAGAAGTTTCATATGGGTGGCAGCTGTTGCGGGCGGGCCAGTAGGTGCCCGCGCGCTCTCAACTCAGATGGTGCGTGATGAAAGCTGGCCAGGTATTGGCTAATGGCTACCCTTTTCTCCCTGCCTGCCCCCGGGTTTCCGCTCTGTTTCTTGAGTGAATTGCACTGCTTCTTAGTGCCAGTACGACTAGGCCCCGTTTAACGAATAATTTTCCATTCTTATACTCGAATCGGACCATTTACCTGTGAAATTACTGTGAAAGTTGTTCTTACTTTCCCTTAGCGCGTATGGATTCAGGCGTCCTAACGAGGAGCATTCTCACATTTTCTGATCAACTGTACTGCATTTTCAGTGTTTATTTTTCAGCAGTGTACCACCCGGCCAACCAGACACATATACTTCAGTTTCCTTCTTGCAAGGTCAACTGCCAGTACAGAGGTGCTGTAGTTTCTTGCAAACTGTCACGCGGATGCATGAAATGCTTCTGACTTTTTTCGAATCCAGTTGCGCACTTCGCGGTTTTAAACTGTTCTTGTGCGAAGCCACAAGATACACGACTGCTGCAAACTTGTTTATTCATTGCCTGACACCGAGATCCTTTACCCAAATAAAGGTTCCCGTTACATATTTGTGACAAAGAAGTCTAATGCGTCGTTGTGGTTAGTGAATCTGACAATGCAACCAATACTCCTTTTTCTACCTGGAGGATTCCTTCAACTTGTATGGTACTCAAAGTGCTAAGACCAAACTCATATTTTTCTTAGAGGAAACAGCAATATGACTACGAGGGAAAGTACAAATTGACACCAGCTAAGCTTTTTGCCCCATGAGTATGGCATTTCTTGAAAACTGGACTGCTTCTTGATTAGAGTAGAAGGATCCACAAATATTCAGGAGGGACCGTCTCTTTTTTTCTTCTTATAATTGAAATACATATGTTTACCTTCGTTTAATCTGGCCATAACAATTTGTTTAATTTGTAAATAATCAGTACCTCAACCTTTGATAGATGATGGCCTAACATGACGCGATGGATAATAAACTATACTGACGTGAGGTGTTAACTGGATTTGATAATACGGCCTCAGCTGAATGGGCTAACCGAGTTGATTTTGCAGTGTCGGTGAGATGACTACTTGACTCAGCTCACGCAGCTTGTATCTGGTGGGAGCAAGCATCTTCCCTTGCATCAATGCCAGCACAATAATTGGTTACAATGCCTTAATCGTATCATGAGTTGTCATGCTCAATCGAGCTTGGAAGAAAAATCATATAAAGTACTGACATCTATCATACACAATCAAGTGTCTAAGGTCCTTACTCCATAGACTGCAAAATGAAGGATTAGACTAAACATTTTTGTAAAAAAAAAAAATTAAACACGATCAACCGGAGAGGAAATAGGTGGCTTTAATTATTAAGAAGAAATAAACATCTAAATTTGCGTCATAGAGGACTCAAACTTGAATGATCATAGTGTACATCCACGCACTTAACAGCTAACAGTATTCAAGTTTGAGTCCTCTCTGAAGTTTGAAGTATAATTATGCAGTCAAATAATTTAACCGAGGTATGTAAGGAAAAGGAGAAACTAAATACAAAATACACATGATTTTGTAAAAGAAATCTAATACATTTCTAATCATATTTTTGTGAGATCAAAATGTCTGTATTGTGGCTTTTTGGGAACACAACCTATGTTGAGATGCCGCTAAAGAAAACTATGTTGAGATGTGTATTGTGGTGGTTGGAGAGGCAACGGCTTCGATTTGACTCGTGCTCTTCGGCGGCATCAATAGAAGAAGTTATGTTGGAAATGAGTAAAATGCTTAGATGTTTTCTTTGTATTTTAGTCGTCTTTTAAAGTCGTGATGTAGGGGGTATGTACTTCTTAATATTTTTAATACAAATCCATGTCGTTCGCAATAACAACAAAAAAAAACCTATGTTGAGATGTGTTTGTTTGTATGCCACATAATGGAAATCATAAAAAGGTTCAGCAGGAGGCTGCTAGAAGTCACATTAATAAACAACAAATAAACATTTTTAAAAATTTGGTTTCATTTTTCCAGAAAATGTGAAAATTTAGCTGACACATAAGCCCTAGTGGCTGTTCTTTTATCGCGCAGGAAATGTGAAAAGTTAGCTTGCTACGTTTTTTCAAACGTCCACTTGCTTACAATCTAAGCATGCTACGTACCTGGGAACTGAGCTCCTGTTGTTGTTCTAGAGTTGCAGCAGGCTGATGCCCCTTTCAATATAGACGATCAACGCCTACTTCAAGATTGTAATCAATAACATTAACGTACATCCTTTCACTTATTTATGCCTTCTCTAATGATGTCGCATGAAAAGGCTGTTTTGTGGCTGCTGATGCACCAGCACCGACCACTTCGAGCTAGCCTCACCACTTTCGTTAATCTCAGTGGTGAAGCAAGTATTTTACTTTTTTCAAATGCTCCTAAGACCCCAGTTCAAAAAAAAAAAAAAGCTCCTAAGTCCTTCTATTATTTCCTTCAAAACTTCAGATTCAATCTACTTTTCACCTACTACAAACCTCAAACGACATCGGCCCTCTATTGACATTTCAGGCACTAGTCTAGGTAATCACAAAGAGACATGTTTAATTAACCCTTGAGCCCTCGCTTAAAACGTGAGAATTTTTCCCATTATTGCCAGATTGAAAATTTTCCAATGCTAAACAAAGCCTTTGATACCAATCATTTTGGGCCTGGTAGCGAGTCCTACTCAACCTCCCTATCAGACTCAGTTTTTAGAAGCGATATTGAAACGCGTCTTCTTTTGTCGGTGACTGCCAAATCATGTACTGAAACTAATTTTCAAAACAAAAAAAATACGTGAGTTTTTCATCGAGATATTTGAAAACGTTTAGTTTAAGCGGTCGCATCACACCGAGTATAAAAAAAAAGGCGAATGCCATCTGTTGGATTTTTTTTCTACAAATCCACAATGCAAATCCGTAGAGCATACTACAATAGCAAAGTATCAAAATCTTGCACGGGCATGGCAGTGTATGTTTCCAGCATTTTTTGAGCGCAAGCAACAGAAAGACATCGTTACATCATGCAAATCATGATTTGAGCCTGGTGGTGGAGTCACGGAGACGACGTTCTTGGAGCACAATTATTGGCGACCAGTGACTCGAGAACCACCAAAATTGAACACGGGAAAAGGAGTGGCCTGACGTGGAGCCGGGAGGAGGAAAAGGTTAGCATATCGTTCAAGAGTAGCAGCTTCTGCTGGCCAAATATCCACGTCAGTCCATCCACGCACGCAAGCGGAAAACGAGAGTTGTTCATCCATTCCATTCCCTTGCAAGCCACCCGCATCGTCTGCCGTGCGTTCCTTGCCATGCCGTTGTTGCTTCACGATCTGCACGCTGCTAGTTCTAACTTTTTTCTTTTGAGCTCTTGGGCTTCAGTTTCGGGTTCTCAGGCCGGCGGAACTTGGATTTTAGCTGGGCTGTAGTGGGCTCGAAGCTTTGTGGACCAGACGTATCTCAGGTTGGCGGCCGGCGGAGTGTGGTCGCCGGCTGCCGTCGCTGTCTCGCAGTCGCCAGAGCAGGGGACGTCTGGCAGGCAGGGCATGGGAACAGAAGCTTCTGAAAATTTTATAGTAGCCGCGACGGACAGAATCCGGTGGCCGGTGGCCGGCGCGAGTCTGATGTCGGTAGATCAAACCTGGTGGTTCACGGCCATCTGGATGGGGATGGACCGGCTCTCTCGGCCAACTTGCTGGTGCCAAAACATGGAACCAAGCCTGATTTGCAATGCCCCTGAGAAAAACCGGTTCGCTATTCGGAGTAGAGATCGCATTTTGGGCATTAAAAATGATGCCAGCATCTCAGCATATACTAGCTTCTTAATTCGTCTTGCTCTTTTTATCCGAACGATTTCGTTCGCCAAATCCGCCACATGCTAGTACTTTAGTAGTACTTCCATTCCTAAAGAATTCTCCGGTTCAGATTGCAGCCAGAGGTTTCGGACTTGAGCTTACTGTCAGAGACGCCGCCCGAACCGAAACACACGAAGAAAAACAACGCGAACAAGCGCGGCCTCCTTTTGAAACACGGCGGCACCGTCCACGAATCCAAGCTAAGCAAGTACGAGAACACGAACATTCTCTCCCGCGTATTCTATCACATCGCACTCTATCGCCCACCGCCTCTGCCGCGAGGAGACCCTGCCTTTCCCGGCGTACGAATCCACGGACGGGGCCCTCTCGTCCTCTGCTTTAGAGAGGAACATAAAAACTTGGCTTGCATCTCAAGCGCACGTCGGATTAGGCCGCACTTGCCCAAGCGGCAAAGCACAACTCGTCAAATACTTTGGCACATCCCACAGTATATTACCACTCCCTTCTCCACAGCCACAAACCAACCAACGCAATTGGCGGTTCGTGGACTATAAAAACGCTGCCACGGGCTTGACGCATTTCTTCAAACCAAGATCACGAAACACCAACGTGAGTGAAAGAAAACACAGCACAGCACAGCTAGCTAGCGCTCCATATTTCTCCAAGATGAGCCTGGAGATCCTTGACGGGCGGACGGTGCAGAGCTTCGTGGAGGACGAGCGCGCCTTCAACTCGTCGGTGGACGCGCGGTTCGCGGCGCTGGACGCGGACCGCGACGGCCGGCTCTCGTACGCCGAGATGGCCGGGGAGCTCATGGCGCTGCGCGTGCGCGAGGCGCACTTCGGCGCCGACGAGCCCGCCGCGGCCGCCGAGCTGGCCGAGCTCTACGGGGCGCTCTTCGCGCGCTTCGACCGCGACGGCGACGGCGCCGTGGACAGGGAGGAGTTCCGGGCCGAGATGAGGGAGGTCATGCTCGCCGTCGCCAGCGGCCTCGGCGTGCTCCCCGTGCAGATGGTGGTCGAGGAAGGCAGCCTCCTCAGGAGGGCCGTCGAAAGGGAGCTGGCCGGGGCAGCTTGATCATATACTAATAATACTATGCTCATCATCATCGTCATCATCGACAGAGAGCTCTTTATATTTTTATTTTACTTCAGAATCAGCCTAATTAAAAGTTGCCAGAGTACCTGCCAGGTGCACTTACGCACCATTATTAAGCGTGTGTACTAACTATAATCCTGCTGCTGAATGACATCTCAGCCATGTAACCGTGACCAAGTATATGTAATTGCAGAGGCTCTCTGGGTTTCTCTGTTCTGGAATAGCTACTTCAATGTTTTCTTGTTTGAGCAACTGTGTTTGTTAAGTGTTAGAGTATCCACAACAGTCTTTTTAGAGTTCTATATCCACAACAGTCTAGCCAAAAGAATCTGCAAATTTCCTGATTTGGCCGTAATCCAAAATTGGTTGTCACTTTATTTCAAACGTTGCCACATCAACCATGTTGCCTTCTTTTTCTTTTCCTCTAGCATCGATCGAACCTGGCACAAGATCCAGGCGCAGGAACACAATCCCACGCACGCGAAAGCCTCGATGGCGAGCGAAGGCGAAGCGCGCTCGCCAATCGAAGCGAGCGAAAAACCGGGATTCAGGTGAAGCTATTTTGGAGATAGCTTTTCGCGAGTCTGTTGGACCGTTGGTTTCGAGAATATGTGCCAAATTTAGAGGAAAAAAACGTTTTCCAGAGGCTATTGCGGATGCTCTTACTTGCTTCAGACCAACAAGTTTAACACGCAAAAGGAAAAAAAAAACAACTTCAACCTATCACTTTGTTCAGCTGCAACTGCCTGCTGTAGCTGCACCAACGTGCACGTTGGTTGCTGCAGCCAAGACAGCCCATCATGTTGTATAAAGCAGTTCAAACCATCTTATTTTTTGGATAAGTTTCTAGGGGGCTGATTGATGATAGTAGGAAAATGAATTGGAGTAGCAAAAGTGTCTTCATGACCAGTGGCGGAGCTGGGGGGGGGGGGGGGGGGGGGGGGGGGGGGGGCCGGCAGGGGCCATGGCCCCCCCTAACTTCAGAAATTTTTCAGATGATGTACTCCTCATTAGGGAGCTCAGACTGCAAGTAATCAAAGGCGCAGAGGAGGATCTTCCAATACAGCAAGATGGGGCAGCCGTTCTACCTAATCTCGGCCCCAAGTACCCCCGCCCCTCCTCCCCTAGAGCTCCGGCGCCGCTCTATAGCCAGCCATGGCCATGGCTGCCAAGAAATTTGCTTCTGTCCTAAGGAAGAAGAAGGCTTGAAGGGGTATTGGGCTAATGGGCCATGAAAACTAGCAAGCAAAAAGGGCCCGACTTTAGAAAAGAATGTTGTTTAGGCCTCCTAGCTGCTGTCGTTTCCTCTCTTTTTTTTTTCTTTTTTCTTATACGACGATAGTTATTATCGTTTATGCAAACTTCTGATTGCCTCCTGTCGATCCATCGATAAAAATTGCTGCTACTCGTCCATTCGTCTCCAATTCTACTGCTACTCGGTACCGCGCCGCTATCAAATCGATCAAATTCCTCATCTTCAAATATCGATTTATTTGAAACAATTGATACAAATATAAGCAATGCCTCTCGCGAGGGAAACGGAAGAGATAGAGGAGGCGGAGATGGTGGGGTGCTGCCTCTCGTGATTGGCGAGATGGCGGTTGGGGCAGTGTTAGGATAGGAGAACTCGACTGCGACGAATTGCGCAACGAGAGAGCTCGACGGCGACGCGTTAACGTGGTGGGGGACGCTGCCGAAGATGCCGACCGGCCCCCCCTGATTTTCTCGTCCAGCTCCGCCACTGTTCATGACTTCATATGATACGTGCATACGTGTACATGCATGAACTGTCTTCACTGAAAAAGGCACTGGTGCCACATGGCAATGGGTTCTCGAATTCATACCACGTGGGTACCAAAAAAGAATAATCACACGACGTGGCGAGTGTTAATTGTGGTTGAGTTGTTACGTACGCATTCGTTTACCTTTTTTCTTTTTGAGCAAACATTCGTTTACCTGCACCGTCTCTGATCCATTGATACATGGGCATGGCACAGGTGTCTGTCCCATACAACGCCTTCGGGTTTGTTTGTTGACATTAGGACAATATGCTCATTGCCATTTTGTACTAAGTCTTAACGTCAATAAAAGAAATATGGAGGGAGTAATATTTTCCGTAAGAGCTCTAGGTAGCGGCCAAACACAATCTTGTTTCCATCTGCCTCATCCGTCTTTTAGAAATTTTCACCTTATCAATATTTGTTCTTGTTGGATAGATTCCGGCATTGTGATCAAGAAAAAAATATATAGAGGGAGTAATAATTTCCGCGAGAGCTCTAGGCCGCTGGCAAACACGATCTTTGTCTTCTACAGAGTTGTTTGTTTTATATACACTGAATCAAAATTTGGTTTCTATTCTTGGATTACAATATTTGTAAACATAATTTGTGATGAATAATTAAAAATTTAACATGTCAATCAAAATGTTTTTATATTTTGGGCTTCCAGCGGCACCACGCCGGGCCCATTTTGGCCTAAAATAAGCCCAAACCTGACTGTGCCAGTCCCCAGTATAAAGTCTCGCCCGCTCAGCATCTTCCCAGTTGATCCTTCACTCCGCCGCAGAACTCGCCGCCTTCTTCATTCTACCGAAAATCTGCAGCCAGCTTCACTACCATCGCTCTCACCATCCCCCAAAAATGTCGACGATGTTGGCGGCGCAGGTTACGGCTACTCCCGTATCCATGTCGCCCTCGCCCAAATCCAGCTTCCACCTTCAGCTCCGACCCTCGCCGGCGGCGAGCGCACTCTCTCTCGTTCCGCGAGCGGCATCCTCGGCCACCGCCGTCTCCGCTGAACCGGCGGCGGCGGCTCCAGTGGCGTCGGAACGTAGCGTCGTCCGTATCGGGCTCCCGAGCAAGGGCCGCATGGCCGAGCAAACCCTAAGTCTCCTCAAGGTTTGGTACTTCTTCCTATTCATGATTCTGTTGCTGGGTTTGTAATTCTGTTTGTTGTTTCTCTGATTTGCTCATGGTTGTGCTGTTTGGCTTGATGGTGCAGAGTTGTCAGTTGTCGGTGAAGCAGGTGAACCCGCGACAGTACACTGCGGATATCCCTCTGGTGAGGTTTACAGCCCTATGAATTCTTTACGTTACTGCCAGTCGGATCTATTAGGGACTAGGGAAGTGGGCAATTTTTGTGAGTAGTTTAGTTTTTAAACAGTGTAACTTTGCGCGCCGTGGATTTTTTTCCCCTCAAATAAGGTTAACGCATAGGCGCGGCAGGATGGAATGCTGCTACAGCACCGTTGGTTACGTGGCGAGGTCTGTTTGATGTTTGATTGGATCAGTGCGAAATAAATGTTACATGGTTTATTTTGTCCTTACGCTAATGTGAGCGAAGGAGCTACTTGATTAGCATCTCACCTTATCCTCGAGTGAATTGTCGTATTTGAAGCTGTGGCGTTATAGGGAACATGGTTGTTGAGAAATATTCTACACTTCTTTAGCTTTGTTTAATTCTTTTATGTGATATCAGTAACGATTATGTCATTGAAGCCAGAGTCATAGCCTTTTCAGTCCTATGATCTGGTAATTGCTGAACCGGCATATCATTGAGGCCTTCATTCACTCTTCTTTGAGTAGGCTGGCCTCGGAATATTGAAGGTTTTTAGTTTGTTAGAGGAAGAACACCGCCTTTTTTTTTCTTTTCCTTTTGGCATGTATCAATATGTTATTTTGTTTCTTAAGATTGCTGGTTAACAACATTGTTTGAGTCCTATGATCTGGTAATTGCTGAACCAGCATATTATTGAGGCCTTCCTTCACACTTCTTTGATTGGTCTGGCCTCGGAGGTTTTTAGTTTGTTAAGGAAGAACACCATTTTTTGTTCTTTGGCATATATGAATATGTGTCTCAACAAGATATTTGTTTTGTTTCTTAAGATTGCTCTGGTTAACAACATTGTTTGTCGTTTTCCTTCTGTTATCTGTTAAATAAAGGAAACAATGATGCCCAGGTCCACTGGTCAGTACTATGTTCATGTCATAGTAGTACTTTGTTTGTATGTGTACTTCATACCTCCTTGGTCTGTTGCTACGTCTGAACAGTTAGTTTGAAATCACAAATATTTTGAAATGGGATCAGAATAGTTAGCTAATGAAATTCATATCCTGTTTTAATCGATTGTGTTTCGTTCTATCAATTTGCAGATTCCAAACTTGGAGGTTTGGTTTCAAAGGCCTAAAGATATTGTTCGTAAACTGCAGTCTGGGGATCTTGATCTTGGCATTGTGGGTTTTGACATTGTCAGTGAATACGGAATGGTAAGTTTCTGAGGAATCCTATTAATATCTTGGCTCCATTTGTGCATGCCGCTTGTATCTAATCCTCCCTCTGGTTCGCAATACAAATCCTTTTAGTTAGAGTTGCCATTTCAAAATATTTGTCCTGCGATGAAAACAAGAATGTAGTTATGGCAACATCCTACCTCTGCCCCTATTTAGTGGTGTGAATGAGGTAGTTCTTTTAGCATGTATTTAAGTAGGGTTATGCGTGGTCATTTCTCAATAACTTAATCTTAGTTAGTGCTTCCTTGGTCTGCTCACATGATGGTTGTGTACATTTATTACGAAATTGAGGGATTGCGGAATTCAGTTAATTGAACATGTGACCTTTACTTTTTATGTTTTGAAGCTTTCATCTGACCAATCCTTGCTCTGATTTAAGATTTTATCTATATTGCAGGGCAATGATGATTTAGTAGTTGTTCATGATGCTCTTGCGTTCGGACATTGTCGTCTGTCCCTTGCGGTATGGTGTTAACCAAGCACCTTCATGAGTACTTGTCTTTATATTCCGGTTTGAAGCTTAATATCTGAAGTAGTCAAATTGTGTGACCAGGTACCTAAGGAAGGCATTTTTGAAAACATTAATTCACTGGAGGATTTGCAAAAGATGTCTGAATGGACAGAAGAGAGACCTCTGCGTGTTGTTACAGGATTTGGATATGTATGATCACTGGCCCAAAACAGTCAAAGTGCTACCCCCTTGTGAACACTGTTTTTCTGAACATTGACTCAAGTTATGTTTATTGTTCTGCAGCTAGGCTCTAAGTTCTTGAAAGAGAATGGTTTTAAGCATGTCAAGTTTTTATCGGCTGACGGAGCTCTTGAGTCATACCCTCCTGTGAGATTTCTCTCTTATATTTGGTTTCCTTCTGTTTCCTTTATTCTTTGCGACCTCCTGTGAGATTTCTCTCTTATATTTGGTTTCCTTCTGTTTCCTTTATTCTTTGCGACTTTCCATTTCATGTTTTATGTTTCCTTCTTACGTATTTATTTGGAATTTGGATGATGCAATGACTAAGGTTGTCAATTTATGTTTCACTGTAGTACTTAAATATAAATCTTGAAAAAGCTATGTGCCAACTTTTGGCAGTATATACATTAATCATTTCTCTATTAACAAATTAAGGTGCCACCTATTATTATGCCTGCTAATGTGCCTTTCTTGTTTGTGTCTAGTATATGAGTATTATATATATTGGATATATAGAAAATGGCATGTAAAATTTTTACTCTCGACTTGGTGATGAACACGATTGTAAAAATACTGGAATGTGTGTTTCTTTATCGACTAGCTTATGTGATGTCACTTCTCTACTATCTTAAAAATTGGAGTAGGTGGTGATGGTCCGTCTGCCATCACCATTATCCTAACCCTGCAATTCCTTTTATTTTTCCGCCACTGCCATTTGAGAGTGTTGAATGCACGTGTGCTACTTGTCTGGTTACTTAGATTTTTGTCACATGCTAGGTCCCATTTTTGTGTGAACGTCGTATGCACATGTAATTATTTTATTTGTTGTGCCATAGCATTTCACAGACATTTGGTTAGTAATTTATAAATTGGCTACCAAGGGAATTCAATTTGCTAACTTCCTTTCCCCGTGTGCAGATGGGTATGGCTGATGCTATTGTGGACCTTGTAAGTAGCGGAACAACGTTGCGTGAAAACAATTTGAAGGAGATCGAAGGCGGAGTAGTTTTGGAGAGTCAGGTGCTCTTGCTCACGCATAAATGGGCATGCGCCCTTCTGCGCACACAACGCACGTGCACGCACACACATAATTGAGGTTTCATTTGCCAAAGAGAAAAAGTTGTTCATTTAATGATATATCCTATTCTATGCAGGCCACTCTCGTAGCAAGCAGGAGATCCCTTCACAAGCGTGAAGGGGTGTTGGAGGTTACTCACGAACTCCTTGAACGATTAGAAGCTCACCTCAGAGCGAGTTCAGAGCTAATGGTACGTCTCTGAATTGCTTATGTATAAATTATATATTATTGTACTGGCTTATATGCTTACCTTTAACTTTCCGTCATTATCACAGGTCACAGCAAACATGAGGGGCAGTAGTCCTTTAGAAGTAGCACAGAGAGTGAGCCAAACATCAATATGTGGATTACAGGTAATAGTCATGATCTTTAAGTGCAGCTGCAGTAGTTCTACATATCATGGTTGAATTCTTATGTCTAACTCATGCTTTTGATTTCATTTTCTTCGTATTGATGTGAACAGGGCCCAACTGTAAGTCCTGTCTACAGCACTGATGGCAAAGTTGATGTGGAATACTATGCCATTAATGTGGTGGTTCCACAAAAGTTGCTATACAAGTCCATTCAACAACTGAGATCTGTAAGACTCTTGCCTTCTTTTGTCACATGTTTGCACTTAACCAATGTATTTCGTCTCTTACTAAAATCTAGGCTATCGTATGGCAAAGCATATATTTATGTCTGCCCCAACTTTTGTGGGACATTATGTTTTGTTCTTTTATATTTATATCTTCTGAAAAACTTTATGAATCTTGATATTAAAAATATGTGCAATATTCATACCGTGAACTTGGATTCGCAGATTGGTGGCAGTGGAGTCTTGGTCACAAAGCTGACTTACATTTTTGATGAGGAGACACCAAGGTGGCGGAATCTTCTCACCGAGCTGGGGCTGTAACCATGTGGAAGGTTACATTTGCTTTCTTTTACCATGCTATCTGTTTAGCACCCCATTAGTTTGCCCTTGCTGATTTTCCTGAATTCATATGCAGAAGTGAGCTACAGTACCGCGCGGAATGGCTGTTGTGCACCGATCCAGGAACTTTGGGTCGGCAGTGTATTGGGTTCAGCTGTTTATACTATCTGTACCAGTTGGTCTGACCTTCCGTTGATGTACCTGTCGATAGAGTTCGGGGATTGCGTTGATGTATGTTATTTATCCTGACTGGTGCTGAATAAACCGGCATGGCGAAATAAAGGAAGCCGGTAATGTTCTTTTCCTCCCTGGCTCCTCAGGCTGCATCTGTTGTGTTCTGTCTGCTGCCTTGTTCATCCAAGTTTGAAGCGTTCCTGCTATCTGTTGCTTCTTGGGAAGCCAGTTAATCATTTTACTAGCAAAATTGTTGGGATTGACCTCGGAGGGGCACCAGGTGCCGGCGACGTGCAGGGGCAGCGGCAGCAGGCACGCTCAGCTGTGGCGTTCGTAGGTGCTGTGGTCGTTAGGCCGACTCGTCCGGATGCGTGCTGCGCCGCGTTTGGCGTTGCCATTGGGACTCGGACAACGAGAGGTGCTGGTGTTTGCCCGCTGTCCTTGAATCACTGCTGAGTATAGCCAGCTTAACGTTCGTTCGGAATCGATTAGGTGCCTTTGGTTTGTGCTGTGACTATTGTGACGTTTCTGCGTTCCATCCAAAAGGGTCTTCGCGGCTCTCAACTCCCAACTACTGCTGTGCGGCGTAGCCTGCATTCAAGCGAACTCTCCCAAGTGCATCTGTGCTGCCATTCAAGCAAACGCACTCGTCTTCCAAGATTCGACACGAGAGTCCATTCGGACCTTCGTCATCGTCGACTCCTTCAGCTCTCGCACAAGTCATCTTCCATTGTCGGGACTACGGGTCGATCTTCACAAGTCATCTCCCAAGTGCATCTGTGCTACGGCCCATGGGCCCTTCAGTCCTCGTCAGCGCACAACTACTGGTTCTCTGCGTTAGAATAGTGGCCCAGCCCAACACGCACCCATTGGCTCATCATCCCGTTCCTCTTCCGTTGCGCGGGGGGCAAGTCACCGTCTCTACCGCGCTTTGCAACGAGGCAGTTGCTGACTTGCTCAAAAAAAAGTTGCTGCTTGCTGACTTGCTGCGTCCTGCAGACGTGCGTGGCTTGGAGGCTCTCTCCACCGCAAAAAAAAAAAAAAGGCTTGGAGGCCGCCTGTCTGAGCGCAGCTTGCTTTTCCTTGTTTCGTAGCCGGCGCGTTTCCTCCCCTCCACTGGCTCTCTCTCTACATAAGGAGCTTGCTCCTCTCCTCGCCTCCATCACCACCAACACCGCATTTGGGAGAAAGATCGAGCAAGAGAGAACGAGGCAAGATGCAGATCTTCGTGAAGACTCTGACGGGGAAGACGATCACGCTCGAGGTGGAGAGCAGCGACACCATCGACAACGTCAAGGCCAAAATCCAGGACAAGGAAGGTACGTATGTCATGCATGTTTGCGCGGCCAAAATCCATATCTCCTCCGTCTGCTCCGCTTGCCGGCCGAGCGATCTCCTTAGGATCTTTGTTCTTCAGTTCAGTTGCCCTTTATGGTGAACCTTGCGTTTGAGTTGGCTCAATTTACTGCAGGCATCCCGCCCGACCAGCAGCGCCTCATCTTCGCCGGGAAGCAGCTGGAGGACGGCCGCACCCTGGCCGACTACAACATCCAGAAAGAGTCCACGCTTCACCTGGTGCTCCGGCTCCGCGGCGGCGGCAAGAACTGCCGCTTCACCATCGCGCCACACCTGCTCGCCCTCGCGCGGAAGTTCAACGAGAACAAGATGGTCTGCCGCAGGTACGCACACTGCACGCGCACGCAGGCGCCCCCTCATCTCACCCTCTACTCTACACCAGTGTTCACCCGTGTAACCGTACGTTTTGTCTTGCAGATGCTATGCGCGCCTGCCCCTTAGGGCTACCAACTGTCGCAAGAAGAAGTGCGGTCACTCCAACCAGGTTAGCATTTAGTACTTCGCTGTGATATGGAAGCACTATGCATGCACCTGTTTCCCTAATTAACATTGATTGAGTTCCCACTATTTCAATTACTAACCGTTGGTCGCACAATTATAGTAAGTTACGATGAAAGCTGCTCCTTCCTTGATCTGATGTGTTCTCTTCTTCGACATTTTTTTTCTTTGCATTGCAGCTTAGGGAAAAGAAGAAGTTTGTCTCCAAGTTTGGTCAGGAGTGATTTGCAATCGAGCATAGTGACATCCGGCCTAGAGTGTTGAAGAGTTGGCAAAGTGTAGTCCGGTGTTAGTTTGAATTTTCTACTGTGTATTTGGTACTCAGCCGTAGTTTTCTGCTGGACGTTGGATTGTAATTTCTGTTTGAGTGTCTATAAAAAGGTTGTGTAAGCATGGAATTTTCAATAAATGTTAATAAAAATTCCTGCTTGATTTATCGCAAGAGAGAGAACTGTGTAATAATAATCCACCCCCAACACTTCTTCAAATCATAAGTTGCAGCGCAAAAGAAATGCCGACTTCACACAAGTGGCAAACACAAAGTTCACAGTTAGGTTCATACAATTTGCTGTCGCGCATGCGGCACCTATCGAACAAGCAGTGAAGTGCATACGTCAATCCTAGCCATGGGCCTTTTGGGGAGCAACATATAGGTCAGCCCAAAACCATTTTCTTAGACAAGGTCAGCCCAAAATGAACCTATCACGATCTTTCCAGAAAATAACCTATCACGAACGATAACCGATCACTGCCCTTTTCGTAAGGGCCACGGACGCTATCTAGTGTGATTTATTTCTTTCCATTAATTTCGCTCTATTTTGATCATTAATTTTCTTTTTTGTACGTGCCACGAACTGAGCATTTTTCGTAGCTTTCGTAGCCGCTGCGTTACCATCCGGACCTCCTATATATAAGGAGAACACGTCCTCCGAATGCATTACCTCCATAACCTTTCACCCATCACCACCCCGGCCTGCCGGATAGGAAAGACGATCCTTCAAGCAAGGGCTCCATCGGCAAGATGCAGATCTTCGTGAAGACGCTGACGGGGAAGACGATCACCTTGGAGGTGGAGAGCAGCGACACCATCGACAATGTCAAGGCCAAGATCCAGGACAAGGAAGGTATGAAGAACTCGTGTTACCATCTCATTCATCGTTGTTTTGTTTCATCGTAGATGCAATCCGTATTGGTATGAAGAACTCGTGTTACCATCTCGTTCATCGTTGTTTTGTTTCATCTTAGATGCAATTCGTATTGCCTCGTTGTTTTGTTTCATCTTATAGATGCAATCCTGTTGTCGTGTTTCGTCATCTTAGAATATGGTTCATCTTCACGTACGTTCCTATAGTTTGTCACTTTGAATCGAGTTGTGATCACCTGCATGCAGGAATCCCTCCGGACCAGCAGCGTCTCATCTTTGCCGGCAAGCAGCTAGAGGATGGCCGCACCCTGGCGGACTACAACATCCAGAAGGAGTCGACGCTTCACCTGGTGCTCCGCCTCCGCGGCGGCAGCAGGGGTGGCTACCCCAAGGGCATCGAGCCCAGCCTCCGTGAACTTGCGCAGAAGTACAACGAGAACAAGCTAGTCTGCCGCAAGTATGAGCTTTTCTGGTTCCAATCACTGTTACAATAATGTGTTGTGCGCTTGATCCTAGCCTACTGGCTGCATATCGAGCCGAGGTGGTCTTAACTTCGTTCGCCGTCTTCTCTTCAGGTGCTATGCTCGCCTTCCCCTCAGGTCTAACAACTGCCGCAAGAAGAAGTGTGGCCACAGCAACCAGGTGAGAATTGTTAGTTCATATTTCCATCATATATTATTGCTGCTAATTTTACATCTTGTTCATGTTTGCTTTAGTTTATCTTAATGAGATCCGTGACTTCGCAGTCATGCAACTTTCTACTGCTCTTTTGACATTTTTTTTTCAACTGATCTATAGTCCGCAACTCATAAAATTATTTTTCCTGTGGAAAACAAATCTTATGTAAATTCTTTTCAGCTGAGGTCAAAGAAGAGGTTTATGTCCAAGCTTGGAGGAAACTGAAGACTGAAGTGTTGGAAGAAACTATCTTCGCATATCGGAGTTTATCAGATCTAAGTTTCCATATTAGTCAGGAATAAATAAGTTCTCAGCTCTCTGTATTACAGTAATGCTGTTTCAAATTTTACGTACTATATGTTGAACGTGTCTTTATTCTGGGTATAAACAAAGTTCTGGTTGTGCCTTTGTAAACAAAGTTCTGGTAGTAGATTTGTCCTCATAACTATCAGAATCGAGGTCTTATATAAGAACACACGCCACAACTAATCCATTTGGTTAAGATGATTTCGCAATTTCAGAAGTGATGAAAAACATGCTGAGGCACATTTTGTGGTAAAAAATTGGCTGTGGACAACAAGCTGCCAAAGCAGCTTTAGCGACAGTTTTGCATCATTTTTCGGAATTTTTAAATTGTCATTCTTGTTTAGATTGAGCTCATTGTTATTTTCTCCGACTCGGATGCAGAAGGCAAAAACTATCTGTCTAAACAAATGGTAATTATACATCTGGTACTGAAGCATGCATACCAGATACCACTGCTAGACTCTGTTCTTCATCAGTCATCACCTGAAAATCTATCTTCTCTCTGATCCAACTGGAACTGAAACATGCATACTTTCAAAACTGCAGAATGTAAGTATGACCATAAGAGAGCGCTCGAGAAGAATTCACATTCCCATGTCTGAAGAACATCTTATAATTGCCATCAAATTGTTCAGTTTGTAACCGTTTGGTCATGCAAATTTGTGCAACATGTGGCAGATTGTCGAGATCCATGCGCTGAGAATCTATTTCCAAAAACTGAAGAACTGTCAGAGATGATAGCAGGAAAAATTGAGCCGTACATCAATCCACAATCGAACCCACCAGAGTTCACCCAGCTTCTTAGCACCCTACACGTCAGTTATTACAAGAGTTTTGCCAAAAGCATTTTCTGCTAACTTTCTACTCATAGGTCATCCTGCTCGGTTCCCGCTTGAGCTCAGGTGTTTTGCTTTCCACGCCTCCATCTGCAGAGTCTTTTCTGGTCTTACTGAGAAGGCCTCCAGCTCCATCAGCTTCAGTTGGTAGCTCTCGAGTGTTTCATCTGCTTCCAGAGGGACCTCATATACTTCCATCTCCCATTCTGAAATTTCCATAGACCCAACATACTTGCAGCTATGAACATGTTAAAAACCAACAAACTTCTTACTGCTAAGCCAACAAGTTGCCATTTGTTCAAAACTTCTAACATGATTCATATTGAAAATGGCACACAAATCTATCCGTAATCTTTGTGCTACCACACAGTCAAAGAAAAAGGTGTGAAATACCTTCATGCTCACAACAAACAGACGAGATGGGTCATTACTTTCGATCTTTTCTCTAGGTTATCTCTAGTAAGCAACTTGTTCTTTGACATCAGCCAAAGGAAAATGTGCACCCTTGGAGGGATTTTCAGGCTTCAGATAGCTGGAGTGAACACCTGATTTATCCCTCTTTCATTCACTATGCCATACATAGAGTTCATCACTTCAATCGTCCTTTTCCTCGAAATCACCTTCCAAAGCATCAGGCTTGTTTGGCGAACAATCTTCAATCTCCAGCGATCTCAAGAAATTGAAGTAAGCATACTTGATGTCAAACTGCATGTCGTACCAGTAGTTCGCTGCAATCGTCAGTCCGTTTGGCCCCGGGCTCTGGCTGACATGGTGAAAGAGAGATCGGCCGAAATCCCTAACGTTCTGCTCCTTCCAAATCCTCCACGCTGTGAGAAACGCCACGGATTCAAAGGCGCTGCGACCATCCTTAGCGACCCGCTTCCTGTGGCTGAGCCACCAATCCACGAATACTGCGTCTCCCTTTGGGACAAGCCATTGAAGACCGAATTTTCTCAAGACATACAATTTGCTGTCACGCATGCGGCACCTATAGAAACAAGCAGTGAAGTGCACTGCAGTTTTTTTTTATATAGGAAAAAGTGCACTGCAGTTTGTAACGTCAATCCTAGCCATGGGCCTTTTGGGGAGCAATATAGTCAGCCCAAAATCATTATTTTGGACAAGGTCAGCCCAAAATTACCCTATCACGAACCGATCACTGCCCGTTTCGTAAGGGCCACGGACGCTATCTAGTGTGATTTATTTCTTCCGATGAATTTCGCTCTATTTTGATCATTAATTTTCTTTTTCGTGAGTTCCACGAACTGAGTATTTTCCGTAGCTTTCGTAGCCGCTGCGTTACCGTCCGGACCTCCTACATATAAGGAGAACACGTCCTCCGAATGCATTATCGATACACAGCCATCCATAATCTTTCACCCATCACCCACCCCGGCTGCCGGATAGGAAAGACGATCCTTCAAGGAAGGGATCCATCGACAAGATGCAGATCTTCGTGAAGACGCTGACGGGGAAGACGATCACCTTGGAGGTGGAGAGCAGCGACACCATCGACAATGTCAAGGCCAAGATCCAGGACAAGGAAGGTATGAAGAACTCGTGTTACCATCTCATTCATCGTTGTTTTGTTTCATCGTAGATGCAATCCGTATTGGTATGAAGAACTCGTGTTACCATCTCGTTCATCGTTGTTTTGTTTCATCTTAGATGCAATTCGTATTGCCTCGTTGTTTTGTTTCATCTTATAGATGCAATCCTGTTGTCGTGTTTCGTCATCTTAGAATATGGTTCATCTTCACGTACGTTCCTATAGTTTGTCACTTTGAAACGAGTTGTGATCACCTGCATGCAGGAATCCCTCCGGACCAGCAGCGCCTCATCTTTGCCGGCAAGCAGCTAGAGGATGGCCGCACCCTGGCGGACTACAACATCCAGAAGGAGTCGACGCTTCACCTGGTGCTCCGCCTCCGCGGCGGCAGCAGGGGCGGCTACCCCAAGGGCATCGAGCCCAGCCTCCGTGAGCTTGCACAGAAGTACAACGAGAACAAGCTAGTCTGCCGCAAGTATGAGCTTTTCTTGTTCCAATCACTGTTACAATTTTTTTTGTGCGCATGATCCTAGCCTGCTGGCTGCAGCAGTGCAGCGTACAGATCAGAGGTGGTCTAACTTTGTCCGCCGTCTTCTCTTGCAGGTGCTATGCTCGCCTTCCCCTCAGGTCTAACAACTGCCGCAAGAAGAAGTGTGGTCACAGCAACCAGGTGAGAATTGTTAGTTTATATTTGTGTCATATATTATTACTACTAAATTTTATCTATTGTTCATGTTCTTGTTTTAGTTTATCTTAATGTTATCTGTTGGCTTCGCTTCTATAGTCATGCAACTTCCTAATGCTACATATTGACATTTGTTTCAACTGATCTGTTGCAATTCGTTAATTTATTTTTTCCTGTGGAAAATAAATCTTATGTAAATTCTTTTGTTCCATCTACTATTTTCAGCTGAGGTCAAAGAAGAGGTTTATGTCCAAGCTTGGAGGAAACTGAAGTGTTGGGAGGAAACTATCTTCGCATATCGGAGTTTATCAGATCTCAAGTTTCCAAATTAGTCTGGAATAAATAGTTTCTCAGCTATCTGTAATAGTTAGAATGCTGTTTCAAATTTACTTAGAACGTTTCTTTATTCTTGTTATAAACAAAGTTCTGGTTGTGCCTTTATGAACAAAGTTCTGGTAGTAGATTTGTCCACACACGCCACAGCAAATCAATTTGGTTACGATAATTTCGCAATTTCAGAAGTGATGAAAAATATGCCGATGCACATTTTGTGGGTAAAAGTTGGCTGTGGACAACGAGCTGCTGGCAGCTTTAGCAACAGTTTTGCATCATTTTTTTCGGATTTTTTCTATTGGCATTCTTTTTTGATTGAGCTTCTCTATTTGCTCAGACTGGATGCAGCAGAGGGCAAAAACTCTGTCGAAACAATGTAGGGTTGAAAATGAAAGCATTTTGTATTCGGTAATCAGATTCAACAGAAGCTCAGCGCTTCATTTCTGTCCTGTCTTAATACATCTGGTACCGAAGCCTAACGGAAGCATTTTGATCCATACCAGATACCACTGCTAGACTCAGTTCTTCATCAGTCATGACTCATGACCTGATGTCTCCCCTCTGATCCATCTGCTGGAACTGAAACATGCATACTTTTAAAACTGAAGAATGTAAGTATGATCATCAGAGAAGCACGAGAGGAATTCACATTCCCATGTCTGAAGAACACTTTATAATTGTCATCAAATTGTTCAGTCTGTAACCAAATCAAAGCTAATAAACCATTTGACCATGCAAATTTGTGCAACATGTGGCAGATTGTCGAGATCCATGACTGAGCATCTATTTCCAAACACTGAAGAACAGTCAGAGATGATAGCCGCAACAATCGAGCCGCATCTAGCTCATACTGCATCAATCCACAATCGAACCCACCAGAGTTCATCACTTCAATCGTCCTATTCCTCGGAATCACCTTCCAAAGCATCAGGCTTGTTTGGCGAACAATCTTCAATCTCCAGCGATCTCAAGAAATTGAAGTAAGCATACTTGATGTCAAATTGCATGTCGTACCAGTAGTTCACTGCAATGGTGAGCCCGTTTGGACCAGGGCTCTGGCTGACATGGTGAAACCACATGCTCGGCAAGTACAGCATCTCTCCGGCCCTGACCGTGCACCGTATGGGCTCCGGCCCGTCGAAGTAGAGGGGGAATGATGACGTCTGCGCCGCCATCTCCTCCGGCGACGCCGGGCACGGGTCCACGCTGCTCCACGGCACCATCCTCTCCGGCTCTTCCATCTGCAGCTTAAGCCTCAGCTGATGGTCCCCCTCTGCTTCCTGCTCCGCGGCAACGTAGCGGGCGGCGGGGTAGTCGCGGACGTAGAGGCGGTGGTGCTCGGTGGGGGGCAGCAGGAGGAAGTGCTTCTCGCCGGAGACGACGACGTAGATGTTGTCGTAGTGGTCCTTGTGGAAGGAGGTGACGGAGCAGGCGTTGCCGACCCAGAGGTTGACGGCCTCGGGCAGGCAGCCGAGCGCCTCGCTGGCCCAGGGCACGTGCGCATCCACGTCGCCGGCCACCGCCGCATACTCGCCGCGGAGGCAGTCGTCCTGCTGCTGCGCGTACGCAACCAGGCCCGCGGCCGGGTCCGATTCCCTGATGAGCCGCACGGCGGTGGGGAAGTCGACGGTGCGGACGTGCGCGGACGCGAAGCACTTGGAGGACCCGGGACGCTGCGGGTGCGGGGCGAGCGCGTCGGCCCGGCCGTCGGGGGTGAGGTGGAGGGAGACGGCGGTGGAGCGGAGCGCGTCGGTGAGGTAGGAGGCGGTGGGCCAGAGCGACGCGGCGGGCCAGTGGCGGGTAGCCGCGGCGGAGATAAGCAGAGGGCGGACCGGGGAGACGTGGTCGCGGAGGAAGGCCAGCGGCGTCGGGGGCAGGTCGGCGCGCGGCACGGCGGAGGCGGCGGCGGCGGCGTCCGGGGACGAGGAGTGGAGGCCCAGCAGGTCCCGGGACTCCGCCCACAGCTCCCGCACCGCGCGCTCCATCGACGCGTGCGGCTCCTGCCTGGCACGGGCGCTGCAGCGATTCTGCTCTGGCTGGCCGCTGGTTTCTCGGTTTCTGGCGGCGGCGGCGGCGGCGGCGCGACGCGCAGCAAGCGGCAGTTGCAGTTCAAGAGTCAAAACACAGACGAAGCGGGGGAGTAGGCCGGTCGGGCCAATAGGTGGGCCTGGAATTGTGGAGTTTGTATCGGCTTTTGGAGGAGTCGCACTCATTTCTCTTTGGGCCTACTGCTCACGCAAATGTCAGGAAGTCCACAAATGAAGCCCGTGAGTGCAAAATTGTGCAATTCTGAGTGCAACTTATCAATAAGTAGATATAAATTCTCCAGGTGTGACTTACTGAAGAACTAGATTTCTATTGCAACTTTGCAAGATTGTGAACTCTACAAGAATGGAGGAAAGAGGCAAGTAAAAAAATGGTGAAAAAGCCACTGAAACTATCTTTTACATGCATGTTGTCTACTTGAATAGCACATTAGCACTTTCCATAGTTTTCTTTGGCCACAGATGTCAACGACGACGTGCAAGACTTACTACTAAAACCTTTGATTTCTAACTACTACGGGCTCGGAAGCAATCGTTCACATTGCTTGATAGTATCATCTACACCGTTGACCTACTATCCTAACGCCAAAACATATAGCTCCATCATCACAAAAATAAAATTTGTGTCAACAATTCGACATGACAAGAATAAAAATTCTTATCCTGCATTATGCGTTGTCGGTACTAGATAGAACGCAATGCCCATGGCGATTGATCATTCATAGCGCTGTACATATAGTTTGAATACATGCTTTTATCGTCATTGGAAGCTTGTATATTTTTTGTTTCATTCTTTTGTTTGCGAAGGCTATGGGAATCTTGAATTGGTTATGGCCTCATGCCTCAGGGTCACGGGCATGACCAGCTTACAGTGAGCTCATGCACGTCCAATCAAATGCAAGTGGTTACTACATTGCGCCCGATGGCCGACGTGTCGGTGCCGCATTTGATCGTGATCCTTGCTACTGATAGAGCTATGTCAGACCTTAATTAGTACTACTTGCTCCGTTCGACGGGAAAAATGATATCAACACACTCGGCGTCAAAAGGTACCTTTTTTCCCATTGCATTTTTATGGATTTTGATAGTACATAGGGGGTGTTCGTTTCAGGCGGCAAAAATTTTAGACCTGTCACATCAAAAAGAATCTTGTCATTTAGAAGTATTAATAGAGAAAATCAAATAGTCAAAAGTGTGTAAAAGGGGTATGCTCTCCCAATAATGTACAGAGCAATGGCAGAAAATAATAGCAGTAGCTTTAGCGACCAATTCACATTCCAAAACCAGCAAAAAGGAAATTCAATCGACCGAGACACCGAGTGATATCGTATATGTTTATGCCAGGTAAAATGGTAATGGCGACCAACATTAACGCCATTCACCTCTTTTAAAATATTTTTGATAAAACACTGATCCACTCTCATATGCATGCAATCTTCAAATGAACTCATTTGACTGGATTTTGGTATCTACTGATTCAGCAGGAGGATAGATGAAGTTCAATGCAAGTTAAAGTTGCTTGTCATCTTTTGAAGACCTGGGTCCACGATGGATGTCCTCACCAAGCATGAGCGGATGTATAGCATTGCATTGAACTTTTGTTGTATCTTCACTATTTGCTTGCGCGGTTTGGTGTGATGCATAATTTACTCGATAGTGAAAAACTTAGGGTATAATTTATCTGTCAAATACATATAAAGGTGTAGAGTTTTAGATGAGGTACCAGTGCAATCAATGTTGTTGGAAAGTAAACCCAAACACAAAATGACTTGTCCTTCACTACTTCGAATGATCCTTAATCTTGGCCCAATTTCGGCTTGGTGTTGCTACCGAGATCATGTACCTGATCATCACCATTAAACTGCAAGTGGTCACAGGATGACCTGGAGACAACGCATTTGGCGGCTTCCCACGTCATCACGAGGTGGAAAGTACTGTTTCAGAGGACTGTCATTGGATTTGGGCCCCAATCCACCGCCCCTAGCTCTGGTGCCACGTCACCATCAGGTTCCGGGTCATGGCCTCCAATTATGCCAGTCTGTCCTGAGGCCAGCAATTACATAGCGACCAGTGCGGCGCTTCAACCAAATGAAAGGCATTGCAATTTGCAAATAACAAGTCCCTCAGGGCTCATGGAGATCAAGAAGCGTGTGAAGTTTTCCATTATACGCGAACTTGGCTCCTTACATTATTATAGTCAAAATAACTTTGCTAAGTAGCTACTCGGATTTGAGATGAAAGCACGCAACACTGAGAGACACAAGCACCCCGGCCAGCAGAGTTGATGCCACGGGAGATCCGGGTGGATAAGCAAGCGGGCCCCGCGATCACAGCCGGCCATGTCGATTTCCTGGGTGATTTGTCACCGATCAGCCCATCCGACGGGGCATGTTGGATGTTCGGCGCGGGCTCTCGCTCCGAAAGGCAGAAAGCTGTCGTCGTCTTCCTATCATCTCCACGTCTCCATGGCCGGGTTTTTTTTAGATGATGGGAAAAGAGTATGCCGACCTTGACCCTTTATGGGAGCTACAGCCAGCTCATTACAACTTAGGCAGCTCTTCCGTCTGCACTAACCCTTACAAGTTCACAAAAGCAAATAGGAGACACCAACATAGTTTGAATGATTTATTACATAGCAATTCTATTGCTAAAACGCCATCCATAGTTGGCAAATATTTGCATCACCGTAGTCTTCATTGCACGGCATGCATCCTTCATCATGTTGGTGTCTTCTTCACACTTTTGTAGTTGCGCCCATTGCCGCAACCAATATGTTCCCCTGTAGAGTACCTGCTATAAGTTTTCGGGATATTTATCAAAAACAATATCATTCCTACTCAACCATAGAGCCTAACATATCGCCGATGCTCCAATTAGCAATTGTACTTTTGATTTAGAATCAAACAGATGAAGCCAGTCATTAAACATATTATGAAGACTAGATGGTATATCTAAACCAAAAGTAAACTGAACAGTTCTCCACAAGAATTTCGCAAAGTGGCAATCAAAGAATAGATGTTGGATAGTTTCATTTTGGGAACAAAAAGCACATTTTTTACTTCCCTTCCAGTTCCTTCTTACTAGATTATCTTTAGTAAGTACTACACCTCGGTTTAAATACCACATAAAGATTTTTATCTTCAAAGGAACCTTTAGCTTCCATAACAATTTATTCTGTCTCACATTACCATTGAAAATCAGTGCACCATACATTGACTTGACCGTAAAGATACCATTTTGGTGTAAACCCCACATGAAGGTATCTATATTGTCATTAAGTCTAGTTTGCGCTATTCTTGCAACTAGATTGTGCCAAAGTGCCAAATTATTACCTACCAAACCACGTCAGAAAGAAATATTCAAAGGCACCGAACTAAACACAGATGCAATGGATGCCTGTTTTTTCCTAACAATGTAATATAGAGACGGATATTGCTGCTGCAAAGTAAAATTACCCAGCCATCTATCTTCCCAAAAGCGAATGTTTTCACCATTATTTAGTTGAAAGCTTCCATAAGTAAGAAAATTTTCTTTCACTTTCATTAAGCCCGACCAAAAATGTGAATCCCCGGCCTTTTTCCTCACTGCTGCTATTGTTTGGTTTCTCAAATATTTTCTTTTGAGGAGAGTTTGCCACATTCCTTCTTCGTTAATTAATTTGAACAACCACTTGCTAAGTAAGCATTTATTTTGAATATCTATGTTTTGAATTCCCAGGCCTCCCTGGTCTTTCGGTTGACATAGAATACTCTATGTTGGTCGTTTATACGCACCCATTTATATACCGCAAGTGGACGGTGTACATTGTAGTTTTTTCCCTCAGAGTATTCCAAGGTTTATATCGAATCCACAGGGATCAGCAAGAGAACCGTGTAGGGTCTTCTACGTCGTCTAAGGAATCAATCCTAACATGAGGTACTTATTGCACATACAAGAGCATGAAAAAGGGTGAAAGTGAGGGTTGTGCCGATCAGCACGAGGCCGTGCCGATCGGCACAGGAGCTGAGTTAGCCGAAGGTTGCTTGAATAGCCTGAGGAACTGACAGGAAAGCATACACATAACCAAAGAGGAACACCTGGAGTTAGCCTATATGCATCTAGTGGTCGGAGAAAGGATGTGCCGATCGGCACCACGGGTGTGCCGGTCGGCACTGAAGCAGTTTTAGTTACATCTTAACCCTAGCTTACTTGGCGCTTTGTGAACATCTTAAATCAGTGAGGAAACCGACTGTTCCTGCAGAGTCGTGCTAACGCTGTCACGACCCACATCCGCATCCTACAAGCCCGGGTTAGGTAGCTCGCAGATCCTTCACTTCGTAATAAATCCCGGCCTCCCACCGTACCCAAACTATCTAGACATGCAGAACAGGTCCTGTCACGACCAAGCTTACACATCTAGCATCGTTAAGACATTATGCATCACACACCATGTCGCTAAGTAATCATGAGCAAAGCAAGATCCGGATCCCTAACCTAACCACCACGGTTAAGAGAGAGATCTAAATACTTAGGCTAGCGCCAAGCAATTGGAATAAGCACATGCTATGACCATGAAATTCAGACGAGCACAAAATAGCCAAGGGTAGAATCAAGATAAATAACATAGATATCGATAACTGTACCGTAATTCATCACCGTCAGAGAGGTGCCGATCGGCACAATACTGTGCCGGTCGGCACCGCCTTAGTGCACCATTGACGACTCCTCAAGTACATGGCTCTACTTCTCCTAGCTCCGGTGTAGTGCACCACGCAGGGCGACTACCCGACTAGACTACATCTTTCAATATGGTGGCTCTTCAACTCCGGCGGCCTCCCGGCGATGTGCAGAGGCTTCCGAAACCCTAAAACTGTCCACCCCGTCCTCGGGCGTCCCATGGGTTATATATGCCGTGGGGAGGCGTCTGGAGGCGAAAGGAAACAATTCTGGGTCGGTGCCGGTCGGCACCAGATGTGTGCCGATCGGCACGAGTCGTTTCCAATTCGGACTTGATTTTCCCTTTTCGCAGCTCCGCCTTCCATAAATCATAACTTCCTCGTCCGGAGTCCAAATGAGGCAAACTCATTGTAGCCCATGAAAAGATCTACAACTTTGGTATTCAACTCAACTTCTGATTCGGCCGTTTAGATCCCCAAATATGCGATGCCAAAATATCTGTCCTGATTCGGACTCCTCTGCGCGGGTTTCTTTGCGGAGCCCATATCTCCTAGCTCCAGAATCCAAACGGGACAATCCATATGTGTTCCGGAAAGCTCTCGACGAGATCTACAACTTTCCTTTACATTGGATTCCCATTAGAGCACGTCTTGAACTCGTAAACCGCGTGGCAATGCAGTGCTGTTTCTGGATTGCACGAATTGATCTTTCCTTCTGGATAAACCTTCTAGAAATCCTTAGGCATTGGGCCACGACCTTGGGCTTGCATGTTGGGTTCCATGGTCGTCCAGAGGTGTCTTGTAGGTGCCATGGGCCAGTGGGAAGCCCTCCTTGCATGGCGAGTCGGGCTTCATGTCGGTCCTTCTCATATTTAGCCATTATAGTGTCGTTTTACCTAATTCTGCAACATAGCACTAAAACAACACTACATGTGGAAATCGTCAAGGTTAGAGGTAATAACACATACTTATGATGAGAATATGGAGAAATATGGCACGATGTTGGTGGTTTTGGGCATATAAAAGAGGTACTTAGAAACCACCAACACTCCACTTGGCTAGTCTATATTTCTTTTTATGGCTATCACTTTGCCAAAAAAATCTCGACCTATAATACTCCAGTTTTTCTAAGATTCCCCTCGGGACCTTCAAGAAAGAGAGCATGAACATGGCTAGACTAGTTAAAACGGAGTTGATAAGGACTAATCGTCCACCAACTGAGAGGTGTTTGCCCTTCCAACTACTTAGCTTCTTCTCGAATCGTTGTTCTATTAGCTTCCAATCTGCATTACTCAATTTTCTATAATGCATTGGTATACCAAGGTATCTAAATGGGTAAGTTCCTGATTGACATCCAAACAATTGTGAGTATTGTTGTTCACAATCCTGGGCCAAACCAAAGCAGAATATCTCACTCTTATGGAAGTTAATTTTGAGTCCTGATAGTTGCTCAAAAGCACATAAGAGAAGTTTGAGGTTCTTTGCCTTCTCTATGTCATGATCCATAAAGAGGATTGTATCATCTGCATACCGTAGAATAGCCAGTCCATGGCCGGGTTTAGGAGCACGGAAAACGACGAGCACAAAAACGCTTTAATTAGCTGACACTGCTACTTGCTAGGATCTCGTGAAAAGAGATCTGCCCGCCACCAGCATTCTCTCTCTGCCGCCTCTCGACCGATAATGATCCATCACTGTGCACGCTAAAGCAAAGAGTAATGTTTTCCTCATTCTTCAAGTTCGGCAGTCTGGGAGAGTGGCCGGACCGCCAATGAGCTAGCTGCCTTGTAATCGTTGATCTTTCGGCAACAGTGAGGTACGCTAGTTCGCCAAAATGATAATGAGGTGTCATAGCTTGCGGTGCGCCACAAACGAGCGTAACCTTGCTGTCTTGCTGATGAAATCCTTACTTGCCTTTCCATTATTCTGCAGCGCAAAGTTGATCCCTGGACAACTGCTCCCGCGGCGCAGTACCATCGGCTCAAGTTTTGTAAGCTAATTAAGCTTTTGGATAAAGGTGCATACCTCATCTGATCTAAAGCATCAAGACGATCTCCAAAGTTTGACAGAGAGGTAGCTGTGACTGTATATTCTCTCCGATGAACTTCCAAGCTGGACACATGCAGCCACCTTTTTTTTTTTTTGGGTGAAGGCACATGCAGTCACTTGACCGGTTAACCCGGAAGATGACACTGGTTAGAAACATTGTTCGACCTAATTTAAATGATGAACATGAAAGCCAAGCCGAAAGTTTGGGACGCAAACTTAGTTGCCCAAATTTATTTCTTTGAATATAAATAGAAAAATAAAACCCACATAGATCGATCTATGGCTCAAAGTTTCTGTAGCTTAGATGGCTACCTGACCTGCCTTGATCCAATCCAAATTCCAAAAACACATCATAGCATTCCGCGCAACTGTTTGAGATGCACATTCGCCGGCTCCAATTGCATTGTCTGCACGCTAACCCGACAGCCCTCCCTGTTGCCGCCACCTCTAGTACTACGAACAAACACTATAATCAATCTGCACCCTTAATCAAAGCCAGCAGAATCTCTCTCGCTGATTTTGCCGTAGGGGACGCGATCGATCAGACGGTCCCGGATGGAGCGGGCAATTAACTAGCGGCGCCAAGGACGGCGTGGAACGTGCAGCAACAATGAGGGGTGCACGTACGCCTCAAAGCCTACAACTCAAAAGCTCCATATTGTGGAGCTCCCAAGAAACGCGAGACCACTTGTACGAGCTATTTTTTGTGCTTTGAGATTTGTGGAAGAGCGAACCAATCTCCTGATATCTGATCTCAAAGCGTTGTAGCCAATACAATCGGTTGATTGTACAAGTTGATCGATCGAGAAAGCGGCATTCGCGTGCCACCACTACGATCGACGAGATTTGGCCAGCTCTCACTTGGCCCTTTCCCGGCACGTCGATCGATCGAGCTGTACATGAGCCTGTGATCACTATAGCTTGATCACCACCAGTAGTATCATTAGTGTCTCACTGCTGGCCTGTGGAGCGAAATAAACAAGACGCCGTGCACACACCACCCCTTTTGGACCCTTTCCATGTGTCATGACTCATGGGCGCCTTTTGGTTGCCCTGACAGGTTCATGTGTGCGCCTACTTACTACTACAGCTCTCAAAGATTCCTGATCATGATACGAACGACAGCTCTTTTTCTAGATGTTTTTGAATTTATTTTCTTTTGCGCCGGGTGACACCTTGTGTTCTCCCCATTTTGGCCCTAAGGGCTCTATATATAGCCCCCTGGTCTCAGCGCATTAGCTCACACAAGCAACACAGCTCGATCCCGTTCTCTCTCTCTGGTCAGTCGCGCACTCTAGCTCAACTCTAGCTAGACACTCTTCATCATACAACAGCCAGCTTTCTCATCCGAGAAGGAATCACCAATGGCCACCGCCGAGGTACTTTGATCGATAGTCTGATGATTCATATACGCATGGATGGATCATCGATCTCGATCTCTTTGTCATATGTTGGATCCCTTACTGTTATGTGATTTTATTTGCACATCGTGATGATGATTGATGAGCTTGATGTTATGTGTGCGTACGCAATGAAACTGACCAAAGATTCAGTGTACGTATAGCGCGTTAAGTTAATATGCTGCACCGTCGTGCAGGTCCAGACCCCAATCGCCGTGGTGACCGAGGAGACGCCCGCGGTGGAGACCGCCCCGCCGGCCGTCGCGGCCGAGGAGGAGACCCCCGCCGAGGCCGCGGCCGAGGAGGCTGCCCCCGTCGAGGCCGAGGCCGAGGAGGCTGCCCCCGTCGAGGCCGAGGCCGAGGCCGAGGACAAGGAGGCGGAGCCAACTCCCGAGGCTGCAGTAGAGGCGCCCAAGGAGGCCGAGCCTGCCGCTGCGGAGACCGAGGCCGAGTTACCTGCCGCAGAGGCCGAACCAGCGGCAGAGGCCGAGGTCAGTGAGGAGGCGGTGAAGGAGGAGGAGGTAGCCGTTGCCGAGGCCGAGCCGGAGGCTGCTCCTGCTGCCGAGGCACCCGCCGCGGCCGAGCCGGAGGCCGTCGAGGTCGAGAAGGCCAGCGAGTGAGGCCGGAACGCCATGGTGATCGATGTGCCTGCCCGGTGATGTCAGCCGCGCGCGCGCACGTACGTATACGTACGTACATAGCACGGGCTTGTTGATGAGTGTGCTGCTGGTGTGTAGTGTGTGTACCGTGTACTAGTAGCTAGCGCTATAGGTGTCGTTCGTTCGCCTGTCGGGGTGCGTGGGGTGGAGTGACGTGGCTGTGCTAAATAAAAATGTGTGTCGGTCGTCTCGTCGTCGGCGGTGGGGGCCTAGCGTCGTCAGCGACGCGCGCCCCGCCTCATGCCTGCTGTTGCGTCTTGTGTCCGTGTGTTGGTTTCGTGAGTTGCTATTATGTCTGTTCATGTTATCATATTGGGTAAATCGATCGTGTGATCCGGTCTTCAGCTAGTACTTCTTGTGCTAGTACTATGTGTTTCCGTTTCTTTTTCTTTGGTGCGCTAGTGGTGGATCCACGAAAGGAGGTCTGCACGTTTAACAGCACAGCCTGCGAATGCTAATTAAGCATCTGCATTTCCCACCCAGGTTCACAAGTGTCGTCTGAAACTTATTCAGACTAGAGTACATCACATGCCGATCGACTCCACTTTCACTGCAGCACGACCCCGCGACTTTTCCTTTAAAACTGAGATCTGCAAATTTTAGTACCTCGAAAGAATGCATCTGTGTCGTGCCCTCAAGCGCTGCCATGGTCTTGAACACCGGCACCGCCGCCGTCATAGCTGCTGGGATTCTGAATCAGCCGAGCACAGAGTGGCGCCATGTACCCAAGTGGTGTCTCTCAGGCATGCTTTTTGCTTTGCAGCGATCATGGAGCTGTCATCACCTAATCTCAACTTTTCTTACCCTACTACGGGAAGGCACATGAATTTCAAGTCATCATAGATTAAGTAGCACATTGCTGGAACACCTTCATATGGTGCACATCACGTGCGTCCTGATCTTTAGGAACCCAAATGCAAGCGCACTCCGATTTTCCGAGTTCAGGCCATCTGCTGCAGCACCGGTGTCCCGATGTCCAGGTTGATGCCAGTAGCCATACAGGTTCATCAGCTGTCGTCCACACGCAAGCGTCGCATTGCGGAGCTATAGGCGCTAGGATCCCTCGCGGAGTCGCGGTGCCTGGCTGCCGGCCACCACACTCGCACGACGCACCGGTTGGAGCCTACCGCGACTGAAAGCTCGGCGAGCCAGGCCAGTCCGTCGCCGGCCGCTTGAGCCGGAGGCAGACACAGGGAGCGCGCCTCCCTTTTGTCGCTTTAATTTACCTATCACAGCGTGGTAGAAACACACTGGACTTCGGAGGTGTGGTCGGATGGCCGGTCAGTCGTTTTCACTCAGCGAAAAGGAATCAAGTTAGAATTACCGTCAGGCCAGGGTGTTAGCACTTAGCACACCGAAAACAAATCAAATTCCAAAATGGCAACGTCTGCTGCTACATGTTCTTCTTCGCTAAAAAGAGATGTTAAGGGCAAAAGCACGTTAATTGGCGAAGAACATGATGGTCCATCAGGCATCACCGGAAACGTGCTTCCGTGATGGCCTGATCTCTATAGCAGTTACTCCGTCGGTGCTGCACTAGCACAATACACTCAGAGACTCACCCTTTCTATCAGGTCTGGGACTGGTGCTGGCTGAAAAATTGCAGCTCAAGCTTCTGTTGGACAATAAAACATACAGAGCAGGAATATGGCCACCTTACTAGCATCCTGATCCACTGAACATACACAATCAGTCACTATTATACCCCCGAAAAGTGTCAGTGATCAGAATTTTTAGACGCCAAAAAATGATTGTGGTTCAGAATTTCAGATATCATGCCGGGGACTTGATAACCCCACTGCCAGGCCATTTCTCAGCAAGACCTGCCTGTATTACGACGTTCAATCCAGCCAAAACATGTCTGGGAATTAGCTGAAAGCTGGCAGATTACTGCGACCAGAGAATTGCTAACTGATCACATTCTGCCAGTTTTGTAATATTAGCGAAAAAGCAATTTTCTAGTGTTGCCGATAACCTCCCCTTAAAAATAAAGGCATTGCACGCAGCTCTATTAAAGAAAAAAAGGGTGCCAGGTTTACGTCCAGTATAGGATCAACTTGAATTACTCGCCAGCAGCTTGCAACTCCACACTCCAGCAACCCATTGCAGTTACCTGTATCGACATGGGTTTCAGTCGTTCCGGTAGAAGCTTGAGCAACACAGGATCACATTACGCCGATTTCACTTGCTTTGGAAATTAAAATGGCAGATGTCATGGCCACAAACGAGGGAATAAAGGAACCTGCTTTCTACCAATTCTGCCTACATTAGGTTAAATGGCACCAAACACTAACTTGCGACAAACACAAAACAAATGAAAAAAACCTATTACCTTAGTAACAGATTCAATGCGATAGTTGAGGATGACACTAACTACGATATGTACAAAATATACTGGTTTGCACAACAAGGGCGGAACTACCATGTACCAAAGCTGCAGCTCACATGCTCTTGTGTGATCTTTTCCAGCTGGGTTTCCATCACTTTAAAGGACGCATAAGGAGGGAGGCAGAGACGATAGAAGCAGGTCTGTGATGATGGGAGACGGTCGGTTGAATCAGATGTCTTGTATAAGTACAGTTTTGAGCTGAGCCCACTAAAGCCATCTGCTGGTAAATACTTCACAGAAGTCCAGAAGAAGAGGAGCTGCCTCTGTTGCTCGATTGGCATGCGCTCGACAACCTGCAGTGTGATAAATCATAAATAAGTGCCAAAGCATGCAAAAAACTGATTGTCAAAACATAACAGAGTTGCTCGATAAGCGAGAAAAAAAGTTCATCCGAATTTCTCAACAATTATGCATGCAGGGTAACAAGGGGCATTTTTTGTTCAATAGCAGTACTTTGAGGTCAATCTGTCGTCACTATACCACTACCCACCCATAATACATGCAAGGTAACAAGGGACGACTCCTGTTTGCTAGCAGTACTTGAGGAGGGAAATCTGTAGTCACTACGTCTATACCCCTACACTCCCACAATCCAATGTATTCAGAATACTAGCTAATATCAGGCAACAGCAACAGCTCCTGACCACAGCTGACCAATTAGTTGCTCCCATCTAATTTACGGAAGGATATTATGGGGTAAAACACATACTTTTTACAAATATAAGTTGAAAATTGTGCTTGTTTAGTTGCTGTAGAGCTGTTATAGGTAGAAAGGCGCGCACACAGGCATGTAGCCTAACAGTAGATCACAAGGTTGTGGTGGTTAATGTGTTCGGTTCAATGGCACTCTCACTTGTCAGAATTGAAGACATATAGCGTTCTTCCAGTGTATTTTCCTTTTCTTTTTCAAAAAAAAAAAAAAACTTAGCCCACTTATCGATAGTTAATAACCTCTTGCAAGTGAACCTAAATACATTGTTCATAATTGATGATATGAGATACCATAGCACCAAGGATCAAAGACAAGGGCCAGGTTTGGTTGGTAGTTTGTACTGATAAGGCTTAAAAGATGGCACGGATGATGTTAGTGAGCATGTCGCCACACATCATCTGACTCCAAATCACTGACTGAAGCAACCAAGTTCTCATTCGCGCGCACACACACACCAGGCCTGACACACACACACAAAAACAAAGAAAAAAAAAGAAGCAACCAAGTTCTAAGAAATCATATAAATAAGCTGGAACTACAAATTCTGAGGCCATGAAACTGAAACCCTCCAACGGTAGGCCAGAACATCTATTACAACTCAGCGGGATCAAGATCAACTAAACATGCTAGAAAATAGAAATCCACTCCCATGGAAACTCAATCTGACAAAACTGTAATTTATAGACATTGCAGAGACAAATAAGACTTTACCTCCGTTTCAATTTGCACACAACATAATGCTTTTGGCACCATTTACATATTACAATATCAAAATCTTTTGAAATTGTGATCACCAAGACAACACAAAAATAAGGACATTTTCAACAAGGACATGGATGGCTGTATCATATATTGGATAACACAGCTAATATGATGGCAAACCAAATTTATGAACTGATATGACGGCACAATAGAAACAAAACAAAAGGGAAAACTGGCCAGATCAAGAGAAAAAAAAGGGTAAAAAAAGTTTTCCACAGTGATAACACCTGCTTAGCCATTTCTATTATTAGGACATTAATGTACATGTTGGCAGGTATTTAAAAAGACATGTCTCTGGACGACGTCAAGAATGAATTAACCATATATTGTCCCTCCTCAAGTATTACTATCAGATTATGGCACACCAAGCTAACTATCTACAGAATGAAGTAATCATATATTGCTACCACAATACATGTGCAAGGGTTAAGGCCTACATAACTCTTGCACATGTACCACATATACCAAGCTAACTATTAGCAGAATGAATCAATCATATAACGGCACAAGAAAAGGGATGACAGAGTCACAGAGTGCATTAGTGTACCTTCCAGAACCAGATAATCTGGCGATCTTTGTCTTTGTAGCCATTGTATTGAGTGTGTGATCTCCAATCTTGCACATTTATTGTGTTGTTGCTCCCTCCTAGAAGTTGGTCCAAATCTTCTAGATCCAAGAACTCAAAAAATTCTTTCCGGCGTGATGGATTGACTAGTATGTCGCTAAATCCTTTTGTGAAATTGTCTAGCTGATTCGAAATAGAGTCCACAAAGGTGTTTTTAATTAGAAGATCAATGTACTGCTCTCTGTTCTGGATGTTCACACTGATATCCTGCCCTCCAGGGCAAAGATCAATAATTTTTTGAGAGCCTAATTGGTGATCTCCTCGGGAAAATGTTAAGTAGAGGCCATCAATTTCAGCAGCATCCATCTCTAAAATCTTTTTACAGCTTGCATATTTGACAGGATCTGCAACAGCAATGTCTTCCAATGTAATACTTCTTCCAGCAAGATGCAAGAATAAAGTACGATCTAGCATCACCCCAACTTGCACTTTATGCATCAAGGCTAACGCAATTATGCGTCCCGCAAAAGTGAAGTATTTCAGGTGCAGCGGATCAACAGCAGATGCTGCAAAATACAGATAACTGGCAAAGGTTAATAGATACTAGGATAACATTGTGTAAGGCGCAGTTGCCTCACATATTATAAATAAATAAGTGATTAAATAGAAATATAGAATTGAGAAAGCTAACAGGTGGTTCAACTAGCAAGAATAAGTATGGTTATTTCCTCTCTATGTGTATTGCAAACATACAAAACAGCATTACAATGATGCTGTGGTGCATCAATAACTATGGTTACCCATCCTGAGTTTCTGATCGAATTAATTGGGATTGCCTCGAAGCGTAATTACCAGACAGAAAAAGTGAACAAGACACGACATCTCATCTTCATCAGCCTTTATAAACCTAACTTGTAACATGTTTCTAAATTTATAATAGATTGTACCATAAAAATCATATATGCATATTTTCCTGAGTCAAATTCCATACAACTACTGATATGAAGTATGGACCATGACAAGAGAATTTAACTATGGCATCATGCTATAGTTTGGATAATAAGAAAAAATGATTCCTTTATCTGCATGGTGGTATCGCCTTGTAAGCAGCAATAGGGTCTTTAGGGCATGTTAGGATTTACTTCTATATGATTTTATATTAAGCCCCACATATTTCAAGTAATTTGGTCATAGTGTCATCCCAACAGAACTGAATGTAAAGTGGCTAGCTAGTAGTGAGGAAACTTACTTTCATTCAAGTAGAACCTTCGTTTATCCTCAGGGCAAGGGGAGAAGAGAACTTGCTTCGGACTGAAAAGAGCTTGACACACCAAGCAGAACCATTCCCTCAGAACCCCAGGGCCTGTAGCTTCCTCATTCTTAAACTCCATAAAAAGCCCACCACGAAGCTCGCTGTTTTTTGCCTGTGTGATGTACTCAAAGGACTCGTCAAGCAAATGCGACCGGTCGATTAACATCTCATGCAGCTCCCCAAAATCATCTTTCCCCTCAGGGAGCATCATGAAGACTAAATTCCTTCTTGCCTCAAAGCAAAGGAGATTCTTATGCTTCGCGAGCCAGTAGAGATGCTCATTTCTCTTAGAACATCGTATAAGGGCATTGAGCGGTGCTTTGTGTGCCAGCAACACAAGTTGTAGATTGTGTGCCACATCCTCATAAATCGCTGAGATGGAATTCAGCTGTGTCAACACCGTCAGAATATGCGATCGAGCGGCCCATATGGTTTGACTCTCCATTACCCCTATACTCTCCGATGACAATGACAGATCCATCTCCAACCGCTTCAAGCATTCATCCACCCTTTCCAACACGTCCATCGACATGGTTCGCAACCTCCAAATCCATGTGTCGCCATGCTCAGACTCCCTGTCATACAGATTCTTGGGCATCGGCCCGTCATTGCCAATCCAAAGTCGTGCCTGATTGCACAGCACTTTGAAGAAGTTTGAGAACTCTTCGAGGTCAACAGGTGAGACCATCATGGACACTGATGCAAGCCCGTCCAGGACCACTTGAATTGTTTCACAGGCAAATGGGAGGATTTGATCAATCAACCTAGTAGGCGAGTCCATGGAAGGGGGGAGCAAGGGTTGGGAGCAGAGCACTGATGCTAGCGAACAACGGCATCCTTGATAGAGTAAATCCTTCTTGCCGGCAGCCACGGAAAGCAAGCGGCAGAATTCAAGAAGCACGGGCGCGGTCATTTGCAGCACGTCCGGCGGTAAGGACGAAGGGTCTGTGGCGAGAAAGCATCTGATGGCGCGCTCGGCGAAGGAGCGAAAAAAGGAGGATTTCGAGAGGTACAGGCGAACCAGCGCTACGGCGGCGCTCGATTGGAGGAAGATGTCGAGGTACTCCGACACGAGGTCCGCCGGGGGCAGGGGTTCGGCTTGAGCACCCCGATCAGAGCGGAGGCGCCCCACGTTCGCGCGGTGAGCGCAGAGGATGAACTCCTTGACGAGCTCGTCGAGGGAGCAGGCGGCGGTCGCGGCTGTGGCGGCCTCGGTCTCCGCGGCGGAGGCGGTGGCGGCGATGTGGGACGCGAGCTGCCACGCGTGGGGGTGCAGGGTGGACCGGAGGCGGGCCAAGAGGTGCAGCGTGGAGTCCGGCGGGAGGCGGAGCGCGGCGAGGGTGGTCTCGGGCGCGAGCTGCCGCCCCGCGTAGAGGAGGCGCAGGTCGCGGCCGTACCCGCAGGCGGCGAGGTGGTCGAGCACGGCCCCGATCGTGTCGTCCGGCGCCGCGTGCATCGCGATGGTCTTGGAGTCCGTGGCGCGCACGAAGAAGTAGACGCTCCGCGCCGACGCGGGCGGGGAGGAGGACGCGGCGTCGGCGGCGGCGGAGGAGGAGGCGCCATCGCCCCGCAGAGCGGCCGCCGAAGCCGACGACGAGGCCGCGCCGGGATCGGGGTGGGCCATCAGCGGCTGCTTGGAGGAGGGGAGCGCATGATCGGGCGCGTCGCGGCGGCGCTTGGAGGGGCGGCGTTGGCAGGCGAACGCGGCGGACATGCTTAGATCGGAGACATCGGGGGGACGGGGAGGGCGGAATTGGGGCCGCGGCGAGGAGGGCCGAGGTGGGCGTGGGGGTTTAGGCGGACCGGAATTTGGGGGAGGATATGGAGGAGGACGAGGGGGGTGGGGGGAGTGTGAGCAAGGTTTGCAATCTCGATTCTACCGGAAAAACCGGGCCGGACCGAGATGTCCGGTTACCGCGAAAACCGGTAAAACCGGTCGGAAACCGGATCAAAATTCAAATGACGAAATTTGAACGAAAAACGTCGAGATTTTCGGTAAACCGGACCGGTTTACCGGTAAACCGGACGAAATTGCCGGTAAACCGGACAAGAATTTCGCTAAACCGGTTTAAAGAGGAAAATTGAAAAAAAATGCAAAAAATTGAAAATTTGAAAAAATTGAAACAAAAATATGTTAAAAAACTAGATCAAATTTGCAGTCCAATGGTGAAAACGGAACACGTATATTCGATCGTTTGGTTTGTCAAAAAAATCGAGGAAGGTTGCTAGTTTGAATTTTTCTACATAGAAAACTTGCGTGATTTATTCGACCTATTAAACGATCGAATCTTTGTGTTTGGTTTCCACCATTGTGCTGCAAATTTCATCTAGTTTTTTTACATATTTTTGTTTCAAATTTTTTCAAATTTTTAATTTTTTTTGAATTTTGAATTCGGAAACCGGAGAACCGGGTAAACCGGACCGGACCGGTTTTCCCGGTTTTCGCGGTAACCGGTCCGGTTTACCGCGGTTTTGTGAACCCTGAGTGTGAGACGACGAATGAGCAGTTTCTTTGGCGTCTAGCTCGGGTTCTCCTCCCTCCCTGCTCTCCTCCTGGCTTTTTGAGGGCTTCTTTTCCTTGATCTTTTCCGTGGGAGTTTTGATCCAGTTCCCTTCCCCGGGGTGCCGTGTGTTCTCATTGCCGCCGCCAAGTGTCAATTTTGTTTCCAGCTTGTTTCTTAAGGGTTGCATCTATTACCATACCTTTGGATTTTGTTTGCGTTCATGCTACCTACTATGTTCTAAAACACAAGCGATTCAAATTGTGAATCTGGACAAATGCTTGTGCACATACGTGGTCATGATAAATTATATTTTGAGATAAAAGAAGTACTTTATTAAGAATTACAAAATTAATTCATATTGCATTGCATCCAAAGACCGGATATGAAATCTAAACACGTAAATTAATTCATATGGCATCCTATCCAAAGACCGGATACAAAATCTAAATGTGTAAGTTAGTTCATATTGCATTGCATCCAAATCCAAAGACCGGATACAAAATCTAAACGTGTAAGTTAGTTCATATTGCATAGCATCCAAATCCAAAGACCGGATACGAAATCTAAAGTGTAAATTAATTCATATATGCTATAGGCGATGATTATTTTAATATTTTAGAGATGTTTCTCCGCGGCTGTGTCTAGATTTTTGTTTTTGAAATGAGTCACTTTTTGTGTTTTACACCTAAGGATACCGGCGATCTAGTGTGAAATACGCATCTTTAGATCTTTTTCCATGTGTTTCTCCTTTATTTTTTGTGTCATGATAAATTGGTTTGCCTTATCATTAAGTGTGGCATCGCGACATCACTACCTCGTGACCACGTGGGTGAAAAAAATGTGAATCAATTGTTCCCCGATTTTTCCAACTCGCGATAATTTTTTTCTTTAAAACAATTATGTATTTCTTCGACTGATAGCGTTGTTCAATTGTCACACCAACTATGTTGGCAATGCCCATAAACCTAGACAACAAATCTTTGTCTAGGATTTTTTTGGTGTATTCCACATGCGTAGTCATGATACCTTATGTTTTGGGACAAAAGAAGTATCTTATTAAGAGTTACAAAACTATTCATGTTGCATTGCATTCAAAGACCGGATATGAAATCTAAACACGTAAATCGATTCATATGGCATTGCATCCATAGACCGGATATGAAATCTAAACGAGTAAATTAATTCATATTGCATTGCATCCAAAGACTGGGTATGAAATATAAACATTAAATTAATTCATATAAGCTATAGGTGATGATTATTTCAATATTTTTAAGATTTTTGTCCACGATTGCGTCTAGATATTTGTTTTTTGAATGTCGTGTTGCTTTTTGCACCTAAGGATACCAGAGATCTAGTGCCAAATCCATGTCTAAACCTTTTTTCGTGTGTTTTCCAGTCATATTAAATTGGTCTGCATTATCATGACTTGTGGCAACGCGACATCATTTACTTCGTGACCATGTGGGTGAAAAATTATAACTCAATTATTTCTCCAAATTTGTTCAACTCACGGTAAATTAAAAATTTGCATAAATTATTTATTCCTTCGGTTGATAGCTTTGTTCAATGTTCACGCCACCTAGGTTGGCAATGCCCATAAAACTAGACAAAAAATCTCTTTCTGGGTTTTTTATGTATTTTCCTTTATTTACCACCTTTTTTTTGATCTGGGTCACCAGATTGTGTTGCATGTTTCACCATCTTGTCATCCTGGAGAAAAAAAAACGGGAGACCACTATTAGCTCAATATGCTTTTAATCTCAACCTTGGGTGATTTTTCTTGTGAGTTTGCATCTTGCATATTTATTTTTTCATCTAGCGCTAAGTATCTTTAAAGATTTCTTTGGGATGTATTGAAAATATTTATCGGAATCATGCTAATAGTTCCACAAGTCTAAAAATCAGACATATTGCTAATAGTTTCTTATGCTCTAGAAATTATCATGCTAATAGTTCCACAAGTCTGATTGGCTTTAATAAAACTAAACTCCAATACCTTTTTTTTAAGTAGATGTTCATTACATCACTCTACCTTACAAGAAAAAATTATCACGAGAACCTCGCTGTCTACAGGCATATTGCCTACTACTAAAGAATACATAGTTGTAAATAAACACGAAGAGTGGGAGACTCGAACAGGGATGAGTAGATACCACCGTTAGAGACCTAATAATAATCAACTAAGCCGTACTTAAAATGTGAGCACAGTGTTGTGTCATGGACTCAAACTGAACAAACAGGCCCCAATATATATACATTAGCAGTCACATTTTTAAACATACTATCTTTGGCACCAAAATTTCTTGTTTTAAATATACTTTCTTTGGCATCAAAATTCTTGTCGTTTTGGACATTGACACGGTCTTCAAAACATAACTTAACTAATGTTATTTTGATATAAAGTATTTATAAAATATAGTTAAAGTGTCCTTTTGTGAAATCATATTCCATTATGAATCTACTCGTGTCATTTTCACATTTATAAACTTAATACATAAAAAAATATTTGCTGCCAAAGTTTAAAAAGTTTGATCTACGACAACCTAAAAACGACAAGAATTTGGATACTGGAGGGAGTACCTTCTTACAAACAATAAATAGAGAAATTTAAAACTTTTCTTAAAACCCTTTTTAATTTTTTATACGGTAAATCTAACCAGTTTATGCACAATAAATGTAAAGTTTAAAATATTTTTTGAATGACATTTCTTTTGGACCATAGATTGTCTAAAGAATAACTTGACATCATTTTAATTCGCGCGTTCATATAACGCCCAGGGATTAGACATCACCAAAGCTACGTTTTATATGACACAAAAGGTCAGATAAAGATGCCCCTTAGTCGATGCCGTGATTTACAAGTAGCTCCATTATATTAGTGCAATTTGGGGGGTCCGGGTGAGGGTCTCCCTCCCCATTCACCTTGTTAGGTGACCTCAACATCTATATTTTTCATTAAAAAAACATCAATATTTTTATTAAGCGGACTGAGAAATTTCTGCGCCGCAAAAGCATCAATGAACATACATAGGTGAACTGAATTTCTGGAGAGGAGATGCTGTCTTTCTTAAGCAAAATATTTTGATCTCTCAGCATGCATCTGTTAGTTACAGAGAGACCACAGTTTGGATTAAAGTTTCATCTCTTTATTTTTACCTCCATCTTCAATCAACGAATCTCAAGGTTGCACAGCACTGTGGAATTCATGCTTGAACAGAGCTAACGGTGACGCTCAAACGGGACGACAATAATGGTGAGAGTTCTCGACGGTCGGCCTTGTACTCCTCCGCACATGGCCCGCTAATTAACACCCAGGACAGCAGCCCGTTTCAGATTTGAGCCCATCTCTGCCGGAACGGATAACTTGGGCTGGATGGTTGTCGGCTCTAGCGTTCCGGCGGTCACGCGGATCGCCGATTTATATTCTTCGCAGCTCAAAAGGGAAAGAAAACCAGAAGCCGGCCTTGCATCCAACACGGTCGCCGAAGGAAACGTTTTCGTATAATAACAGCGCGACCGCCGCCCTCCAAGATCCGGCGAAACAGGACAAGAAAAACCATGGCGTCCACCGGGGTCGGAAACAGGGAGCCGTGCTGCTATCTATTCCGTTGCTTCTGCTGCTGGCGACGCCTGTGCGCGCCCAACATCCCGCGCGTCTTCCCCGGGAGGGACTACGCGTGCGTGCCGGCCGGCGCGGACGACCGCCCGGCATGGTCGGTCCTCCTCGGCTGCACCAACTCCCACGACGCGACCCACGATCTGCGACTGCACCGGTTCCGCGTCACCGGCTCCGGCCGCGTCCTCGGCCGCAGCGACGACCTGCTCGAGCACTTCCGCAGCGTGTCCCCCGGCGACGGCGACGGCGACGGCGAGCGCACGGTGTGCACCGACGCCGACGCCGCGCTTGCTCCGGACCGCCGCCGCCTTCACATCATCTGCGGGAACTGGCCTGCGTCCGGCACGACGACGTGCCCACCAAGCAGCGCGCAAGAGGTTCGCGACCAGCTGTTGGCTGTTGCCTCCGAAAGTCTTTTCTTTGGACGTCGCCGGCGACAAGAGCCTGTCTTCTCTGCCACACCTCCCCTTCACCCGCGGGACATACAAGGCCGCCTCGGCGCACGGCGGGCTCTGGGTGCCGACCATACGACGTGAGAGAGTCGGCGACGGCGTGTTCAAATGGCGCCTCTTCGTTTACCGCCTAACCGGCGACTACAACGGCAGATGGGCGGAGGCCACCAATGTCGAGTTCCCGCACGACCACACACTCGAGGACAGCTACGATCTCGATTCCGTACTCCGCGGAAACGAGCCCCGCCGCTACGAAGGCCCGCTCCTCCAGGGCTACGCCGTCATCCGCGACAGGTTCATCCTCCTGTCGTTGCGCAACTCAAGCTTCTTCTGCTTCGACTGCGCCGCCGGCACCTTGGCCCGTGTCGCCACCGATGGCGATGCAGAACAAACCCGTCATCGGTATGTCCCCATCTTAGGCAAAGGAGTCCAAGGCGGCGTTGACGGCATCGTCTACTTCGTTCGTGGCACCAGATTGTTGTCGTACAAGTACTCACCGGAAGACGGCAAGCCTCTTGCGGCCCCCGTGGAGGTGGATGCTATCTGGCCCTACGACTACGAGCAAGGGAGCGGCTTCGTCGTGCACCTCGGCGGCCGCATGCTGTGCGCCGTGTGGAGCAACATGAAGCCGCAGCCGTGCGGCTGCGCCGCTCGGCATGCCCTCATCACCACGCTCAGCGTCAGAGGCGCCGCCGATGATGAAACAGGCTGCTTTGTCCCCAGCGGTGTTGAGATCCTGCACTCCACCTTCCGCAGGATAGACATGCTCAGGAGCGAACCAGAGGAATACTGGACCTGTACCGACACATTCTGTTTTCTGCAGTAAGTGATAACTTTTTTCTTTCTTTTTTTTTGTCCGCGATGCAGGATAGACATCACTGCATTACGTACCCAAGATTTTTTTTCCTCCTCACCATTGTGTAACTCGTTGTCCTCATTGCTGATGGTACAGGGAATATCCAGATCGCGGAGTCGAGTTTGATCCCACACAGCCTTCACTGATGGGGGCGCTCAATTGCCCCCAAGCTGAAACATACCCAGAAAGGTTTGATTGCTGCAGGTGAACTTCTCCTTCCATCGTTCTGAACTGTTTCAATTTAAACATTTGTGAATCATCATGTAAACTAGTCATCACAAATTTCAATTTAAACATTTAAATCAGTATTGATTGATCGTTCTGAACCGTTTGCATTTCTTAACTGTAGGGAGTTTCTGAACAGAGAATCCCAGCATGTTCCGGGTGTCACACTGCTTAAAAACTGCAAGATGGCCACCAAATCAGATTTCTACTTCATCTGCCAAGTTCGTCAGCGCTCCGTTTTGTATCAGATCTCTACATCGGGAGGCAAGTTGGTTGCATCTCGTGAAAAGGCCATAGAAGCAGTACTATGTCTAGACACAATTAGACCTGGCGATCTTAGAATAATGGATGATCCTCCAGCATGGTTTTTTGTGCATCACGGATCGACGCTTGATGTGATTCCATCTTCTCCTCACTGCGATCACTATGTCGTTGACGTCGTAAACAAGTCGTACAAGCTCCATAATAGCAAGCGGTCCAAGCTCTTTTTTTCTGCGGTTTTACGAGCTGGTCAACATGTTGTGGCTCTTTGTTATACTTTGCAGGATGTCTATATTCTTAACCGGAATAGTTTCCAGTGGAGGCGTCAGAAGACATCATCTAGTTCTATTGATTTGTCACGGAAGGTCAAGATTTCTGGATTTGTAGACCTCCTGGATGACGCGTTTGTGATATCAGATGCTAATACAGCTGAGTGTTTCATGTTTGATTTGAAGAAGGGGGAGTGGTTTGCTCTGAAGCCAACTTTGGTTTGGCAGTATGGCTATGACTGCTATGCTGAGACTGGTTTACTCCGTGGGAGATGCATATTTGCAGAGGGTTCCATATACACTTACTCAGATGATTGTCTCATTGCCTATGAGTTGATTCACGAGGGTACTTGGTATCGCCTGCGTTCACCTATCCGGTTAGATTTGTCTTGGAAGAAGATCGGCGGTGATGGAAGGTTTCTATCATTTGATTCAATTTGCGAGGGCAAGACTCGTGACAGCATTTCATTATGCTTTGTCTCGGGTTGGGCTATGGCAGCTCCATTTACTTCAAGACATACCTTGGCTGCCACCACAGTACAAGTGATGCTAAAGGAGACAGAACGAGGAACGAAAAGACCTGTCAGAGCTGATCATGTTGACGTTTCGCTTTCATCAATTGATGAAGAAGGGGTGATCTTGACAAACTATGCTTTTGCTTTATAAACCGTTGTAAGCATTTACAGTACTCTTACTGTTAAAAGATTGAATGAAATCTGATAACAATGACTATACTACGCAGAGATCAGTTCATATTTTGTTATAGAAATTAGTCACTACACTACAACTACAACATGTGGTGATAGTTTGCAGCAGCTAAATATACATGTTCTGGTCATAGCCAGGGTTCACAAACGAAAAAGCTGACCCACGCGCGAGCGCGCGTTCGCGTCCGCGCGGGTCGCTCTCGCGCGTGGGCCGCGTGGGTCCGGCAGGTGGGGCAGCATGAGAGCGCGCACGTCGAGTAGTGGCTTGGAGCTGCGTGTTGCATGCGAAGCAGGCGTGGCAGCGGGAGCATGTGGCGGGAGCCCACACACACATGCTTACATTTTGTTGGGTCACACATTTGAATGAAAGTTTGAAAATGAAAGTTTCAACGAAAGTTTTGAAGATGAAAGTTTTAACAAAAGTTTTGAGAATGAAAGTTTCAACGAAAGTTTGACAATGAAAGTTTTGAAAATGAAAGTTTGAAAGTGAAAGTTGTGATGAAAGTTTGAAAATGAAAGTTGTGATGAACGTTTGAGGAAGAAAAATACACGAGAGAGAAGATACGGCTGCACAAAAGTTGCCTCATAAGTTTTTGAAGGCATAAGTTGTCTCATAAGTTTGAGGATAACTGCAAACAAAAGATGTCTTGTAAGTTTGGATATAAATTTACACAAAAGAATCAGCACCAGTTTTGCTCCCACGTGGTATGACCGGGCCCCATGATTCAGGTTGGTGCAGGCGGTCACGTGGGCATGCATAAGCCCATTCGCGGTGGAGAAGCAAACCACGTGTGTGGGCCCCAAAGATGCATGCGACGGAATCAAAACCGAATAACGGAGGAAGCGGGCGAAGCCTTGTCGTATGCTGTCGGAATCGAGTGCGCGCGTTCGCCTCCTCGCGGGCGCGCGCGAATTAGTCTCGCCCGTTCACAAAACCGAAATAATAGTGGTTTCGGTAAGAAAAAAACCGTTTGAAAAACCAGAAAACCGAGCGGAAGTAGTCAGTTTCGCTACATTAATTAATTATCTTACCTAGGTTCTAAAATCCTAGTGGTGACCCTAACCGAGCCGGGCTGGTTGTGTCGAAAACTGCGAAAACCAGCCGGTTTCCATCAGTGTTGTAAACCATTTGTTGAGGTTTGTTAGGGGCAGAGAAATTTACATCCGGAGGAGCTAATAACTTGCGCGATAAAAGATCTACTGCTCATGTGAGCGTGTCCAATTAACGATCATGCCGGATTCTAAATGTAACTGAGAGTGCAACTGGATGGGCTATTTGAATTACTATCATGAACTAGTCAAGCCTAATAATAACACGAAGACGTACTAACAGGGACCTCGCCATGACGCCGCAGCACCCCCGGTTTAGCAATAGCGATGACCTCGTCAGGCAAAAGAAAATGCAAGCGTCTGCGTTAAGCAAGTTGACGGTTGGCCCTGACCCTGAGGCAGCTGAACCTGGCGCGTGTTCGATCCAAAGCCACAATGTAGGATGATCCTGTCACCGGCAAGCAAGAGTAATCTTCTTACTGATCACGACCGGTGAGTTTAAGTACCAGCAGTAACTATTGTTAAGCTTTAATTCCTCTTATTGCAGTCAATTAAGTTGAAAATCTACGGTTTTCAAAATAATACGAACTGTGATGATCATCAGCCTATATAGCTAGTACTTCAAATGATGAAGTAGCTAGGTAGGTTCACCTCAGTATAAAAGGTAACATATAGATTAGGTTATCTGCTGGTTATAATCATATTGTTTAAGCTCTTTAAGCAGCCAAGAAAACTTTTTTTTTTTACAAAAGCAAGCTTAAAGTTCTCTCCTGTTGGAGTAAGCTAATCGGTCCCTATATTGATAGCCTGGACACGAGAGGAAAATGATAGTGTCAGACATGGACGGCTCACCCCTCTAATTTCCCGTATTTTTGTTCTTGTCCAGCGCCAGATCGAACGTATGCGTGACTCACGGCGACGTCACGTACGTTGATGGTGCCAGCTGGGCAAGCTGATAAGAACACGTACCAGTACTGATCCGTAGCCACCGAATTCCTTTTCATTTTCGCCTCGGAGAAAAGCTTCCTGTCATTCACTAATTGTTCAATTGGTTGCCACGGTCTTCCTGATGGCGTCACTTCCAGTCACGCATGCAGTCATCTTCGTTCTGGTCAAGCGGGCGCTGGAACTCTGAATCGATGGAAAAAGAAATTCAGTCAAAATGAGTTGCAACATAAGATTATATGTGCTGACCATGTGGCGATATTATAGTGAAATTTTAAACAAAATCAATGGAAAACATCTCATTTTTTGTGCCTTTTTGTGACATGCCTTTTGGCCCGTTTGATTAAGTTCATCAGAAGTTGGAAAAGGACGTGGACAAGAGACTAATCTAATGGGCGGGGCCGTTGGGTGGTGGCCAGAAAAGAGGGATGATGGATCCCAGCGGCCAATTTGATCTCTGCCCCCCACTTTAAGATCATAAACTTAATTTACTAAAAGAAACTGACTATAAACAATTCGAGCGGGATACTTCACCTGCAGGCTACTTTAAAAATAAACGTGAAATTAGTTAACTGGCGAGTAGCAGCTGTTCCATGTGATGAGGCATCGGCACGGAGTCAGCGCGAGTGGATAGCACCACACGGGGCACATGGCAATTTGGCGAATCCACGACGAAAGCTCCACGAAGCTGAGAGATGATGAGGTACGTAAAAGGAGCCGCACGCAGTCGCCGGCCGGTGCGGTGAGGCGCGTGAGCTCACTCGTGCGTCATGGTGTCACAAGCCAGCAGTTTCGTCAATGCGTCGAGCCGTAGCCGTGTGAAAAATCCTGTGTCAGGAATCGGAGCCTTGAAAAACTGCTTGTTGCACATGAGAAGCGTTGCTTGGAAGAACAAAATCCTCAGGCAATGATCGCCTTCCCTGCCTTTGAACACGTTCAGGTTACGGTTCCCAACCTACGGCTCCGAATTTCTCAGTAACAAAAACATTTTACTACAAACCTTTCTACTCCCTCCGTCCCTGAATAGCTGTCGTTCTGGGCGGAGGGAGCGAAAACAAAGGTGATGTAAAATGACACTGCTGCCCTCGTTTAATCAAATGGACTTCTCGATCCCCACGCCCGCTCTTCCTCATCCTGACGCAGCTCGCCCGCTCCTCTGCTCGCTCCGCGGCCCGCGGGCACGGATCCCCGTCCCTCCTCTGCGAAGCTCGCCAGGGCCGTCGCGCAGCCACCGCGTCGTTGCCTCCCCAGCCCGCAACGCCGAGGAAGGAGTTCCCGCCGTGGAAGCCTTGACCGGATCTGACCCTCCCGCCGCCATCTGCCCCTCCACCATGAGCAGCCATCGCGAAATCCAAAGCCAGGGCGCAGCTCGCCGCTGCGGGATCGATGGCCTAGGCCAAGGCTCCACGCAGGTCCCCGCCGTCACCGCACGGCACCATGCCATCGCCGTGCAGCTCCTCACCGCGCGCTTCGGGCCCCTACTCGCCTCTTCCCGAAGCTTCACGCGGGGCCGCCGATGGCACGAGCTGTGCGCCGCCGGCCGGAGCTTTCCCCATGGCGCAGCTCGCCTCTTGTCCCCTTCCCCATCGTTCGAGCGACGTCCGCGCGAGCCGAGCAGCAGTCGCGCGACCTGCCGGGGGCACGCACCGAGAAGCTTGTACGCCGGAGCCACGACGCTCGTCTGCCTGGGCGAGGACGCCGCCACGCGCATCCGGATAGGGGAGCCCTGCGCATCCGGCGCAGCGCCGTCGTCCCCAGCCGCGGAACCAACTCCCGCCCCCATCCCCATCATCGATTTCATCAAATCGGACAGGGGACCGAGGGATGGAGAGGGGGCCGGCTTGTTCGACGGTCTTCGCGCAGCTCGCCACCGCCGCTGGGCCTGCAGAGCGGAGTTCCCCATGGAGCCATGGAAGCCATGGCTGCCAAGAACACAAGGATCCAGCCTTGAATGACTCGAGCTACTGCTGGTCTCTCCCATCCCGAACTCCAATGAGATCCCGCCGTCTTCCACTTTCAGAACCTCAAATCCTTCTCCTTGGCCTCCGTTGGAGATTGAGAAGATTTTTTTCCCTGGAGTGGTGAGAGAGGGGGAGAGAACAGAAGTTTTTTTTTTTCCTTTTTGTGTGGATGAGGACGACGCACGATTTCGGAGATCAGCTGGCGCGTGGGACCGGGAGCTGCAGGCGACAGCTATTTCGGGAAAACCGGTTTTGGCTATAACGACAGGTATTCTGGGAAGGAGGAAGTAGCAAAGTAATTTTACTGGTTCATTCAAAGATGTATTATACTCTAGAAGCGTTCTAGTATCAATTTGCCTGTAAGAAAGGCGATCGTGTAGCGTGCGGTGCAGCGACGTGGCGGTTTTACAGCGAGGAATTGACCCTTGACCCGATCCCCAGGTTCTATCACCACCGCATGCTGATGCTGATGCGACGCTCTCACAAGGCGCACGTATGCAGTAGGCGCTGGGAACGCAGGAGATGCCCCGTCGCGCTCGCGTGCGCATGGCGTCAGCGTGACCCGCGGCAGCGGAGCCGTCCATAACGAGGACTTTGGAGTGATGCGCCCACGGCGTTTGCGTTTTTATATATGTTCTGTTCTGTCTTCTCGCACGGAGCGGCCAAGAATCCGAGGAGAGGGCGAGGGATCGAGCTGTCGCTTTTGACCCCCGGAGCGTAACGGCATCGAGGGTGGGTTCCCGCGCGCGAGCTGCTATATAAGGCGACCCCGCAAAGGCAACAGAGGGCAAAGGCGTCGGCGTCGCCGTACTTGCGCCGCACAACGACACAGATCAGCAACTAGCTAACTGGAGGTTGGAGAACCCGAGGAGTTTGGAGCGGCTGCTGCTGCAGAGGTCGGCTCGGCGCGATGGTGTCAGTGGACAAGCCCCGGCAGGTGGTGCGGAAGTTCCTGGCGCGGCCGCAGTACGAGGGCGTCGGCGCCGTCGTCCGCCGCAGCATCGGCAGGTGAGTCGCATCGCCGCCCGGATGATTAGCCATTCCTGGCCACCGTGTCGGTGGCCATGGAGATGCTCGTATTCCCTATCTTGGTTTCCTGATCGGGATGGCGCTTGGTTCTTGCGTGTGCGCAGGTTTGAGCTGAGGTACTTCGACCCGTTCCTGGTCCTGGACGAGTTCTCAGGTGAGCTTCCATCAGGCTCTGTCTTAACTAACGGGTTTTCACATGTTTCATTTCGGTTGAGTTAATCGACTCTTCATTTCGGTTGAGTTAATCGACTCCTTGCCCAAATTGCTCGCAGTTTCTGCTCCGGCTGGGTTCCCCGACCACCCGCACAGAGGCTTCGAGACCGTCACCTACATGCTCGAGGTAAGCACACGACTCCACTGTTTTCTCACCCATTCTGTTCGTTCGTCAGAGGGAGCAAACCAACCTGATTGCAGCTAGCAACCTTAACCATTCCTTAATCAAATCACATATTGAGGCATTTAGCTGTAAGGAGGAAAGACAGCCGCGTTGTGATTTGACAACCAAACGGGCGATCGATTAGGAATCGAGACGAACCGCGTGGTGCCATTTGTCAACGACGCTAGGAGCTGAAAGTTTCTTCCCCTGCACTTGAAGGGTCCGCCCGTATGGGGCCCTGGTTTCCGGTAGCCTGCCCCGCATCAACAACCACCGCGTTGCGTCTACTTTTCCGCGCTCAAAAAGGATCGACGGACGCCGCACCATAAATCATCATGCAAACGTTATAATATGATCATCGTCCCGATAATCAACTAGTACTGGTGTAAAAGGGATCGTACGTCGTGGTTGTTCTGACAAAGAAGTGTTAACCTCGTGTAAAATGTCCCTTGCAAAAAAAAAAAAAAACCTCATGTAAAATGGAGGAGCACAGCACAAAGTTTAATTGTATTTTTTTTTTTTGCAAGGGCACAAAGTTTAATTGTAAGCAGTTAATGCACAAACAATATTCACTTGTTTAGTCGCGAGGCTTCCCCTCCTTTCCCCGTCGCTACAGTAAAGAGAGGCGGCGAAAGGCGAATCTCGGCGCCGGTCGCGTCCGCCGCTTCCCTTTCCCCTCTGGTGCCCTCGTCGGCGCCGGAGGGGGAGGGGAAGCCGGATCTCCCCGGCTGCTGTACATAGTAGACCTAGGTTAGTATAGGTTAGCTTAGGTTTGCTTAGTTCCCCGTCGGCGGATCCATGGCCCTGGCGGTGGATTTTGGTGTCCGCACCTTCTTGCTGTGGGGCGTCGACGAGTTGGCCCTCGCGGAGGAAGGATTGCGTGAAGCTTTTGGTGGCCCGTGCTTCTTCTCCGGTGGTCTTCCCTCCGGCGTGAAGAGCGGTGGTCTTCTTTTCCTCCGATCTCCTTCCGCCGATGGATTCGTCCTCGACTTTGGAGGCGTCGTGAGGTTAGTTTGCCCCATCCTTGCGAAGGGTTGTGGGCTCTTTTCTGTCCCCTTGTGTGGACTGCGTTTTCCGGCCGTCGGCTTCCTCGCCGGCGGTGGCGGAACCTTTGTGCTGTTTCGGCCGAAGTGGAGGTCGCCGATTCTCGTTCAACGACAAAGATGGCGTCTGTCGGTTCATGGCGTCTGGATCTTGCGGCTCCAACAACGTGTTGCTTCCTCTTCAGCTCGGGCAGCGCATCTTGCCGGCGGGCGGCGTCCGGCGACTTCGCCGTGGTGTCGTGGTGTCTGGCGAATCTCCTGGAAGTTCAAGATTTTTACAGATAGGTCCTTCGTGTCCTTAATTGTAATTTTCTTTTCTTCCAGGGTGTTTTCTGTAAAAGGGGTCTGTACTGTTCTTTGTTATTAATAATACCCCATCCCTTCGCAAAAAAAAAAAAAAAAAGTTTAATTGTAAGCAGTAGTAGGTCTGACTTCCCTTCTCTTGGACGCTGTTTCAGGGCGCCGTGACGCACGAGGACTTCGAGGGCCACCGCGGCACGATCAAGGCCGGCGACGTGCAGTGGATGACGGCCGGCCGCGGCATCGTGCACTCGGAGATGCCGGCGGGGCCCGGCACGTCCAAGGGCCTGCAGCTCTGGGTCAACCTCTCCTCCGGCAACAAAATGTGAGAGCCCTCTCTCTTACCGGTTCCCTCCTTTCTCTATCTCGCGTCGCACGTGTCAGCTCAGTGCAAGTTGGGAGCTCGACTAGCAGCACATGCGTGACACGACACTGACACCGAAAATAAACGACGTCCGTGCAGGATCGAGCCCGGGTACCAGGAGATCCAGAGCAAGGACATTGCGAGCACGACGGCGGACGGCGTGACGGTGCGCGTGATCGCCGGCAACTCGATGGGCGTGCGGTCGCCGGTGTGCACGCGGACGCCGACCATGTACCTGGACTTCACGGTGCGCCCGCGCGCCGCGGTGCGGCAGCCCGTGTGCGCGGCGTGGAACGCGTTCGCGTACGTGCTGGAGGGCGAGGGCGTGTTCGGGGCGGAGAAGGGCGGCGCGCCGGTGGGCCCGCACCACCTGCTGCTCCTCGGCCCCGGCGACGGCGTCGAGGTCTGGAACAAGTCCGACAAGCCGCTCCGGTTCCTGCTCATCGCCGGCGAGCCCATCGGAGAGCCGGTCGCGCAGCTGGGACCGTTCGTCATGAACACGGAGGAGGAGATCGACATGACCGTGAACGATTTCGAGGGCTATGTCAATGGCTTCGAGAAGGCCAGGCACTGGAAATCGCAGGCGATGATGGCTCTCGGCGTAGAGTAGTAGGGCAAAAGATTAATGCAGGATACACATGGAAGAAGCAAAAGATCAGTTTTTTTCCTTTCTTTTTTATTACACTTAGTTTCATTAATTTTCTCTTCTTCCAAACGATCACTGATCACTTTGTGTACATAGCTGCATAAATTAATTCTTTCCTCAAAGAATTTCTTAGGGAAAACATTTTTTTTTTAAACGAGGGAAAACATATTTTGATTTCACCATTCTTTTCTATGGTTTTTCTTTTCTATTTGGAATAGAGGTCTTTTTTAACTTTTTTTTTGAGAATAGGTCTTTTTTTTAACTTTTTTTTTTTGAGATTACACAGTACAACTCAGACACTCACAACGCACGCACACTCACCCCTATGAACACACGTACGCAAACCCTACCCCTATGAGCATCTTCGAAGACTGGGCCGGCAAATCTAGAGATACGAAGTCACCACTGGCGCCTCGCTGCCGACGGGAGCATCGCCTACCACTGAAAGAAAAAATGCCGTTAAATCCTTGAAAATTCGCTCCCATAGGGAGTCAAACCCAGGACCTGAGAGGTGCTACTCGGATGTCTTAACCACTAGGCCAAGACCCCTTTCACGTCTTTTTTTTAACTGAATAGTAGAATTTCTAAAACGGCCTTTTTATATTTTGGGCCCATACTTTTTGTAATGAGCTCCAAAATGGAAGTCGAGCCACTCGGCTGTGTTGGGCTTCTTAGGTGTGTATCAGTGCTACAAAGGCCCATTAGAGTCTATTTCAGATTTCCACAACCCAGATTGAGCACTAAATCAGTTTGTCTGCATATCTATCTAGAAAACAGACAAGTAGTATAATTCTTCATTCAACACATACTTAGAATCAGCCAATATATATCGCAAAGGTGCAAAAGCTATGAATACTAAAATATTCTACAATGTAACAGGTAACCAAACATCCATCCGGGCCCATAACAACTCACAAGTAGCTATAACAGTGCACATCATGCTCACATATTGAGCGAAGTGTGACATTACATGACCAACTCTGGCCTCCATAGCTATTACTGTTGCGGTATTTGACAGACGACCACCAGATTGTAGAATGTGGTTACTATCTATTGATTGATGGTAACCTCTTAACATATCTCCTTCAAATGCTCTTTGATTTATTTATGTATTCACCTAGCTCTGCCAGTTCTTTTTGTTCTTTTGCATTTACCAAAGACGCCCATAATTTCATATAACCCATAGTAGAAAATACAACTTCTAACAAAAAAATTTCTCTAAATGTTGTCATGTTTCTTCACTTCCATAATGCCCATAACAGCGCAGTGCCACAAAATCTACTTCTTCCTTTACCTCAAGCATATAGATTATTGTTTAATTGCAATTATCCTTAAGACGTACTAAAGCCGGAACAATAGACCAAAGTATGGCGAGCATAAATCTAAGGGTTGTTGTGTATTCTTGTAACCTTTTCTGTTTTGAAAAAAATATATAAAAAGCAATTTATTTAAGTTGAATACGACCCTAAGTATCAAAATGCCCTTTGTTTTCCTCCTCCAGTTCAAAAATCATCTGTTTTGACATAGCTTCTCATGATCCACACGCGTCTTTTCATAGGCTGAACTAGAGGGCAGGATATACTGATGAGAGAAATGTTGTACATTCTCAACGGTTATCACAGAGGATGGTGAGTCTCTCCCACCCATTCAAATTTGTGCTCCCTACGCAAAAACAAAGTTCAAGTTGTAAGTTGCAAGACATTGTTGATATAGTTTTGTCCAATGTGTATAAAATATAATTATATTCGGTTGTATGTGATTACTTAGTAACACGGGTAACTACAGTGATTTTGCTTCCATGTGTCATGCATCCATTTTTGTTATTCTGATTCACATCTTGCCATTTTATTTGCATTTAGAAAGTTGAAATGATTATCTTGTATTCCAGTTTATGCAAACCTCCAATTCGGCAAACCAGCGCGGCATCTTTCAGTTCTTTCTGGAAAAAAAAAATTCAGTCGTGTAAAAATATTAGTGATCGACATACTCAAACGTGTTGATTGATGAAGCAACGAGAACAAAAAATCCTGCAAAAGAGATGCGTGACTGCGTGATCAGACTACCCCAGGCAGGACGCCCTCCGGGTTCCAACAAGGACGCGACCGAACCACACCAGTTGCTCACTCGAGCGTCCGCACTGACCCGCTTATCCTTTCGCTTTCTGCGGCACGCGGCTTAAGGCTTCGCTGCAAACGTGGGCTCCGCCGCGGCGCTCGCTCATGCGCCTGCGCTTCGCCGCGGGGCGCGTGGCGGGCAGAGCAACCGGCCGCCGCCGCCAAGCATGGCTGCCGTGCGCGCGCGGCTCGCAGGTTCTTGCTACTACTACTCGTAGCTAACTTGCTTACCGTCTGGTTCTCGCGGTGACGACCTGGGGCGGGCCGTATCCGGCGTCCCGGAACGCCGGAACGAATTGGGCTTCTCCCAGCCAGGCAGCCTGAATAATTGTACCGGGCGACGGCGACTGCGCCGGCCAAGACGCCCGCGAAGCAGTTGAGCTGTCTCGTAGCTAGTCCTTGGCACCACACATATATCGTCTGATTTTTATTTGTCACGTACTATCATGATGCGTATCGTTCGACAGGACCCAAGATTTCTACCGTGTGAGATAATCCCAGGCAGTCTACGAAGTACGTGGCATCTCTTCTTAAGCTTAATTTGCCCCGTTGTCACGTCCAGGACTTTTCAGAATTCGGACGGAATCTGAGACATTGCATCTACTCGTAGCGCAGAAGCAGGGATTGGAGAAGATTCTAACGAGTGGCAGCAGATGGAACGTTCTTTACAGATCTTTTCTTCGGAGCCAGATTCCTGGACAGAATGCCTGCACTGCACTTGCCGACGTGACAGGATTAAGGCGTCGGCCCGTGCACTTGACCCGTCCGTGGACCTGTGGTGGTGGACTTGTGTGTCTGTGGCCTTGTGGCGAGGAGGCGGGACAGCAATGAGCGCAAGAGACAGACGCACCAATCATCTGATGGAGGATAGAATCCTGTTTAGTAGTACCACGAAGAGTTGAAGACGAAGACCGGAGGCGAAGAAAGTTGTTAGAATGTCTAGTACTACTACTTTGCTGCCGCTGCCAGCTGTCGAGACCAGGTGCTTAGAGGAATCTGCATGCCAAGATAGAAACGGCAGGCGCCTGTTCTGTTGCTGTTTTTGACGTCATGTAGTGGGCAAGCACGGCTGCTAGCTCGACTTGGCGACTTGCTTGTGGCGTGGATGCATTAGCCAATGATACGGATTATTACTGAACCAGTCAGCTTCTAACGTGTATTCTTCGAGCAATCATGCGACTGGATACAAAATCAACTCCAGCGACAGTGGAATTTGATATTTTGGCGTCGCTTATGAGGAGCCGTTACGCTACACAACACAACACGCAGGGCTTGACATGCTCAGAAAATATTTTGATCAACCACCGAGACAAGAAAACACGAGCGCAAGCAATCGGGGGGTTACGCGGGAAGGGACTGCCTGCCCTGACCAGGAACACAGAGCGCCCCAACCGCCGCCGGGTGGCGACACGACGAGGTCACCCAGCCACGAACAGTTGCGTTTTGCCACATCCGTGGCAGGAAAAAGCTCTCCCGGTGGGGTCAAGCCGAAGAGCAGCTCGCGTTGCGCGTGGGCCGGGAACGCGTCAAAACAGCGCTCCACACGACCACACCCCAACCAACACCCTACGAGCGCCGCCGCGCGCGGTTGCATCTCGGGGAGGCGCCGCCGTGCATGGCTGGCTGTTGGCGAGAGGGACGAGCCGAAAAGCACCTGCCGTCGCTGCGGCGCATTGATATTTGATGAGCCAAACCAATGAACCAATTACTATCCCCTCGGCTCTCCTGCCCAATCGCTCGGCCGATCCCGATCGAGCTCAGGCAGGCGGTCGCCGTCCCTCGCGGGCCCCGGAAACGTGGAAAAGACAGTGTCGTCGGGGCCGGCAATGTCGACATGTCCGGATAAGACCCGCTCGGCCTCGGCACGGTCATACTATTACTAACCTTGGTGAGGCGTTGGCTGGTCGCCCCGTGCACCAACCGCGGCAGCTCTTGGGCACGTCAAGGGCTGGTTCAAATGGGGGTGGAGGCGGAGACGGGAGGCGAGAGGCCAGCGAGCACGTCGGCGTCGGCGGCGAGCGGCTTTACTATTATCCGGTTCTGAACGGGGGGACCGTGCTTATCTGGATGCCAAATCGGCTCCGCGTCGTTAATCATGGAGCGTTGGTCCTTGGTCGTTTCCCCGTGGTGGCTTGGTGACAGCCAGGAGCAAAAGTTGAGATCGTCTAAATGCAGCACAAATAAGACCTGCCCCAGTAGAAGGATCCGACGTGGCACGTGGACTGTGACGTGTAACGGTTGAAACGTTCCACTTGGACACTTGGAGCTCCATTCCAATTTTTATTTGTCCCTGCTCTTCGTATGATCCATCCCCCGTTTTGAACCAAATTATTAAGAGTTTCGTTTTAGTCAATGTGCCTATACGTGTAAATGCCTGATGGACTCACTGCCGTATTTACTACTGCTTTTTTGGTTTCTTAAATGGTTTTGCGTTCCCGCGCCTATAAAAGGAGCCGAACTTTTTGGACACCACCCCGCACCGCCCCACACTTGAAGAAGCAATCGAACGTGGAGGCCGCGCAGAGCATAAAACAAAGGTATAGTAGTACGTAGTAAAATCTGTTTGCCATTTCATCCGCCATGGATCCGCCACGCTGCATCTGGGAGAGCTCGTCGGAGGACGTGACGCGGCCGCTGCTGCCGGTGCACGGCGAGCACACGCCGGCGAAGGGCCGGTACTCCAGCTGCTGCTCGGGGCTCGGGGCTCTTTTGGCGAACAAGTACCTGGCCGTCGCGTCGGGGCCGCTGGCGTGCGCGCTGATCTGCGCGCTGGCGGACCTGGGCGAAGGGCACGCGCCGGCGCGCAACATGCTGGGCGTGCTGGCGTGGGTGTTCCTCTGGTGGATCACGGACGCCGTGCCGCTCGGCGTCGCGTCCATGGCGCCGCTCTTCCTGTTCCCGGCCTTGGGCATCTCCGACGCCGACGCCGTCGCCAAGGCCTACATGGACGACGTCATCTCCCTCGTCCTCGGCAGCTTCATCCTCGCGCTCGCCATCGAGCACTACAGCATCCACCGCCGCCTCGCCCTCAACGTACGCAGTGCTCCTTTCGTTCGTAGCGTCCAAACCAGGAAAAAGAAACAAAGAAAGAAACTAACATTGTGCTTGCCCGGCAGATCACGTCGCTGTTCTGCGGGGACCCCGTGAAGCCGCACCTGCTGCTGCTGGGCATCTGTGGAACCACCTTCTTCATCAGCATGTGGATCCACAACACGCCGTGCGCCGTCATGATGATGCCGGTGGCCACGGGGATCCTGCAGCGCTTCCCGCGCGAGGCCGGCGGCGCCGACGCCCGCGAGGTCCGCCGCTTCTCCAAGGCGGTGGTGCTCGGCGTCGTCTACGCGTCGGCGATCGGCGGGATGGCGACGCTCACGGGCACCGGCGTGAACATCATCCTGGTGGGGATGTGGTCCACCTACTTCCCGGAGCAGGAGCCCATCACCTTCAGCTCCTGGATGTCCTTCGGCCTCCCCATGGCGCTCGTCATGTTCCTGGCGCTCTGGGCCACGCTCTGCATCATGTTCTGCTCCAAGAACACCGGCCGGGCGCTCTCTGCCTACCTCGACAGGAGCCACCTCAGGAGGGAGCTCAGCTTGCTGGGTAATATTCTTCATTCTGCCTCTAGTTCCTTTGGTCAATGCTCCTCTGCTTTCGTGAACTTTCTTTCTTAGTGAAGGCGGGCGATATTCTGAAATGAGCCACGTGTTGATTTTGATTGCTTCTTTGACAAATTAATGAAACATACGACTAGCGTTTGTGACTGTTTACCTTTCTGACGGGGTCTCCATCTTGATTTGTGACAGGCCCGATGGCATTTGCAGAGAAGATGGTTTTGGCTGTGTTTGGGGTAAGTCACCTTAATTTGTGCTTTCCGTGGCACTTCACGATTCAACCAGCTTGTTTCTGATTCCGATCCTGTAACGTGCAGAGTCTCATTGTCCTATGGATGACCAGAAGTCTGACAGACAACATCCCTGGGTGGGCTGTCCTCTTCGACGGCAAAGTTGGGGATGGAACCGTCACTGTGAGTGCACAAAGAATTTCTAGTATACTTGACTGTTTCTACAAGTCATAATTTCCTCACCGGGGAGCTACTTGCAAAACATGCGCGCAGATCCTGATGGCGACGCTGCTGTTCATCATCCCGAGCGGCAAGAACGACGGCGAGAAGCTCATGGACTGGGGCAAGTGCCGGAAGCTGCAGTGGAACATCATCCTGCTCCTCGGCGCCGGCTTCGCCATCGCGGACGGGTTCAAGGCGAGCGGCCTGACCGACATCCTCTCCGAGGGGCTGAGCTTCCTGCGGGGCGCGCCGGCGCTGGCCATCGCGCCCGTGGCCTGCGTCTTCAGCGGCCTCATCACGGAGTTCACCTCCGACGACGCCACCACCACGCTGGTCCTGCCGCTGCTCGCCGAGCTGGGCAAGTCCATCGGCGTGCACCCGCTGCTGCTCATGGTCCCCGGCGCGATCGGCGCGCAGCTGTCGTACCTGCTGCCCACGGGGTCGCCGGGGAACGTCGTCGGGTTCGGCACCGGGTACATCTCCATCAAGGACATGGTGATCGCCGGAATGCCGCTGAAAATCATCGGCATCGCAGCTCTCACAGTCCTACTGCCAACACTAGGTAATTAACTGCAGGCACCGGCACCACCATAATCTTGTACACATGTTTAATCGCCATGTACTGATCCTTTCTTGATGAATTTCAGGTTCACTGGTTTTTGGCATGGATCACAAGGTTTAGGATTCACAGGTTACAGTTTTTAGATGTTTTGGAGCATTTCAGACTGTAGACTTGCAGGTTTTCTAGACGCCGGTGTACAAGATACAGTTAGTAGTTTGTCCAAGCTGTATAGCGCCACTGTGGCATTGCCCCGCCAAGGATACGGGGACGTATTTTTTGCTTCATCCATTAGTTTGGATAGGGATTTGTACTCTCTGAGTTCATATGTTTTTAAGAGGTCTAAATCATTTATCTATTCCAATTCAAATCCACGGCAAAATCCCTGATCACCACTAACCGCTCTGATGGCCCCATTGGTAGACCTGTCTAAATAAACAATTGCAAGGTGATGATGACTTAATGAGGATGCAGAATGATCCAAACAGTTGCTTTTCAATTGGAACCTTTCCGTGTCTGCTAGCTTAAGATGCTGTAAATGGCATGGAGCTTATCCTGCGTAACAGTGAGCATCGTATTAATCTTATCCACTTCTCTTGTCAACATATAAATTGACTACCGTCCAGAGATTAAGTAAGTGGCAAATGCTTGTCTGACACTTTTTTTGAAAGAAAACTGTAGGGAGGGTCCCTACAGCATTTTATTGCATATTATATAAAGTTCATGTACATGAAGAAAAACAAACAAAAGGAAAGCTAAAGAAAAAATTACAGATGGGATGCTATCCATTGTTCTAACTGTAGGGAGGGTCCCTACAGCATTTTATTTGGCTCTATGGGCTTGTATGACACTGGATAACGGGAAGAAAGAACTCGACAGGCGGCCCTCTGGCCTGACAGGAGCGGTGAGTTAAGACGGCAAATGCAAGCCATACTGATTAATACTAGCCGTTATGACAAGAATGTCGAACCACAATGTCAATAAGTGTGTTTAGTTGAGGGGCAATTGTCTATCAACCACACTTTTGAAGTCCAATTGTGAAACAACCATCGATTTTCAGACTTAACGATTTTAGCACGGTTTCAAAAAAAATATATGATGATCTTGGGAAATACTTTTTTGCGATTTTACCACATATTTTCAGAATTTTTATGATGATCTTGCAAATCTGAAAAATCGATGGTTATTTCACCTTGAAGTCCAAAATTGTGGTCAAAACACTATTGTCCTTTTACTGGACTAGTAACTAATTGTCCATAGTACTTCTCAACTTATTTTTCACTAGAATCATTAAGAAAGAAACCTTTCAACACATTGCAGGTGTGTGATACCAATGTACAAAGAAACGAAGAATACAAAAACATTAGAAAATCACCTATTTGTTGCAACAAGCATAATAGTCCCTACGTCCTAAAAAGAGTGACACTCTGGGATTGGTTGACTATGTTTTCTTCAAGTCTTTGCTTAATAATTTCTATAATTTTATCAACTTTAATGATAGACAATCTATTATCTTAGTATTTGAAGAGAAAAAGAAGCCACCACGTTCGCTCTCAAGGCCACGAAATTACCACGTTAATCGGAAAAAAGAAAAGCTATGAGCCGTTGGATTTTATGAACATCTAACGGTCTAGATTAAACAACATATCAGAAAATAAAAAGCTATGAGCCATTGGATTTTATGAACATCTAACGGTCTAGATTAAACAGTCGGATTATAGTGAAAAAAAATTCGGATTTAAAAACTATAAAAAAAGTAGAAGTTTGAAATGCATTGTATTGGAGAGAGAACAACGGTCCGTGTAAATTCCTACCGCAAGTGAAGGAGTCCGAACTTCCTGGCGTTAGAATTTTAATTACCTGAATATTTAATTACCATCTATAGTCACAGAGACAAGAAAAAAAGTAGAAGCGCTGTTGTGAACTCCATGGCCAGGTGATTCAATGATACGGGGTCGGCCGTAAATACAACGGAAGCTTCTTCTTCTTCTTATTTTATATTTTTTATTGTATTATAATAAGAAAAACTTACCTCCACCCAACACCCAACATCAAAACCGAAGCAGACATCACCGGATCTAGATCAAGAAAAACCCCGTTTCACCTTGGCTTTCATTTGAGAAGCAGAAGACACCCGCTCCTAGAGATGGAATAACCATCGCTAAACAACCATCAGCCAGAGACGCGCCCTAGGCTCCCCTGACCTTGGATCGGACCTCGCCATCGACGTCGACCACCACCGAGAGAAGCTCGAGCTCGATCCATCTTATTTATTGCCGCAAATCCCACAACCTTCTGTCCATCCTTAAAGCAAAAGGACATCATCCTCACTATTGTTATACGAAGGCGACATGCCAGCCATCCACTCCTGTAAAAGTGCCACCTCTAGAGCCCCACCTCCACAAGCTTGCTGTCGGCGCCAGAGCGGAGAACAATGGGGCGAGGAAAAGCTAGGGAGGACTTATTCCACGGTGATATCGACGATGCCTCACCAGCGATGTCCAAAAACCTAACCCTAGATAGACTAGGACATAAAGTATGTACAAACTACTCTACCAGCCGGCAAGAGCACCATGGTCTCTGCCGCCTTCCGACGCTCAGTGGGCCATCAGAGGCAGGAAAGCCTGCCCGTCAGCCAACGATTTTTCCTGCCTCTCTCAGTTGTAGCATGATCGAGAGATACTGAGAGAGTTTTACTGCTCGACGAGCCGGATGCGCCAGCACTTCTCAGCAAGGCTATGACAAGACCACAACCACCAAGACACTGCATGGGAAGAGATACACCTAGGGAAAAGAAGCCATGGGCTAAACATACATACATTATGTCACCTTACATTCAACCGTGGCTCATCAACTGCTGACAAAAATGGCAGCACGCCACGCCAATGAGGTATTAGGCACGCCAATATTGGCAAGGCTTTACATCTTGCCAATCTTATACTCTCTATCCTAATACATAAGTATTTCTGGGTTTGATCAAAATCAAACTTTTGTAACTTTGACTATCAATAACAAAAACAAATAAAAAATATTGACAATAGACAAAATATGCTACTAGATTTATCATGAAACAAACTGCCATAATGTGTAAGTCTTTATATTTATAATAATTTGTTTTATATATATTGTGTCAAAGTTAAGAATGTTGGACATTGAGCAAACAAAAAATGCTTATATTTTAAGACAAATGGTGTTTTAGATAGCTACCATGTCGTCTCTAATTCATATATGGCTCCAAAGGGCAGGTTACACCACTGACAAACAAGCCTGCGCAAGCCACACACACCGATCAGGGAATAGTACTTGCCATGCCACGGCACGTTAACATGGTGCGACACCATGCACCAACTGTTGAGCTCCAGTAGGTTAGCAAAAGAAGGACGAGAGAGATTAATGAAGGTCAAGGATAAATTTGCGGCACAGGAAGTTCAAAACAAGCGAGGAACAATTTAGTATGAACAAATTATTTCTCAAATATAAAATAACACCGGAATCTCAAATAGCTACACCTATAAAATCTACATATTAAGATACATCATCTCTTCTTTATTTAGATTGTAAAGACTAAGATCGTGTTTAGTTCGGCTCCTACCGGCTTTAGCTCCTCTGAATTGAAGCGATTCATCCAAATCAACAATAAAACAACTAGAAGCCAACATAGCCAAAATTTTTAGCTCAAACCATTCTAGCTCCCTGGTGCTACAGTCCGTGTACAATGCTGAGGCCAAAGCACCTCGGCCGCGAGAGAGGAGGGAATCCATGCGATCAGCACCATGACTTTAGCTACCTGATCAAACTATGAAAGCAAACCAAAGAGGCCCTGAGTGCGGAAGCAATACGAAAGCATGCGTTGATCTTCGAAAGGAGATGTACTCACCACGACAATATATACATTGATCTCCCAGCTAATATGGTAGTAGAAGAGATATGGTTCATGCCCTCCCAATAGCAGAAACTATTAGAGCAATTGAGATAGTTGTTGAGGAGACACATAAATATATACAAGATGGACTTTATAAATTATATTGATGAAACAAGTTGTAAGATTTTAATTTATATACTTTAATTTTAAGAAAAAACATATATCGTGTCTAGCCGCGCAGTTTGCGCGGGCAACCTTGCTAGTTTATATGTTATGAAATATTTCCCGTGGTGAAGAATCTATATACAAAAATATATTTTATGGACTCCAAGCGGATGCATGCAGCCTTTCGCAAAGGCTGAAAACATTCGTGGGTTCCTTGGCAAGTTGGGCTTTCTTTTGTTTCGTGCTTTAGTCAGGTCGTATGGGCTGACGAGTAATGAAAAATTGAGCCCAGATCCAGGTAATCCAGGGCCTACTGGGCTACTCTGCGCTCTCCGTGGTGTTCAACCAAACCAACCCAACAGCTCGCCCTCACTCCGGCCACCTCGGCCTCTTTGTGATGTGTGCAAAGTTTAAAGAGGAGCTCCATCCATCCATCGATTGCTCATCATGAAGCCGAGGCCACACCACACATCTTGCCAGAACGGCCCATGCCGCTGTTCGACGCCGCTGCTTCGTGTCACTCCCTTGCACAGTCGCTCGCACGCCATCGGTCGATCGCGGCGAATGCAGTTAATACGCCTGCGGCGCGGTGCTCGGCGGCGGGCATGGGCTGTTGTTGCGTTCGGCGTTCCATCCGTGCTCGTGCCGACGTCTCCGTGATCTGGAGGAGTGCAGAACAGTGCAAACCGGCCAGCTGCTGCGCACGCGTCTCCTCTGTTCCCGCCGATCGAGATGGCCGGAGAGCAAAATCCGGCGTCGTACGTCGTCGCAAATTGCAAACGGGTTCAGGATCCTGGCCCGAGCCGTCGATCTGCTCACGTCGACCGCACCTGGTAACCGAACGCGTCCCGGGCGGGGCCCCGGCGGCTGAGACGAGAGCGTCCGCGCTTGTAGTACGTTCCACGGTGGACGGAAGGTGCCACACACAATTGATTGATTTGCTTGGTGGCGTGGTGTGCGTGGGTCATAACGACATCGCCATCCTACAGATAGAGAAGCGCCTCCCTCCTGCTTGCATTCGTGTTTTGTTCCTTTTGTCTGCCGAGATTACTGTAGGCCACCACGCACAATTGATGCGCTTGTGGGGGCTGCGTCGGCGGCGTCTTTGCTCGAGCGCGCGTCGTATTGATGGCGGCGCCTACCCGGCCTGTGCGCGCACGTCGCCGTTGCATTGCCGCCGTGGTCGCCGCGGGACAAAAATACTTGCACAGGCGGTGGGAGAAGACGTACTAGCTACGCGCCGGACATGGACGTGCATTGATGCCTGACGATGGTTACGAGCGGGGACTGCGATCGAGGAACATGCCGTGCTTCTGCATCAGTTGATTCAGTTCTCGGGATACCGTTATGGGCCTTAGGGCATGCATGACATGGACAAATACGATCTCACTACTCCGGATATGGAAATGTACGTGCATGTCATCGATAGCGATCCCTGCAGGGATGGCGGCTGACAATGGATGATACTAGCTAGCCGAGCCGTGATCATCGATAGCTAGATTATTGCACCTTGATCTGTTTTCCCTCCTATCTTTTGGAAGAACGAGCAATATGACAGCTAGTACTATACTGTTGTAGAAGTATTCGTGTGCGACTGAACCGACGTTGACTATACACCTAGTTCTTCTAGAAAGCCGGCTGCTTGGGAGTTATGCCCGTTGAAATCAGTTGTACTACTGTCTAATTAAGTTGCTGACCTTCCCCAGCATGTAAATTTAATTTGTCCAGATAGTTTCCGAGGAGGGAAAGAAGACGGCCTGCTTCCAGCACTTCAAGCCGACTCTCCCAGACTCCCTGTGTCACTGAAACGTCAAGGGAGAAGAATGTTTGTGGAAGAAGGATGGCATCAACAGGATGGGGCGGCTTTATTTGCTTGTCCTGGAAATCTGGACTTACATCTGACCAAGAGCGTGGTCCTTGACGCACCACTAATTTCCTCCTAGAGTGTCTCTCACATCCGCTCGATTAATACTACGGTACGTATATCACAGAAGCGTGTTCCAACATGATTTGTAGTACTAGCTAGTTGTGTCTTCATACGCATTACTATTAGGCACTGATGGGAACATTTCTGTTTACCTGAAAGTCAAACCTTGCAACTCGGTGAAGCGCGGCTGTAATTTTATGTTGGGTCTGTCAAATTAAACATGACCAAATACTACAAACACGTCTTACTCACATGAATTAATTCAACCAAAGCAATGCAAGCAAGTTGATTCACATGAGCAACCGATTTTTAGCTGGCTGGCTTAGCTGGGGCCTAGCCTTAGCACAGGAAACGTTGCCGGATTGCGACGTTGGGAGGGAGGGGAGAGAGAGATCAGCGCGCCCTGTCCTCTAGGTTGGAGGTCGATGGGATGGATCATGGACGCGCTCTCCTTTTCCATGTGTCCAAAATTTAATGCATCCGGTCTGCCCCCCCTCCTAAGCTTGTCCTTCCGTGCAAGCCCAACCACATCACTGTTGTACGCATCACACCACCACACCCTTCTTCTCTGGCCACTATTTCCCATTCAATGCCGTCCCTGTTGCCGATTTATGCTTATACCTTGAACCCACTCTGTCTGCCCGGATCTTCTACCTCCACGCACCTTCTTGCCCATCCAGATATATGCATGAGCTCAAGCTCTCTGGAACAACTCAGGATCCATGCTTCCTTGTTCGTCAACGGCGAGGTTGCACGGCCGTCCAAGCTAGTTCGGCTGCTAGCAAAAAAGTAAATACGTACACTGATGCGTCAAAGCACGTTGCTTCGACGCCGGTGATGAGCTTGAAGAAATAGTAACACCAGACGGAGAAGAAGGCACGTCGCGGTCGCAGGTGAAGCTGGCAAAGAGAAGCTATGAATGCTTGATTGATCACGCGACCTCCTTTTGGTTGGGGCCGTGGGCCTGGCCACCCACGACACGTAGGCTAGGGTTAGGAGCGATGTACCTTGGGATGTCTGCCTGACTGCCTCTGCCTCTGCCTCCGGCTCAATTACCCTTAAATCCCCACCGGCTAGGTACAGTGATGGCATCAACTGCCTAATTAATTCTGGAACAGTGGATTGGATGCATAGCCGCCTAGGGGGCCCAACTACACTCTGTGTGCACGCTAGCATGGTAAAGCAAAATACTACTCCCTCCATACTCACAATTGTGGTCGTTCTGAGAACCGAAGGAGTTTTCACAACTGTGGTCGTTCTCCCGCGCGTGCGTCTGCTTGGGACAGTTTTGGCCCCGGCGCCGCACACTCCCGAGGCAGATGCTTCGGTTTCCGCGGGCTGCGTTAAAACGCCCACGCTCCCAACGGACGCAGCCATTCGCGCACGCAGGCACGCGCGAGCCAGTGGGTCCACCGAAAAAAACGAGCGCAACCGATCGGCGCGAACGCGGCGGAAAACAAGCGCGACCGAAAAAAACGAAACCAATTCGCCTCCACCGTAACCGCGTCACACGAGCGAAACAAAATTTTCCGCTGCTACCGCGCCACGAGAGCGAAACGCAACCGCACCATGCGACCAAAAAACAGGAGCGAAATTATTTTTTGCGCCAGCTACGCTCGCCCGGCGCGCATGCCTGTTGCCTTCACGTCCCGCACAGTACTATGCAATCATGCAAAATCGAGGTGCTCCGGTGCAAAAAGTAGAGGCTGCAGATCGAACCCGCGACCTCGCGCCTCGGAACAGGCGAAGGAAACCACTCGGACGGAGTTACACTGTTGAATGAAGTCGACCCGACAAGGGCATACAAGGAAAATTACCCTATAGTTAATGACTCCTTGGTATGCTAATTGATGTCTTAAACGACCAGAATTGTGAGTATGGAGGGAGTACTCCTATGAGACTGCCCAACACAGAAAAACACGGTCATAAATTTGAGTACCGTTAGAGCGTCTCCAATGGTAGAGCTAGCTAAGAGCTAACAGCTATCTCTTGCAAAGGATTGATAAGGAGTGGGGTCCATATTTAAGTTTCACATTTTCCTTAGAGACTAGCTCTTAAGGAAGAGTTAGCAAGCTTCTCTCTCTTCTTTTTATTCAATAAAAAATTCTAAGAGTTAGCTTAGAGTCACCCTTGAGGAACGCTCTTAGTTTCAGTAATGTGGACAATTTTGGTTTGCATCTAATACTCCAGATATTGCTATCGAATGGATGCGTACATTTGTGTAGTAACCATTATTTTACTATCAGTTTGGACTATATTTGTTTTTATTTTTGTTTATTTTAATTTTTAGTCCTCACTATTGCCATGCACTCCTATATATTTGTGGAAGAAAGGATGACATGTTTACTCATCTCTAACTGTTAATGAATGCATGTAGAATTTGTTTTGATACCCATCTCTAGACCAAACATGCTTACTCCTATTTTAAGGTATAATATGATAGGTCGTAGGTTTCTTGTCTGTTTTACTTAATTAATTAGTTAAGCAAAAACAACAACCATGCTGCCTCCTTAATCCGCCGCTGAAATTAGGGGTGTAAATTTGTGACCCTTAGGTGCACCTTCGATCTGGCCCTCTTTAGTTCAACCCGAGTTCAATCAAATGACCTAGTGTTCGAAAACTAGTTCATTTGTTTGCACTAATTAAAGAGGGTTAAAGACATCCCTAAGGCTAACCAATTACAGCCCTATCTGAAATGTTAAGTAAGCTTACAAGTGGCATCATGTAACTAGATCCAGCCTATAGAGACAGAAGCATATATAATTAATTAAGACACTTCTAACTGTTAATGAATGCATGTAGAATTATTTGAAGATCGAATTGGTACTACCTGACATGTAGAGAAAACTGACGTGTTGTTCCAAGATTCCCTATTAAGGTCTCCGTCCATCTACAGGAATTGCACGGACCATCTAATTGATCACAACAGTGCTTGCAGCTGGTAAAGGCCGCCGCTATAGGTACTGTGCACAATTTGAATGCCGTGTTTGAATCGATATTATTCAATAACGGACCACATTTTTCTCTCAGATGTTAATGTTTAAGCATCATTGTGGTGGCAGAAGAAAGGCGAATAACACGGAATGTATGGTAGCTTGATCGTAGCAATTATTAATGGTCAATCAGTTATAAACATGACGCACATTGTCTAGCTATCGATGGCAGTTAATTAGTCGTGCGTGATCTCACAGTTTATATTCTGGAGAGAGAGAAATTGCATGTGCCATGTTTGGGTCATTGCATGCATGTTGCGTGTGAAATCACTGTTAGTAGCAAAAGATCTCGATCTTTAAGTCATGCGAAGGCAGGGTTAGTACCGCGGTTTGGTTGAATTGTAGATGTACTCCTAACTCCTAAGTACGCGGAAGCATGCATGCCCTGGGTTTGACAGAAACGCCCGCCGGCATGCAAGACGGATAGGTCCAACCGAGTCAGTGAGTCGATCAGTGCCGTACTCCTAGTGTCGATCAGTGAGTCGATCAGTGCCTTATACGTACAAGACCGTAGGCCCGTAGCTCTGCCTGCTGGTGGATGAATTTAATTTGTGAAGAAATTGCTGGATTTAATTATGTCAGGTAATGAACAAATGTGTTGCAAAAAAAATCGCTGGTCTACATGTTTGTACTACGTCGTAGTTGCAGGTGTTTAGTCAAACTAAGTGGTACTGGCCCAGGTTAATACGTTCACAATTGTTCTGGTATATATTAGCTTAACATGGTTCCCCATATTAACTGTTAATTTCGAGTGGTCAATAATAAAATTCAGGGGGGGAAATTGAGCGTTCCCAAGTGGCAGTGTCGTTGCTATTTTTTGTCAGAAATGTAAATATTGATCTCCGTATAGCTAATGGCTTCCGAAAGAATATCTCAAGCAAAATCATCCTATACACAGCTTTCATGTGAGTACTGCGTACATGTGACCACTGACCACACGCCATTTACTACAATTACAACGCATGGTCCATGTTTATTTGCTGTCAAGAACCACCATCTTCCTTCGAGATGTGGCAGAAACACATTCTCATTTATTTCTCCGCAGTTTTCCTAGCTAATCCGGTTGATCTCAGCGGAGTGCTTCCTCCTCCCTCCTACCCCCTCCACCCGAAGCCGTCGGCCGGCCGGCAGCGTCCCTCATGTCGCTGGGATCGATGGGTACTTGGGCACACCTGGTTGGCTGGGTGTGGCTCTGCTTGGTTAGCTCGAAACTGAAGGCCCCGACCGCGACGCAGGAACCCAGAGGCAGGTGCTGCTGGTCCAATCATCAGCCTGTCACCTGTGCCTCCTCTAATCCCAATTCTGAAGTGATATGAAAACTACTAGTTGTATGGAAAAATATTCAGTGAAAACTTCACGGTCACTATTTTGTCCCTTTTTTTTTCTCATATTTCTTCATGATTTGTTATTTTTGTATATTTTAATATAAGTCGAGTTTGAATATCAAATTTTGTGTGCATGGTTCCCATCATGTCTCCTACATGTATGCTGAGTTTCATAAATTTTGAAAACTTTGAAATAGTTTTTTTGAGAGGGTTTTCATGATTCCACCGAATGTGTGGTTTTCACTGAATATTTGCCCTGGTTGTACATGTCTAACCCTGCATCTATAATCGACATGGATAAACTGACCAGTAGTGCATTTGGACTTGTGCTAAAATTGTTAAACTTGTATTTACGTCATTGTTTTTTGCGCTAGCTAGATTGGGTTGAAATTCGATCCTCGAAGGCGTATGAAAAACACATTACTCCCTCCGTTCTTAAACTGATGTCACCGTTGACTTTTAAGTTACGTTTGACCTTTTGTCTTATTCAAAATATTAGCTCAAAGATGCAAAATTTAAGTTATATTTCCAATTTCTCTAGTATTAAAATAAATCATTACAAAATATTTGATAATTCTTAAACTTTTTTTGAATAAGACGAGCGGTCAAACGTAACTCAAAAAGTTAACGGCAACATCATTAAAAACGGAGGTAATACTAGTTAATCGCAAAAAAAAAACACATTACTCGAAGTGAACTTTATCCAAAAAAGTATTACTACTCCCTCTAGATATGATAATTTGGTGCTATCATGTCCTAATTAATCACATGAAAAAAGAAGACGGAGGTAATACGAGTAGCAAGTTAATTAGGCTGTATTTACGTGGACTTGTCGAGATACCTACCACAACTATATATGTATTTGTCGACCGTATTGGATCTTTGACGCAGTGCCTTTACTTGTCGGTGTCCTGATTGCAACACGGCAAATGGCACCGTCACTAATACGTGTCCGGTGGGCCTTCACCTGAGAAAACGATATGGCAAGTAGCAACCGATGATGTGTATGTACTTGAATTATGCATAAACTTGCTCGGGAGAGGAACGAAATGAAAAACCGCCAGTGTTTCGTTGGTACTGTTCGGCCTTATTTGGATCCCACATGAAAAGACAAAATAATGGATATTTCATGAAATTATCCAATTTTTTTGCGAGGTACTTATCCGAAATTTTTCCTAGGCATAAGGTGCTTATTTTTTTTATACCTATACATTAGACAATTATCCGAAACAGTAGCCCAAAATACCTATACATAAACTCATCAGTTACCCACTATCACCCCTGTAAAAAAAGAGTCTGAATACTAGTGGTGATAAATAATGATGATCAAGCATAAATAAATTAACGGAGTTCTCGTCCGTGGCATATCCATTTGGGATGATGATCCTAGATTGCTGGAATTTGCAGCTCTTTCAAGTTTTCTTATCTCTCATCAATGGAGTTGGTATTGTTTGGGTGGCTTACGTAATCAAGGGATGTAGTGTGCTTTAATATAAATGAAATTCCCTTTTTGTAAAAAAAAATGTACTAGTGTTGGATCTATCTATCTATTATATATATAATTGACCACGGAATGGAGCCACCACGTTCGCTCTCAAGGCCAAGAAATTCCCACATTAATCGGAGAAAATAAGAAATTCCCACGTTAATCGGAGAAAATAAGAAGAGAAAATTACCCACCACTGCCATTATGAAAAATTAGTCACAAAACCCCCTATAAATATTCATAAAATATCTAAATTCGGAATAATAAAAAATAGCCAAAAAAAATACCCTTCGCATCTATTTCTAAATTATTACCCACCATTGCATTATGAGTAAAAAAATAGCAAATTTTGGAATAATAAAAAATAACCAAAAATATCCCTCACACCTATTTGTAAATTACCCACCATGCCATTATGAGTCAAAAAATAGCTAAATTCGGAATAATAAAAAATAGCCAAAAATACCCCTCACACCTATTTGTAAATTACCCACCACCATGCCATTATGAGTCAAAAAACCGCTAAATTCAGAATAATAAAAAATAACCCAGAATACCCTTCACACCTATTTCTAAATTACCCACCATGCCATTATAAGTCCAAAAAATAACTAAAATCGGATTATAAAAAATAACTTAAAATATCCCTCATTCTTATTTCTATGCCATACCATCATGAGTCCAAAATAGCTAAATTCTGAAATAATAAAATATCTAAAATGCATTAATTTCTATTTCTAAATACATCGTTATAGAAAACTAACATATGTCTAGCTAACATGGCACATTCTCTTATTTTTAGTATGACACATTTATTTTAAAAGATTTATCTGTAGCACGACATATTTTTTTCTACCATGATATATGTTATTTTTTTAGTATGACACGTTTGAACCGACCTCACTTCTAAAAGAAAATTAGGTCTCTTTGGGCACTATGTGGATCTTTTTAAAAAAAACATTCTAAAATAGAAAATAATAACAATAATTATGGAGAAATTCGTGCATCTGAGGAGGTAAGATGCCATTTAAAGTTTTGAAATATACTCAAATGTATTATGCAATGACAAGGTAATATATATAACTTAAGTACCATGAGTCAATATCGTATTGTACCCCTGATTCATCTAATAAATAATAAAAATAAATTATATTAAACTTTTACAATAATAGAAAAATCTTTAAAATAGTATAATAAGGGGGCCTTTGGCAGGGATTCTCTCATGGATTCTGCTTCTACTTCTCTTGTAAACTTTCCAAACACCAAAGTTCAAAACGGATTCTGGTGAAAATGTTGATCAGAATCCATTCCGTGAATGAATAGAGAAGCTGAAGCAGGAAATCGTAGCTTCTCCCGGATTCTCCTACGCGGCCGGTCCCACAAGCGAACAAAATACGCGCGCTGCCCCTTCCTGGCGGGGGCACGGCGGGCTTCCCCGGCCATGTTGCCGGCCATCGCTCTAGATTAGCAGCGGCCTCTCGCACGAGCGAAGCCAAACGGAGAGATCGAAACGCCGGAGAAAGGATTTAGAATGGGGAGGGGCGGAGGCGGCAGAGTGATGCAGGGGAGGAGGAAGGGGGCATCCTCTCTCTCAGCACGAGGCGCAGCGGTGTGTAGCAGGCTAGCAGCTTCGTGACTTGTCTGTGCTGAACGAGGTCGAGCTTCCATGGGTCATCACAATGCGGGAGTAGATGGGGAAGGAGGAGAAGCATAGGAAAGGGACGAGTGGTTCACGGGCTTTCTTGTCTTGTGGTCTCAAGATACTACTATATTCTAAAATGCTGTTTTTTGTTACACCACTAAAATGCTGCCAGTAGGTAGCTACCAGAACCAGATCGAGATGACATATGCTTTTGTGTCCTCACCATGAACTAGCTAATGATTCTATTAGTAGTTGATTAGTTCATATTTAATTTATTATTTGTAATTATTTTCGTTTCATTATGGTATACAAAGTGTGGACAAAGTAGAGCTCTAACTCTAAGGATAGATTAGTCATTTGACATGCATAATCCATTTCAGGAAATATCAAGAGAATCTGTTTTGCCAAACGGCCTGACTGGAGAAGCTGTTTTGACAGAGAATCCAGAATAAGCCAGAGAATCTGTTTTAACTGAGAATCCAGTGCAGAATCTGTTTTTGGCATAATCCGAAGCCCTGCCAAACAGGCCCTAAGTCTAGCCGCGCAACCGCGGGCTGCCATTCTAGTTGTTGATTATATTCTAATTGCTCAATTGTGTAGGCTGTGCCACCGATTTAGTTACTTAATATAGACAGGCTTATGGACCAATTAAACTTCATGAAACTCTTACTAAATTACATATTTTCCGCGGAAGAAATATACTTGGGTAATCACATGTTTTTCACAAAAGGGCGTTAACATGCAAACCAAACTTGAAAAATTGCGAATACAATGTTTTTCTTCTTCTTAGAAGCAGATGCCTCTTACACCGTGAAGTGAAGGATCTTTCCTTGTGCAAATCAAGGGTCCGAAGAAATCTTCACTCTCATTCTGCATGAAACTCATGAAAAATCTATCTATAAAGAACATATGGCCTCGTTTGGCACGGCTCCTCCAAACTTCAGCTCTGGCTCCACGAGCACTGTAGCAAGAATCTACTATTTTCATATCTCCTAAAAATGAGCTAGATGTCGGTGAAGCCACCTTTTTAGCTTCTCCCTGGCTACCGCTCCAGCTCCTCCTCTTATGACACTGTTTTTTTTCTGCATGACATTGTAGCAAGGAGTGGCAGAGAAGCCCTCCAAAACGCGCCCTAAGAAATGTTCCCAATTCTTTTTTTAGACGGAAGAAAAAAAAATACTTTGCCACTGAAGTTTCCACAAGTCCAACGAATGACCAGATACGTTGAAGAACAGTGCCTTCAAAATGAAATGACCCACACGAGCCGTTCCTCTTCTGGCCCAAGCAGGCACTCGACATGGAAGCTCCACGGTGAATGTTTCACGCTCGTATCCACGCTCCGACGCGCGCACCCTATAATAACCCACCATCGCCAACCACCTCGCCGCGCAATCCACCACACAGGTGCCTAGCTAGCTACTACTCTAGCAAGGGTAGAGGCGCGCAAAGCAACTGCCGCCATGGAGAACCCCTACACGAGCTTCTTCAAGAACCACCACCGCCGTTCCTACTACCACCACCCAGCGACGCTGCCGGCGCCGGCCGCTACTCCTCCGGCTGCAGCATACTCCCTCCAGTTCTTCCCCACGCCACCGGCTGCGCTGACGGCGGCGTACGCCCTGCCGCCCTCGCCCCCGCTCCGGGAAGCGCTGCCCCTCCTCTCGCTCGCCCCAGCCTCGCGAGTAGAAGAGGAGCAACGCGGTCGTCGGGCGGACGCGGATTCCGACGAGGACGAGGAAGAGGAGGAGGCGGGGCCAGCGAGCAGTGACCATCGCCAGCCTCGCGCCGGAGGGCTCTTCGCCGACCTGAACGCCGAGGCGGCGGGCGACCCGATGGACTTGGAATCCGCCGACGGCGTCCCCGCGGCGGGGGACGTGACGGTGGCGCTGCGCATCGGCCTGCCAACAACCAGCGCGGGCGCGGCAGATCTCGTCTCGGGGCTCTCGTTCCGGCCACCGAGGCCACAGGACGACGGCGCTGAGGACGACGAGGACGTGGCGAATGACAGGGAGAACGGCGCCGGCGGCGGGGAGGAGGAAGAGGAGGAGGAGGCCGCGGCGGCGCCGCTAGGGTTCCCGTCGACGCCGATCGGGCGGCTGAACAAGGGGCAGTACTGGATCCCGACGCCGTCGCAGATCCTCATCGGGCCCACGCAGTTCTCCTGCCCCGTCTGCTTCAAGACCTTCAACCGGTACAACAACATGCAGGTGAGCCGTGAGCCACGTTCATTAATTCAGTGTTCCGTTCAACACTGCTCGCTTCATCTATCTACTCATGCATATGCATGCACCTTGTCTCCTCTTCTTGTTTTACTATTCGTTCCTGCTCCCAACCACTAGTAACAATTTAGATGCCTATCGATTTAAATTGACTTTCTCTAAGACGGTTTTGATTTACAAACTGAAATGAGTGCTCCTCAATTTTTCTTTCAGTCGCATTTCTTTCATGATCAATAAATTGTGCTTGATTGAATTTACTCAGATTTCTGTTTTAGTTCTATCTGCTTAAATGGAATAACTAATTTTAAGTGTTGCTAGTTTCTCAAATGCAATTTTGATTTGAAAACTGACATGGGTGCTGCTCAATTTTTATAGGTGTTCCATAATTGCATTTACTCAGATTTCTCTTCTAATTTTATCTGTTTGAATCGGAAAAAGTTGGGTTTGCCAGACAATATGAGTTGATCCCAATAATTGGAATTACCTTACAATAAATGATGTGGCGCAGTGTCAGTAGGTTATTTAATAAAGTTTCTACGGCCCTGAAACAGGCTATGAAATGAACTTGTTGCTGTAAATAACCACGGCTCCTTTGTCGGGACAAAGTGGAACAATACACCTGACTTGCTCTTGATTCTGATTAATTGTTGATCCCTTTACCGTATCGTATTGCAGTTAGCTACTAGTAGTGCTGATATATACGATCTTGTAGTGTTTCCTGTCTGTAGGTACGTAGTACTACTAGCATAACAATTATCTGATCTTAAAAGTGCGATAGCCGCAGGTACATAAGTAATCATAGATCCATATCCATTAGATGCATATTCTCGTTTCGTTTTGTTTGGCCAAGGCAATTGTGAAGCAGCAAACAGTTGTTCTTCCATGGCGCATGTCCTTTAGTTTAGCTAGCTGCTCATGTGAAAGAGTACTACTCCTACTATACCTTAGATGCATACACGTGCTCGTGCCTGGCCTGCCCGTGCTGGCCGGCGATTATTAAGCGAAGAAGGCCGCCGGCGCTTTTCGTGTGATTGAACAAGACGGACACGGCGAGCAGAAGCCATGCATGCACGCACGCAACTTTTATGCTTTTGTGAAGGCGTTGGCTTTTCCTCTTTCCTTTGGAAACGCATGCAGGCGATCGCAGTGAGGATCTCTCTTTCATCGCCTTTGATGAATTATCCAAACATACCATACGTACTGGATGCTTCATGCATGAAGCTTGGTCGTCAGGTAGTGCGTGTCTGACCTGAATATCTGATGCAAAAGTGGCTTCTGAATATCTGATCGTCCTGTCCACCACCACTCGGTAGCACTGTTCTATCGCTGATCATGTAGTGTGAGCTTAAGTTTTTGTGTACTGGTAAGATGATTGATCAGCAGCTGTTCATGGCAGCAAACTTTTCTCTGATTTGTTTTGCACTGGTTAAGAGCAAGGCCAATGCGAGACCGTCTGGAGTCAGACGAGACGAGTTTAGCAGCTATTTCACCCAACGCATCGTCTCAGCGTTGTCTCTGAACAATATTATTTTATCTTTCAACGGCCCCACCTTTTACCTTTTACGGGAGAGAGAGACCGGATTTGCACGCGAGAAAGCAACACAGAACATAGTGGGCCCAGCACGTGGGGTGGGAGCGTCTAGGCGAGCGTGCCCAGACGGTCGCGGGCAGAAGCGACGAGCAGCCCTTTCTCTCTCCGCCACCTCGGTTTGCAGGCTCTGCTGTTGGTCGATTCGACCCGCGTTGGGCTTGCTCTAAGCATTGACTTGGGATTCGCCGCCTCTGGCCTTCGCGCGCGTCTCCCAAGAACTGCAAGAGATGTGCAGTGCTCTTTGCTGTAGCTTACATATGCCGTCTCTGCCGCGCTCACTGTGCGCAGACACGACAAGCACGTACACGGCACACCACTCTCTTTTTAATTTCTCTCAGCTCCTCCTCCGAAAGAAACAACGCAAACACACAAGCAAAGGTCTACCAGCTCTGGCCTGGAAGCTTTGCAAAAGCACTCATGCGGTTTCTTGGAAGCTTTGCAAAAGCACTCATGCGGTTTCTCCGGCCGGTTTCATAGCCACTGTGACCGGAGGGAGTAATTAACATACTGACCTGCACTGCATGAGTGTTGTAGAGTACTGGAGTGAGGAGTGTACGTTGTCGCGTCGCCTCGTGCATGCATAATCCAATGATTACATGAACAACGTTCCTAAAATGAACATGCATCATGCATATGATCATGTAAATGAGTTAATCGTCAGGTACTGTGCTAGCGATACATATGTATGTTGCGTTTGCGATACTAATACTGATGATCAATATACTATACCGTACTGCAGATGCACATGTGGGGCCACGGGTCGCAGTACCGCAAGGGCCCCGAGTCGCTACGCGGCATCCAGCCGACGGCGATGCTGCGGCTGCCGTGCTACTGCTGCGCGCCGGGCTGCCGCAACAACATCGACCACCCGCGCGCCAAGCCGCTCAAGGACTTCCGCACGCTGCAGACGCACTACAAGCGCAAGCACGGGCTCAAGCCCTTCCTCTGCCGCCGCTGCGGCAAGGCCTTCGCCGTCAAGGGCGACTGGCGCACGCACGAGAAGAACTGCGGCCGCCTCTGGTACTGCCTCTGCGGCTCCGAGTTCAAGCACAAGCGCTCGCTCAAGGACCACGCGCGCGCGTTCGGCCACGGCCACGGCGCCGTCGGCGGCGGCGCCGGGTGCGGCGGCCTCGACGACGACGACGACGGCGCCGTCTCGGACGTCGAACACGAAGGAGGCGCCGCGGCCAGGTCGCATTGATTTGATACATGCATCACCCTGCAGCTGCAGATCGATCGATCATGTGTATACACATGCTTGTTTTATGTGATCGATTGACCTGCCGATTGCACGCACGTGTGGAACAATATGTCTTGGATTTGTACCATAAGAGTCGATGAGCCGTTCCTGCTCTCAATTTTCTCTACGCTCTTACGTAGGATTACTTCATGTGTTTGGTTGGGGGTGAAGGCTCCAGCGGGCTGGAATTCAGGCGTTAATTTGGCATAGTTCGGTCCAACTCTATGGTAAAGTTTGGGGTTGGAGCTGTATCAGACAGGCCTATACTTCTGGAACCTTGTCTATACAAAGAGATGCATGTACACACTGTTCCAATGAGCACACATGTGAGAGAATTGCCAAATAACCACTGGAAGACACAATTTTATAACTTAACCCGCAGTTTGCTTCAAAATAGTGTCACTTTATTGGCACATGTAGCCATATCAGTTGAAAATAGTGTCTAAAGTTTAGAACTTGTTGCTGGATTGGAAGTGTTACACAACTTTAGCATTGTTGCAAAAAAATAGTGTCATTCTAAACATTTCTAGGAAATTTTTTAATCCAGTTGCATACACAACAATTTCATGGATTTAATATTCAACATTTTCTATTTACAGTCAAACATTTTATACCTTCCCTCGCAAAAAAAATATTTTATACCTTAAAATCATTGGATAAATTCTTCAAACTTCCCCGTTAACATAGCACATTGCCTACACATTGTGTCTTCATTGCATTTGATAATTGATATATAACTCAAAATATTTCTTTTTTGTTCACCAAACAATTGGAACCTCATTACCTCTCTTTAATTTCCTGTGCCAGTCAAGTTTTTACTATAGCCCCATGTTCTTTTTATGTGCAAGCATCTCACAGCATCGTTGCAGGAAGGCTGTTCGACATGTCCCATTGTTTGCATGCCCCAGAAAAGGGAAAAAGCGCGCGCGACGGGCTTGTAGCCGGAGATGCTTCCAAAAACAAAGAGGTTTTCCGTTTCCATCCCAACAGGCTTAACACACAGAGACGCTACCTGCATGGAGAGCATGTAAAGAAGCATAGGAGAGAGATAGGAGAACAAAGCGATCAACGGAGAGCAGATCTTCTTTTCATGATGAGATCGAGGAGATAGCTCAGACGGAGAGGATCAACTTTTTGGGCGCACCTGAGAGGCTCGCGGAATGGCCGACAAAAATATGTCTAGGCAAGCTTGATGGATGGAACGTCAGATAGATTCGGATGCGTCCTCGACACACATACTCCTACCATGAGACGTTCGCGTCAAAATGATGAGCTTTTCCTGCGTCTCTCGGGCAGAAAGGGAAAGCTGCTGCAGGAGAGAGAATCAAATCAAACGGGGACGGCCCTGTCTTGGGCGCCTGGACGCTGCGGTCTTGCATGCCGGCGACGGCCGACGGGGGGAGCGTTGCTGGTGCTGCGTGCGTGCACTCTCGCGAGGGAGCGGTGCTGCAGGCTTGCTTGTTTGGACGCCACAAATACTGCGCCACGCCGTAGGTTCGGCAGCGCCGAACGTTTAGCGTGAAAAATCGCCGCCACACTTTGTGGCGAGAATAACGAAGAATTGCTGAAGATGGACTGTGGCGCACCAACGCTTACGCAGCAACCAAGCAACAGCCTTCCTCCTGTGGCGCCGCCTAACTTTTGCTGTGGCAGAGTGTAGCTGAAATCCAAACACCTTTGAGTGTGCGCCACAGCTTAGAAGAAAAACGTTTCATGTGATGCACTTTTTTCTCAGAGTTTATGTCCTTCATTTCATTTGAGAGAGCATAGAGAAATTTGGGTGGTGTTTGGATACTGGGAAATGAGAGGTGGGTTAGGGATTGGGAAATGATACATGAAGGAATGAAGGGTTAAGATTTAATATGATGAAGAACGAAGGGTCTTGATTTGTTGTTCCATTTCCATATCCCTATCCTGATTCTTATATCTCAGTTGCCAAACGCCCCCTTGAAGTTTTTGAAGAGACTTCGTTTGTGAACATCGGTTCTGGGTCGGCTTTGCATTGACCCGGCGTGCAAAGCAGGGTACGATCATGAGGGGCTGCTTGAATGGTCATCTCAGTTCAGTGTTTCAGTTGGTCAGTTGCTCTGCCAATGCGCGAATAAACCATGCGTGCGTCGGGGAGATTCGGGTCGCAGATGTGTCGTGTGAGGCTGCAGTCTCTCTCTCTCTCTCTCTCTCTCTCTCCTCGGCCAGTCGTCCACGGCGCCGTACTACGCAGTGCATCTTTTTCAGGCTGTCAAATATCCACCTGAATATCTCTGGCCATGGAAATTACAGTGTTGCCCTAGTAGACTGCTATGTACCGTCTCGTCACCGCCCAGCCAACCTCAGCCCTTGCCTTTGCCGTCAAAAGTTGGGTATGCCGGTGCACAAAAGCATAATCTGATAGCAGGTGATCGAGTAAAAAGAATCCAAATATACTTAGTATAGGAGTAGCAGAAAATGTCCTCAGACCACTAAGCGGCGTAGATTGTCATTTTGTAAGCGGTTGTACTTTTCAAACTTCAATTCAATGTTTGGCTGATGATGTATAATAACATTTTAACAATGCAAACTTCAATCAAAAATCGAAAGGATTAGCGTTTGCTTACATGCAGGTAGCACTGAATTTTCAGCGTTACACCGCAGTTGTTACTGAACAATTGAACACAGTCATGTCTACAACTGTTCGTAACTATGCACCTTTAGTATTCGCCAGAGGCGGCTGGTCAGCTAGCCTAGCCGGGCATATCCTGCTTGCCGATAAGCACGCTTGTACTATTCGACGACTGGACGCATCAAACACGCTGATGATTAACGCTAGGCTCCACAGGTTGCTAATTGCGCGCCGAGATGTCGAAGCCCCACCCATGGGCCATGGCGGGACAATATCGTCCGGCAGAAAGGCAGGTCGATCTGCGCGATTAATTGCGTGCCTCTGCTCTCCAACAGTGAACACCGGATACTTCTTTTTGCAGTCCCTAACCATGATCCAACGATCGCAGCGGCACACAGTAACGAAGGTGTCGCGTCGCGTGCCCTGCATGGCGCTGCGTGGCCGTAAATGTCGAGACCAACTCAACTGTGAAAAGGTGTCGCGTCGCGTGCCCTGCATGGCGCTGCGTGGCCGTAAATGTCGAGACCAACTCAACTGTGAAACAACAGCAGGGATGGAATGGAACAAGCCCGGGCCAGCAACGTTGTTCCAAACTGCCACGCACTGCTGCTGCTGTTCCAAACGACCACGCTGCATGAACGAAACTCTTCATCTCTCATCGGGGAGGCGAATAAATTTGCAACACTTGTTGTTGGGCTGTTTGTTCTTCTTACAGGCTTTGCAGTTGCAACCAGGCCCATAAGCAACATCGCGCGTCTCCATCCAGCGAGCTCTTCCTTTTTATCAGCGGGATATGCGGAGGCCATTCGTCTGACGGCTCATGCCATGGCGCGCTCCATGCTGACACCGCCCCTAACCTACTGCTCGTTGCTACCACCGGTAAGAAAGTTGCCCCTGCCGCCGTGTGGGCCTCGTCGGAAAGCCACGGCTGCCCGATGGCCCCTGCGCGTGCGAGTCAGAGCAACTGAAGCCGGCGGCTCGGCACCTGCGGCAACGGAAGGGCAGAAGGAGAGGAAGCGATGCCTGTGGTGCGGCGGCATGTACCTGGACGAGGAGAACAACCCAAACGCCTGCACCTTCCATGGCCACGTCACAGGTATCTTCACAACTCTCGAATCTTCTTGGCATCTAATATCTCTCTCAGACGGGCACACGGCAATTCGTTCGGGATTTATAATAGGAGAATTAACAAATTAGGAACGAGTCTGTTGGGGGAGGCCCACTGTGTCCCCTCCCCCTGGCCCAAAGGCCTGGCCTGCTACGAAGCCCATCAAGGCCCAAGATGGTGTGTAGTACAGAATAGGCCCATGTATGTTGGCGTCTGGCCCACTAGGGTTAAGGGAATCCCTCCTTGTAATAAGAAAATGACCATAGTGCCCTGGAGTAAGGGCAATATGGTACTTGTAATTATAGGGTTGTGGGGGTGTATCAGCTTATAAATACCCCCCTACCACCCTCAAGGCAAGGCATTCAATACAAGCTCTTAATTACCTACCTCTTTTGGCTCTTGTTTGGTCCCTTCCTAGTCCTTCCTAGGGGTCCCTCACTTGTGGTAGACCCTTGGAGGATCCCCTTCTACTATTGTGGGCTTGTAACCATAACAGTTGGCGCCGTCCGTGGGGATCGAACAAGAAGCCACGACGAGATGACTAAGAGGGCTGAAAAATCAAAAACTGACCTTCCGGCAGGAGGCACCCGGAAGACCAGGTCAGCGGCTTCGGACGAAGGCGTCGACCCGCTGACGATAATTCGCACCTTCCCCAGCGGCTCGACACTTCCTTCGGCTCCGACACTCCCTTCGGCATCGACCTCGGTGGTACTGCATTCGGAGACCAACAACAACACAACCAACGTCGACCTCCCGGCAGTGGAGGAAGTGGCCGAAGGCGCCCAAGGCTCCTCCGAAGACGAAGAAGAGAACATCGACACGGGCGAAGTCGAACGCCGCGACGAAACGATGGAGCCACCTCGCAGGAACGCCGAAGCCGAAGCGCGGAGCCAGAGGGGGCTCGCCGAAGCTGTAGCCGAGGAGCAGCGTCTAGCGGAGCTCCAGGAGGCGTACAACCGCGAAGCTCGCGAAGCTGACGAACGACTGTTGCGGCAGCGCGCCCTCGAGAACTTCGATCGAGACGAAGCCACGTATCGTCTTCGAGCCGAAGCCGCGCGTCGACAGCAAGTTCACCTCCAAGCGCAGCTGAACACCCTACGACGCACCGGCCGCCGGGAGGCTGAGACGCCGGAACACCGCCAAGAGCGTGACGAAAGGCACACCCACTCCAGCGGAAGCAAGCGTCCCGCAAGCTCCTCCGACACAAACCAGCCGCTCTCCGCGCGGCTACAATCGGTGGCGTGGCCCCGAAAGTTCATTTCAGCGAAGCTGCCTACCTTCGACGGCACCTCCGACCCCCGCGAGTTCTTCATCAGCTATGAGACCGCCATCGAGTCAGCAGGGGGCGACGACGACATCAAGACCAAGGCCTTCGTCCTCGCTTCGAGCGGGATCGCCAAGACATGGTACACCAAGCTACCGGCGAACAGCATCTACTCATGGGAGCAGCTTCGGGACCAGCTCCAGATCCACTTCCAAGGCAATTATGCCGCGAAGGTCACGGCGGCAGACCTTCAGGCGTGCAAGCAGAAGGACGGCGAGTCATTGCAAGACTACACCCGGCGCTTCATCCACCTCAAGTGCCAGGTGGAGGGAGTACGAGACTCAATCATCATCGAAGCCGTCACCAAGGGCATGAGCCTGTGCCCGGCGAGGTCCGAGATCCGAAGGACCGAGCCGAAGACCTGCACCCACCTGCTGCAAATCCTGGAAGCACACGCACGTGCCGACGAAGACTTCCGGCGCGAGAAGGAGGCGCGAGCAAGCCAAAAGAAGAACGACCGGGGGAAGCGTCACAGCGACCGAAGCGACGACCCCCCGGATGACCGCCGAGGCCACCGCTCCCAGCGCCGAGAGGTCAACAACATCGACAACTCCCGAAGCCGGAGCCTGCAGAGGACGGACAATCGTTCCGGTGGCTCGCGAAACAACTCGCGGCACTCCGACAACGGTCGTCGATACAACAACCGAAGCTCTCGCGACCCATACTGCGAGGTGCATGGCGTCAATCAGGGCCACACGTCGAAGCAGTGCCCCCAAATCGCCGCCTTGCGTGAGGCGAGGGAGCGCCGCGACGCCGACGCCGCGCGAGGAGTCAACGTCATACATGGGGCTTCCGGAGCGGGCGAGGCCTTGCCCCCGCCTCCGGACCACCACCCAACCAGTCACAACGTCATCCTGGCCATCACTGGGGGCTCCAGTCAGCCATACGCCTCGAAGAGGCAGCGTCGCGACTACGTGCGAAGGGTCAACCACGTGGCCGCCCACCCGCCATTGGCCCAATGCCGCTGGTCGCACGTACCGATCACCTTCACTCAGGCCGACCTTCGCCCGATGGAGTACCCGCACAAGGACGCCTTCGTGATCAAGGGACGGAGGTCCGTCGCGTGCTTATTGATGGCGGCAGCTCCGCTGATGTCATCTTTATCGACGCCTTCAACCAACTGGGCATCCCCCGATCTGAGCTACGGGCCTCCGACAGCCCCCTCGTCGGCTTCGGGGGAGAGCCAATTCACGCCCTCGGGAGCGTGAAGATCGCAGTTTCCTTCTCCGGGCCCGCGGGACACCGCACCGAGCTGATCCCCTTCGACGTCGTCGACATGCCCTACGCCTACAACGCCATCTTCGGCAGGGGGCTCATCAACGCCTTCAACGCAGTCACCCACCACGGCTACCTCTGCATGAAGCTTCCGGCTCCGAACGGCGTCATCACTGTTTACGGTGATCAACTCGCCGCCCGCCGCATCGAGCATGGCCAAACGCCTGGCCAGAAGCAAGTGCACCCGCTCCGACGCGAGCCGAAACCCGAGACGGTCGAAGCGGCCACACCGACCCCTCCGGCCGCCACTCCGAAGGCGCGCGTTGACGGCGAGGTCAAGAGCGTGGTCTTATCTCCCGATCGCCCCGACCAAGCTGTCCTCCTCGGCGAGGGGCTCCCGCCGGAATTGGAAGCAAGCATCATCGACCTCCTCCGGAACAACAAAGACGTCTTCGCGTGGTCAACCAGCGAGCTCTCCGGGGTAGACCGCAGCATCATCAAGCACACGCTCGACATTGACCCGAAGGTGACTCCGATCAAGCAAAGGAAGAGGGAGTGGTCGGAAGAAAAGAAAGTGGCGCTTCGGGCGGAGATCCAGAAGCTCAAGGATGCTCAAGTAATCCGAGAGGTGAACAAGTCCACCTGGCTCGCGAACCCGGTCCTCGTCAAGAAACACAACGGCCAGTGGAGGATGTGTATCGACTACACCACCCTCAACAAGGCATGCCCGAAGGACGACTTCCCCTTGGCTCGCATCGACGAGTTGGTCGACTCCACGGCCGGGTGCGAGCTCATGAGCTTCCTCGACGCTTACTCCGGGTACCACCAAATATGGATGGCCCCCGAAGACGAAGAGAAGACGGCGTTCAAGACAGACGATGGGACCTACTGCTACGTCCGCATGCCCTTCGGCCTCAAGAATGCCGGAGCAACCTTCTCCAGGGCGATACAGAAGACTCTCGGGGACCAGCTCAACCGAAACGCCGCCGCCTACATCGACGACGTCGTCATCAAAAGCACCTCCGACGCCGGCCACCTCGGCGACTTAGCCGAAACCTTCGCGAACCTGCGCAAGGTGGGCTTCAAGCTGAACCCGGCGAAGGGCACCTTCGGTGTGCGTGCTGGCAAACTCCTCGGCTTCCTCGTCTCCAAGCGAGGCATCGACCCGATTCCGGAGAAGATCAAGGCCATCACTGATATGGAGCCGCCCAAGACCACCAAGGAGCTACAACGCTTCACCGGCAGACTCGCGGCTCTCGGAAGGTTCATTTCCCGCGCCGCAGAGAAGTGCCTCCCCTTCTACCAATGCCTTCGGGGCTCTGGCCCGATGCGCTGGGGGGACGAGCAAGATAAAGCATTCGAAGAAATCAAATCCTACCTGGTCAAGGCGACCACGCTTCGCCCACCGCCTCCAAAGGCACCACTCCTATTGTACGTATCGGCCGCCCCGGCAGCAATCAGCGCGGTCCTCGTGCATGAAGTCCTCGTCGGCGACAAGCTGGTACAGCAACCCATATACTACGTATCGGAAGCCCTCTCCGGAGCCCGCCTCAACTACAACGTCGTCACCAAGCTGGCTCTCGCTGTGCTGATGGCATCACGGAAGCTGCGCCGGTACTTCGAAGGCCACGAGATCACGGTGCCCACCTCGTTCCCACTGAAGGACGTCCTCGGCAACAGGAACGCGTCGGACAGCATGGCCAAATGGGCCATCGAGCTCGCGGCCTTCGACATCAAGTTCGTGGCCCGTAAAGCCATCAAGTCCGGCATCATCGCCGACTTCATCGCCGAGTGGACACCCGCTCCGACCCCGGAGACGCTGCCCCAAGAGCCGCTCTGGACAGTACATGTCGATGGGGCTTGGGGCTCGTCCGGAGCGGGATGCGCAGCCGTCATCACTTCACCAAGCAACCAGAAGCTTCGGTACTCGGCTTCGCTCGCGTTTCCAACGACAAATAACGCCGCGGAGTACGAGGGTGTCCTCCTCGGGCTCCGGCAGCTTCGAGCCCTCGGAGCCCGGAGGGTCACCATCTACACCGACTCCCAGCTCATCGCCGAGCAAGTCTCGAAGGAGTACATGGCCCGAGACCCGGAGATGGCAAGCTACCTCAAGGTCGTCCGGAGCATGGAGAAGCACTTCTCCGGTTTCGACGTGAAAAGCATCTCGAGGGTAGACAATCAGGAGGCCGATGCCCTTGCAAAGGCAGCAGCAAATCAGCTCCCGGTGCCTCCCGACGCCTTCCACGAGGTATTATCAGAAGCATCCTTCGCTCCGAAGAAGCCGGGGTCGGTCATGATCCTGAGTGGTGAAGACTGGCGCGCCCCGATCCGAGCACAGCTCGAAGGGCGCTACTGTGCCGATGATCCGGTCGAAGAAAAAAGGGTCAAGCTGCGCACCCGAAGCTACATCATCTTCAACAACATCCTGTACAAGAAAGGTGTTTCGGAGCCACTCCTGCGCTGCCGTTCGTTCGACGAAGGCAAAGCGCTCCTCCGCGACATCCACGAAGGCCTGTGCTCATCGCACCTCGCACCTCGGGCCCTCGTCGCCAAGGCGTTCCGGCAAGGTTTCTACTGGCCCACTGCAGCCCGCGACGCCGAAGAACTCGTCCGCACCTGTCCCAGCTGCCAGTGGATGGGAAGGCAATCTCATCGCCCAGCCACCCCGCTCCAGCCAATCCCTCCGGTCTGGCCCCTCGCCCGATGGGGCATCGACATCGTCGGCCCCCTTCCCACCGCTCCCGGCAACCTCAAATGGGCGGTGGTGGGCTACGAGTACTTCTCCAAGTGGATCGAAGCCGAGCCCCTCGCCAAGATCACGGCGCGGTCCGTCCGCAAGTTCTTCTGGAAGAGCATCGTCTGCCGCTTCGGTGTGCCGATGCGCATCACCGTCGACAATGGCTCCCAATTCGAGTCCCACCTCTTCAAAGAGTACTGCCTCTCCATCGGCGTTCGGGAGTGCTTCGTCTCCGTCATCCACCCCCGAGCCAACGGAGCAGTGGAGAAAGCCAACGGCACCGTCTTCGACGGCATCAAAAAATGCCTCCTCGGCCTGCCGAAGGGCAAGTGGGCCGAACAACTGCCCAATGTGCTGTGGTCGCTGCGCACGACTAAGTCAAGGCCGACGGGCTTCTCGCCGTTCCGCCTCTTCTTCGGCGCCGAGGCAGTCACCCCGGAGGAAGTGCAAAACGACTCACTTCGCACCACTTCGCCGCCGGCCGACGACGAGGACGTGTCCAAAGACCTCCTCGAAGAAACAAGACTCCAAGCAGTCGCCAATCTGAAGCGATACATGGCTTCGGTGGAGAACTCGTACAACCAAAGAGTCAACCCCCGACACTTCATTCCGGGCGACCTCGTCTTGAAGCAAAATATCCACCCGACATCTGTCGGCAAGCTTAGCAGCAAGTGGGAAGGGCCCTTCATCATCTACAACTCAATTCGCCCGGAGGCATTTCACCTGATGGAGCTCGACGGGACACCGGTTCCGAGGACATGGAACGCCGATGCCCTTCGCCGATACTATGTCTAAGGACTTAGCATCCGCCGGCCTCCGAAGCCGCGTAGCCTGCGCGCTACAAAATACCTGTACCCTGTTTCGGTGTGTTCTTCTTCCTTTCGGCAGTAGGGCGACGATGATCCCCTTAGCTGCATTCCCCGAGGGGCCATGTAAGCGGTACCATTGAACGAAATGAGACACTCTTTCGGTGCCCAACTACAAAGAAATCCAGCCGGGAGCCGGAGGCAAAACGCCGGAACAGGCTGAAGCTAGGCACACATAAGTCCTAGATTCCGAACCCTAAGGGGAAATCGATGCCGACACGATAAACCGAAACTCCCATCGGCAACAGTCGAAGGCGGGGCATTCGTTAAAGACCCTGCAAACGTGCACGAAACAAAACTAAGTCAATGGGGGGACGCCTCCGACTTAACAAATCTTCGTTCCACTCCCGACGAGTAAAGGGGGGGACGACGCTCGAAACGAGCTCACTTCCTCGCCGAAAGTAGAGCGACGGAGTCCTTTCGAGGCTACTCCCGACTTAACAAATCTTCGTTCCACTCCCGACGAGTAAAGGGGAGGACGACGCTCGAAACGAGCTCACTTCCTCGCCGAAAGTAGAGCGACGGAGTCCTTTCGAGGCTACCCTCGACCAACAAATCTTCGTTCCACTCCCGACGAGTAAAGGGGGGACGACGCTCGAAACGAGCTCACTTCCTCGCCGAAAGTAGAGCGACGGAGTCCTTTCGAGGCTACCCTCGACCAACAAATCTTCGTTCCACTCCCGACGAGTAAAGGGGGGACGACGCTCGAAACGAGCTCACTTCCTCGCCGAAAGTAGAGCGACGGAGTCCTTTCGAGGCTACCCTCGACCAACAAATCTTCGTTCCACTCCCGACGAGTAAAGGGGGGACGACGCTCGAAACGAGCTCACTTCCTCGCCGAAAGTAGAGCGACGGAGTCCTTTCGAGGCTACCCTCGGCGAACAAATTTTCGTCCCACAAAGGAAAAAGAGACGTCGTCAACAATATTATCACACGCTCGAAAGAGCTTACATTTCAACACGCGTCGAGCTAAACAGCTCGACACGGATTACAATACCGATCAAGTCGGCACCTCGACACGGGGCCCGAAGGCCCCTATTACAGCCCACTACCGGAGCGCATCCCTAATGACGCTTCGGCCCTAGCTATCTCCTCCCGGGCTCGCGCCAGTGTGCGCCGAAGCGAAGCGAAGTCCGCCGGAGTCGATGCGGAAGCAACATCGGCCTGCAATTGCTCCAAGTCCACCTCGGCGGCAGCATCTTCGTCATCGCTCGACACATCAACCACCTCGACCTTCGGAGCAACAAGAAGAGGAGGGTTCAGCGCTAAGTCCAAACAATGCGCTTCGCGACGGATTCGCCTCTGAAGCAAAGCTTCGGAAGGGACCTTCGGTACCTGCGCCATCAACCGTGCGTTTCGCAGGCGCAAATCCCGGAAAAAGTCCCCGAAGGAACCGCCCGGGTTGCGCCGAAACCAACGACGCCTCCGGTGCCGGAATCAGAATGCTTTCCGGAACGACGTCAAGGCACACTAAGGTGTGATGGCCTTCGACCTCGCTCGAAACCTATAAGTCGCAGTAGAAACGCATAAACATCCTGAAGACCAAGTTCATTGCAAGAAAGCCCGAAGGGCACCTAGTACAATCTATGTACACCAAAAAAAAGCATGGCTCGAAGCCAGCGAAGAACTCACACCTGGGGGGGAGGCTGGGCCGATGAGGCAACTTCCGTGACATTGCCCTGGGCCGCCACCGAGCCTCCACCCCCGCTACCCACTAAGGTGCTAGCGCTCCCGGCCCCAGCTGGGATCTCGCCCGATGGAGGTGTCAGCACAGAGGAAGCAGCAGCCGGAGCGGGAGCGGGAACAGAGGCGCTGCTTCCAGGCTTCGACTTCCGGGATGCTGCAGCGGCGAGAGCAGACTGGCCGGCCAGTTTCTCACCCACCGGCAACCAGAAGTGCTGGCCGAGCCGGTTCCCGAAGTCCCGCACCTTCGAGGCCAGCTCCCGAAACCGGCTCCCATCACCAGCCGCCATCTCCGCCAGCTGTCGCGAAGCAGAAGCAGCAGCGGGAAGATGAGTGCAGCCCACTTGCTCGAGGGAGCCGAAGGCCGCAGTCCATGCGGTCTCGGCGCAGAAGGTGCCGAAGGCCTTCATGGCCCGGGAGGCCAGCTTCACGAAACGCACAAGGCGCCCGATGCTCCCTCCAAGGTCGTCGGCGGCATGCTTGATCGGCTGCACTTCGATGCCCAGCCCTTCGAGCAGGCTGTTGAAATCGCCAAGTGCCTGCCATGCCGAAGCAGCCTCCTCCTCCCTCTGCTTTCTGGCCGCGTCCAGCAGCGCCTGAGTGTCGGACAGCTCCTTATCGGTGGCCTCCTTCGCGCGGGCCAAGGCATTGAAGGAGGTCTTCAGGCTCTCCAGCTCCTTCCAGGCCTTCCTGGAGACGTCCTTCGCAGACGTCAAGGCATCGGAGGATTCCTTGACCGCCGCCAAGGCCTTCTCCAGCTCCGACGCAGGAGCGTCGCGCCCTTGCTCCGCCGCCTTCTGGTTCTTCTTGGCGGTCTCGGCAGCCGCCTCCGCGATTTCGACGCGCGCCCGGAGCCGCGCAAGGTCGAAGCCCTCGAGCTCCCCTTGCAGATGTCGGGCAAGCACCGCCGCCTGCCGAAGCGAAGCAAGTCAGCCGAAGTACTTAACGTCAAACGAAATACAAGGAGTACAAACCTTCATCGCCATCCCGGAGAGGGCCGCTGCAGCGTCCTCCGGAGCAACTCCCTCCATCGCATCCTCCAGCTCACCAATCCCGTTGAAGTCATAAATCCCCCGAAGGACTTCGGTGGCTTCCGGACGGTCCACGAAGTCGCTCCAATCGAGGCGACCCTCCGACTCCCTCGGGACTCCCGCCTCCTCGATGGGCGACTTCCCGAAGTAGCCTTTCCCCCGGTCATGACTGGGCGTCGGCTCCGTCTTCCCCCCTTCTCCTCCGGAAGGCTCTTCCTCGGAAGTCTCTTCGACGCGACGGCCTTCCGCGCTAGAGCAACAGAGTTAGTCGGACTTCCGCAATCGGCAAAGCAAGAGTGATGGGACGAGAAAACGATACCGGGAGACCGAAGGACCGGCTCCATCGTTCCCTCGACGCCCGCTGCGAAGGAGGGCATCCCAAAGAAGCCGACGTCTTCATCGTCGGACTCGAGATTCACCACCTTCTCGGCCGCGCGCGGAGCCGCTGCCGCGGCAATCGCTTCGAGGGCAGCGTCGTAGTCAAATCCTCCGGGTCGGTGCCATACCCCAAGTCCGCGGCGACACTCGACGCCCCGGCTCGGGAAGTAGATCCCTCGACGCGCGTCGCGGCGGGCCGAGACCTCTTCGGCGCCGGCCTGCCGGTATCTCCGGCAGCACGTTTCGAGCTAGCCGGGACACTGCTCACCGGAGCCAAGGGAGCTTCGCTCTCGGCCTCCTCATCCTCGCCACCTCCGCCGCCGGCCGGGACAGCGACGAGCACCTCTCGCTCCGGCAGCTGGAGCTCCGGGTACTTGATGGCGAGCACCCGATTGATGCGGGGACCCTCAACAAGCTTCGCCCGCCGCGCAGCCTCGTCCGCAAGGAAGGGGCCGAGAATCTCAGCGGCGCCGTCTTCCACCTCCCTCAGCGTCCTAACTGCAAAGAACCACGTCAAGCTACGGCGAACAACCGAAGCAAAGTATCCAACGGAGAAAACGTACCTGGAAGGCTCTCAGGCCTCAAGTAGCCCTCCGGGTCTCCGCCCGGAACTTCAACCACGAACTTCTGCACCCAGTTTCGGAGCAAAGGCCACACCCCCGCCGCGACAAACTCCTCGCAGAGGTCGCGCATCGACAGCTTCCGCGCCACCGTCGCCAACAGCTGCACCCGGGACTCGCCGGTCCCGTCCAACTCCACCGTCGGGTACCGATGGAACAGCACCTCCGACATCGTCGATCGGAGAGGGCAGTCTTCCTCCATGCGGTAGTAAAACCACCCGGTTGTCCAACGCCCCCAATGCAATTTGTACGCCTTCGCCGGAACAACAGCTTCGGGGCGGGGGACGAAGGAGATGACTCCTATGGAGCCGACGACGTCCTTCCCGTCCAGCTTCAAGATCTTTTTCACGGCGTGCGCGTAATGCGTCGCCGCGAAGGCCCCAGCGTGCGGCCGAGACCCTTCGAGCCAGAACGCCCACTCGAAGACGCTCAGCCGCACAAGGGCGTTGACTGTGAGCTGCTGGATCTCGAGGCCGAAGAGATCCAACACCTCGGCCACGAAGGGGGAGCAGGGCATCCGAAACCCGGCCTCGAAGAACCGCCGGTACAGAACGATGTACCCGTCCTTCGGACTAGGGGTCGTCTCCCCCTTCCTTGGCGCCTCGGCCCGGCTCCGTTCCAGGAGCCCATCGGCGGCCATCTCGTCCAGCACCTTCGCGTCGATAGTGCTCCGGTCAACGAACGGCGACGCCGGGTAGCGGTCGTTGATGCGAACGCGCTGCGAAGCGCCGGTCTTCCCCTTCCGCGCCATCTCCGAAGCCAGGGCGACTACCCGGAAGCAACGAGATCAAGCAGCGAAGCGCGCGGAAGCAGCGAGAGTGCCGAAGCAAGCTAACTGAGCGGCTGCGGCGTGGCGAAAGTGAAAGGTGAAATGACAGGCGGGGTGAAAATCCCAGACGCCGGGCGGTGAATTTATAACCCCCGGTGAATCGACGCGGCCGTCCGATTGAAGGATTAACGGCTGCAGATCACGCCACGCAAGCAGACGCGTCCCGTCAAGCGAAACGGCGTCGCATCGTGATTCGCGCCGATCCAGTCCCAGTAAACGAGACGGAGTCGCTCCGCAATTCGCGCCGAGCATTAAAGACACCTTCAACGCGTAGCTGGCAGCTACCTTCGCGCCATCAGCGACAACTTTCGGCAACCATGCCCCTTCGGCGATCACGGTGCCGTAGCCGGCAGCTACCTTCGAGCCATCAGCGACAACCTTCGGCGACCGTGCCCTTCGGCGATCACGGCGCCGTAGCCGGCAGCTACCTTCGAGCCATCAGCGACAACCTTCGGCGATCGCGGCGCCGCGGTCGGAAGCTACCTTCGGCCCATCTACGACAACCTTCGGCAACCACCATTCCGTCGGCGACCACGCACCTTCGGAACCACCAACACACCTTCGGGTACCACCTTCGGCGACCACCGCAACCGACGCAGACCAGACCTTCGGAGCGCCGACAGAGGGGACGACGGGCGGACCTCCGGACGGACACAGTTTCGGCCCTACCGAAGGTGGATCTCGACTGTGTGGGGCTAGCTGTTGGGGGAGGCCCACTGTGTCCCATCCCCCTGGCCCAAAGGCCTGGCCTGCTATGAAGCCCATCAAGGCCCAAGATGGTGTGTAGTACAGAATAGGCCCATGTATGTTGGCGTCTGGCCCACTAGGGTTAAGGGAATCCCTCCTTGTAATAAGGAAATGACCATAGTGCCCTGGAGTAAGGGCAATATGGTACTTGTAATTATAGGGTTGTGGGGGTGTATCAGCCTATAAATACCCCCCTACCACCCTCAAGGCAAGGCATTCAATACAAGCTCTTAATTACCTACCTCTCTTGGCTCTTGTTTGGTCCCTTCCTAGTCCTTCCCAGAGGTCCCTCACTTGTGGTAGACCCTTAGAGGATCCCCCTTCTACTATTGTGGGCTTGTAACCACAACAGAGTCCAACATTTTTGTGGTGCAATGCAATCCACAAACTTGTCTTCTATAATAATGGCCCAACCACATCTTCTCGGAATGCAAAGCTCAGAACCAAGGCCCGCGCGCTGTGTTCCGCTAAATATGTCGCCCATATTTGGCCCATTTAAACCGAGGCTTGCCTGCGTTGCGTCGCAGGGGAGAAGGCGCTGTTCTCGCTGTCGCCGCCGCACAGGGGATCGACGGCGAGTGGAGCGACAAGAGCGGGGTCATCGTCTACCGCTGGAACGACCAAGGGAGCCGCCCCAACACCGGACGGGACAACTGGAAGAAGCGCTGGAGCTGCTGCCAGGAGCGCGACGAGCACGCGCCGCCGTGCCAGCGCGGGTGGCACGTCTCCTACGACGACGGCTACACACTCTTCTAGGCTTTTTCTAATAATGTGACTGTAATAATTTTATTTTTATTTGATGCAAAGCTCGCTAGATACCAGTATACTTCTGGACACGACCAAATATGGCTTGTTGCTCACGACCAGCCACATCCCTCCATTCAAATCAACATGCAGGCCCAGATCGTGGCACCGTTGGCTGTCCTCCGGCCAGCCAGCGCACGACACGAGCTTGTACCCATCCGGCGTGCCGTGGTGCCTCTCGATGCGGAACACCCTGCTCGACTCCGCGTGAGGCCCAATAGTGTCCATCCGTCCGGCGGCCACGTGCCACTGCAAGTCCACGACTTCCCGCCGGCGAAGGTGCCACTCCCTGGGGATCTCCTTGCAGTCCGGAAAGAAGTTCCTGTTGTGGAAGCTGATCTCGACGTCGATGGAGAGGTGGAACGGGCTGCGCCGGGACAGCGGCGCCATCACCACGGGCATGCCCAGCGGTTGTGAGAGCTGGCCGTGGTGCTGGAGCACCACGCGCATCGGGCACCGGTAGCTGCCTCTCAGGGGAGAGAGGCCGAAGCCCGCGTCGAGGCCTCGAAATGCTGGTACGATGTGGTAGGGCTGGCCGGCGATCAGCTGGCTGCCGTCCGTGTCGTAAATCGGCTGCGCCGTGGTGCGTCTGTTGGAGCTCAGGGCCGAAAATGCAATCAGGATGACGAGTGGCGTTACACTTTTCATGGTTAGTAGCTGTTGTACGAAGGTTTGCTTTGTGATGGAGTTGAAATGTTTTGATCAGTAGGTTTTGTTTGTTTCCGGAGTCCACATATATAGATGAAGTGAGACATCCTATGGTATACTAACCACCATTTATTTTTTAAACAAATGCGGGCGTATCCATTTGAGTTTATCAACGGCCTTACTGTGGAATCTGCCGCAATGGCATGCATATCCTTTGAGTTTATCAACAACCATAAATTAAATTCCATGTCTTAGGATATACACGATCGAGGATGTTTAGTGTTCTGTCCAGTTAATGTATCTGTTCGGACTTCAGAATTGCTGGAAATTCAGCGGCCGACGAACCACCTCATCCTTGTGCTGCTGCTCGGCAAGCCAGCGAACAAGCCATAACGTGGAGCTATGTGGGAGAGATCAACGATCCATTTGCCGACAACGATGGGCAGGAGGAGCACGCGCGGGGGCAGGCGACCTGCGCGTCCTTGGCCACGCCGGAAGGGATCTGCGCGATGGCGTTGGGGGCCGTCGCCGCCGCCGTCGTGCGTCTGCTCCTGGTGAGCACGCCGGGCGCGCTGTGAACGCAGGCGGCGTGCCCAGCTCCTTCTCCGCGCCCTGGCTCGCCGTCGTCGTCCATGACCACAGCGCTTGACCTCGCCGCGCAGGAACGTCCACGCCGAAGCTGAGCGAAATTCAGTCGCTAACGCTTTCAGGGATGGTGGTTCAGCTGCCGCCGCTCCTCGAGCCGGCACGACGTCGTGCTGCTGCTCCTTGATGGCGTCGGCGCCTCAGGACGTCGGTCCGCCCGGACGCCGTACCACCAGGCACCAGCGGACATGACCGCGCGATCTCGCGTACGCCGCGCGCGCACCCCGCCGCCGTCCTACATGACCGCGCGCACGCGGCGCTTGAGTCCAGCGTCGAGTTCCAGTACCTCAAGCTGCGAGATCCAGTGCGCGACCCGACGCCGTGGCCTCGTCCAGGAGGCCGCGCGGGCGGTTCGGTAACTTCGGTTCCTCGGTGACCCTGAATACCGATCGGATTCATCATCTCGAAACGAAACAAACCCCACAAGCTGGGTCGCTTAGATCCCACGCGCACGCGCGAAAACCCATCCTCGAATCCAATTCCCCGCTCCGTCCCTTCATAATGAAACAGCGCTGCCATCGATCGCTGCTTCTTTCTTTCGCGATCATACCTAATTCTTCGACGCTTCTCTAACTCGCCTTCTCCATCAACTCGCCGAGATGGCGGGGGATCACTCCTTCACCCCCGGCAACGACAGCCTCCTCGACCGCTACCTCCGCGCCAGGCTCGACGGCAACATGAGCGGCCTCGCCAACGCGCGCTTGTTCCACGACGCCGATGTCTGCTCGGCCCAGCGCGCGTGCCATGCAGAGAAGCCGGCGACGGACAGCAGTGGTTCTTCTTCAGCCCCGCGCGCTTCGTCAGCAAGTCCACGACGAGGCGATCGCGCACCGTCGACGGCAGCAACGGCAAGGAGTCCTGGCACGCAGAGGGCAGTGCGAAACCGGTGGAAGGCAGCGCCGGTGGACAGCTGCAGAAGTTCTCGTACCACATCAGAACGGCGTCGGGGTCCGTCGAGAAGCCGGGATGGATCATGACCGAGTACAGCTTCAAGGGCACCAGAGACGGCGACCTCGTTCTTTGCAAGATTTACAAATCACCACAAGGCCCTGGGCAATCCAGCGCATCTTCTTCGTCCAGCACGTCGTCGGCGAAGTCAGGCACGAAGAGGAAGGCGGCAGATGACAACGAACACCTCGAGGCGGCGACACCCAGCACGCGGCCACGCCAAGCCGACGAAGACGACATCATGCTGTTCGTGGAGCCGGTGCCGCAGCTCGCACCAGCAACCGTCGGCGGGCTCACGACGCTGCAGGAGTTGGAGGCCTTCTTGATGGCAGAGGACGACGACGACTGGATGACATATTGAGATGTGCCATGGTTCATAATGTGATGTGTAATTGACAACGAACGAGTTTGAGTTGAACTTGAGGTTCGGGTTTGAATTGCAGGATTTTGAAGTTTGCATGAGCATGTATATTGATTATGTTTATGGCTAACCGGAGTTGGTGAAGGTGATGGGAAGTATGGAGGAGATGGAGAAATGTGTTTGCTTGTCTAATGATGTGTAGGTCAATGGAGTCAACTTGATGGTCAACGGCGAGAGGATCGAGAGGAACAAGCGGGAGGCTTGGGTCCGGGCGATCGAGAGGCCGGGTGAGGTCAAGGATGATCCACACCGTACACGTGGCGGACAAGAAGCACAGAGGATTTCGCGGTTTGGCCTCAAAACCGTGGAGGTGATGAAGACGGCGGGTTGACCAAGTCAAGAGGCGAATGGGAGGCGAGTCAAGTGAAGGGTCCCGACGGGCTGGGACGAGAAGACTTGACGGCAAGGTTCGCGGGACGAGGTGACACGCGTCGACATCGAGGTGGTTTCCCGGTTTATGCCTCAAAACCGGCGGGCGGACGGTTTCCCGGTTTGGGCCTCAAAACCGGCGGCGGCGCATGGTGGTGTACGTGGCACCATCGCGAAGGTTGCGTCGAGGCGAAGCGAAGTCGTGAAGGGCCCGATGGCGTTCGGGTGAAGGAAAAAGAGTTGGACGATTTTGCCCCTAGTGGTAGGTGGGAGTATGTAATACCTTAGGGGTATGTTGGGAAAGAGAAAATGCCCATATAGGGAGGTGGAGTTGGCTGGCCACCTTGAGCCTTGAGGGACCAAGTCATTTGCATCTAGAGGATAGGACTAGCTAGGGGAGAGCTAGAGAGAGATGAGAGGAGAGGGAACAAGGTGAGAGCTTGTATCTTCAACTTTCAACAAGAGAGGGAGGAAGAGGGCGGCGCCCTAGCTTTGTACCTATGGATTTCGTGATTGAATCAATGGGATGAAGTTTGTTTGAATCAATCTTGTGCTCTTGTTCTTCCTTCCCATCTTATTCCCGAATTTATCTTTTTCCTCATTTTCGGAGCTATTTTCGGGTGATTTTTCGATCTCCTTTTTGGCTGCGATTTGGGATGGTTTTCTTGGATGGATTCGGTGCTAGGATGTGTGGGAACATGCCTTGAGTGATCTCGTTCAAGATCTCCCCACGAGCACCTCGAATTTGTGGATTTCGTCCAAGTTTGACCAAACCCTTATTCTTGCACGTGATCTGAAATTCGAGGGGATTTGGTTGGGTTTTTGGTATGGATCCACTGGGATGAGGTTCCCAATCTTGTCACGCACCTAGGGTTGAAGTTTGGTGATTTTTGGAGGTCGTTTGATTGGTTTTCGGATTTTGGAGCAACCGGTTGCGTGTTTTTGTTCTTGCTGTTCATCGCCTACCGGAGTATCCGACCGAGTACCGGAGTATCCGGACCTGGTACCCGACCGGACTATCCGACACATTACCGGAGTATCCGGACCTGATACCTTCCGGAGTATCCGGCACCCTACCGGAGTATCCGGACCTGGTATCCGACCGGAGTATCCGACACCTCACCGGAGTATCCGATACCGGAGTATCCGACAGGTTACCGGACTATCCGGTGGAAGGTCTCGGTTGGATTTTCATCGGTCCATCTCGTGGAGTGCGTGTTCGCTTGTTTTGCTTCCGCAAGTATTCCTACATCATCTTTGATCACTCCTAGGGTCAGCACAACACTCCTCATGTGTGTGAGTGATCTTGGTGATCATTCTTGAGGCTGGTTGGGACATAGGCCGAATTCTTTGCAAGAATTTTTATCGGCTCCCATTCACCCCCCCTGGTTGCCTTCTCGGTCCTTCAATTGGTATCAGAGCCGGTTTGATCACGTGTTGAGCTTAACCGGCTTTGTGATCCAAAGGCGACATGGAGAAAGGTGCGATCAAGCTCTTGGTCTTCGATGGGGAAGATTTTCCCTATTGGAAGTCTCGCACTCAAGCTTATCTCATGAGTCAAGGCATTGGGATATGGACCATTGTGCAAACCGACTACGAGATTCCGGAGAACATGGAGACGGCGCAGCAAGGTGCGATCGCTCAATTCGATAACAATTCTAAAGCTGTTAGCATCTTGCTTTCCGCCATCGGTAGAAAGGAGTACGATCGCATTGCTCACCTGAAGACTGCTCATGCCATATGGGAGACGCTTTGCTCCTATCATGAAGGCACTAACCAAGTTAAGACCATACGTAGAGATTCGTACAACAGGCAGTACCAGACCTTTGCACAGCTGCCTGGCGAGTCGCTAGATGCTACGTTTGCTAGATTCGAGTCCATAGTTGTTGGTCGTTTATACGCACCCATTTATATACCGCAAGTGGACGGTGTATATTGTAGCTTTTTCCCTCAGAGTATTCCAAGGTTTATATCGAATCCACAGGGATCAGCAAGAGAGTCGTCACTAAGCGTAGAAACAAGTGCATGTAAAGACCATAAAATCCAGGCAATCAATAATCAAAACCATTCATCCACATATTCAACCATACTTCAATGATACATAGTGCAAGATACATCACCATCTAGTTGGCCTACCTCGATGGATCACCTCTTTAGCACCAATGGTTCTTGATCAACAACTAGAGAACATGAAGAACGGGGCAAAGCCCCGGTGGCTCTAAACTTACTAGCTGTGTTGTCCCTCTGACGGCGGCTCTCGAACCCTAGGGCGTCCCATGGGTTATATATACAGTGGGGAGGCGTTTGGAGGCGAAAAGAACCAATTCTAAGTCGGTGCCGGTCGGCACCAAGGGTGTGCCGATCGGCACGACTCGTTTCCAGTTCGGACTCGATTTTCCTTTTTCGCAGCTCCGCCTTCCATAGGTCATATCGCCACCGTCCGGAGTCCAAACGAGGCAAACTCGGACTCTATCTCATAGCCCTCGAAAAGATCTACAACTTTGGTATTCATTGGATCTCCAGATTCGGCCGTCTTGGTTCCCAAATATGCGATGCCAAAATATCTATCTCCTCTGCGCAGGTTTCCTTGCGGGGCCCATATCTCCTAGCTCCAGAATCCAAACGGGACAATCCATATGTGTTCCGGAAAGCTCTCGACGATATCTACAACTTTCCTTTACATTGGATTCCCATTAGAGCACGTCTTGAACTTGAGATCCGCGGGACAATACAGTGCTGTTTCTGGACTGCGCGAATTGATCTTTCCTTCCGGATAAACCTTCTAGAAATCCTTAGGCATTGGGCCACGACCTTGGGCTTGCATGTTGGGTTCCATGGACGTCCAGAGGTGTCTTGTAGGTGCCATGGGCTTGTGGGAAGCCCTCCTTGCATGGCGAGTCGGGCTTCATGTCGATACTTCTCATATAAGAGCCATTTTGTCGTCTTTTCACCTGTTTCTGCAATATAGCACTAAAACGACACTACATGTGGAATTCATCAAGGTTAGAGGTAAACACATGATTATGATGAGAATATGGAGGATTATGGTACGATGTTGGTGGTTTTGGGCATATAAAAGAGGTACTTAGAAACCACCAACAGCTCCCCCATGCTTAAACCTTTGCTCGTCCTCGAGTAAATAAATCTTTACTATCTCAAGGAGAGATCAGCGTTGCAGTCATGTCATCTTCACTTGCATTCATCAAAACACATGCATATCCAACCCGCTTTAAGAGTATAGCACAAAAGTTTTATATTGCACCAATTCTACCACTCAAAGATACTAGTGGGGAACAGATTATGACTTAGAACCGACCACAATGAAAAAATAAAGTAGCTTCAACTCTCAAAGCAGATTACTCCTCAAACTAGGCCTTAAGACAATAAAGTTTTTCCAAAAATTCAGTCTCATTCATCCAAACAAAACACTCTCTTGCAAAGAATCAAGACAACACTCATCTCACAAATCTCACAAGCCAAACAACTAGAAGTGATCCTATCTACAATTATTTTGGTGGAAGGCTTTATGTGTAGCTTGGTAGGAAAACAACTAGCAAAACAATGTAACTTAGAATATTGTCAAATCAAGAGATAGTTCTACTTGGTTTTTCAGAGACTTATCAAAAAGGCCATTGGAATAACATGATGGAAGAGAGCAAAACACACGCTTTAGAAAGGTGGACATGTGTAAATGGCAAAGAATGATCTCAAGACACAAATGAAGTTCTCAAAATCGGATTGCACATGGTTGGAAGGATAGAGTTTCAGCCAATTGAATGCACTTACTTGAATATGGTGGTTTTATGCACAATCTTCTATGAGGTCCACTCTTGCAACTTGATATAACACTATAAACAATCTTGGTCTTCCATCAACAATCTTTGAAGTCCATTAACTAGTGCTTCGGAATGTAGATGACGATCCACTCCCCCATGCTTAAACGATGCTCGTCCCGAGCATATAGGAAGTGGAAAAAGAAAAAGCACCAGTTAATCCTTTTATTTCTTCTCCTTGACTGTCTGAAACACATATACTTGATTTCTGGAGATAACAGGGGGCTTTTCGCTGATTTTGTACTTCGTGCCGGTCGGCACGAATTTGTGCCGGTCGGCACGAACCCAACTTTTCTCAGTTTTCGCCTCAAATTGATCCTTTGCGCTTCAGAAAGTCTTCAGAGGTGTTTGGTGATGAAAATCTTCGTCTTGAGCAAGATATCTTGATAATTTGTGCATAAAACCATAGAAATAGTGCAACGGCTCGACGAGAAACTCATATCATAGGTTGTGGACAAGGATTGGACAAACCAAAAGAAATACGGGTTTACAGGTGGGAATATTCAGCGAAGTATGCACACATTCCAGAGTAGAATAGGCAATGCTGAATATGAATAAGGCTAGAAAACAAGTGATAGTTACGCAAACGGAATGGCCAGCTTCTAAGTCTCATACCAAAAGAACACAAACTTGACTCAACTCACTAAATTACATGTTCCAATCTACAAGTTTATCATATAAGTGTAGCATATTTGGCTTTGGTAGGTATGATCAATGCAAGAGAGCAATATTTTGCAAGGATTAGAGACATAAGACATTAAAGTTTTTCAAAAATTAGTAAGGACTCAAGCTATGTTGGAGTTTTCTTTTTAGAGAGCAAAGCATGTTGTCATGAAGAACAATTCAATCATATGGGGTCTCTATCAAATCATCTGTAAACAAACACCACCAATAAAGTAAATAGAGTTCATAGAATTGGTGCTTTAGTTCAGATTCATTAAAATTCAGCGGGGGCCAATTATATCCAACGAATCATACATGCAAGTTCCAACAACAATAGCAACTTTCATCATATCTCTAGCAAAGTTCCTCATCATAATCATGCATTATTTTGAGTGAAAGCACAAGCACATAGACGGTGATGATACAAGCCAGCTCCCCTAGATAGAGTAATGACATTTGGTCACCCTAAGGTAGCTATTAGGGATATGTCTCTAAATTCTAAGTGGCAAATTACAAACAACCTCTCGCATGAACAAAACGAGAAGGGTACCACACCATAAAAGAAAGCGAAACCCAAGTTGATAGCAAAAGGCAAGAGCAGCGAATGAGAAGAGAATAGGATTAGAGAAGAGAAGGAACAAAGAGATGTTACCGTCCTTTTAGTGAATTGAAGTTCAGAGCGTGCCTCCCCCATGCTTAGAGTGTTGCTGAATTGCATGAGAGAAGCTTAACAGTAGGGGCAACAACGGGGTGCTGATCGGCATAGCAGTGGTGCTGGTCGGCACAAGGATTGGTGCCGATCGGCACAAGGACTGGTGCCGGTCGGCACCCTCCATCTTCGGCTTCGTTTCTGGATTTTCAACTCGATCATCGCCTTGTAGCTGCCGTCCCATTGCTCTCTCTTGTTCATACGGCTGTTTCTCCTCAATTCCTTCAACTTCCTTCTTGTGAGATTGATTCTTCCATTCCTGCAAAACAATTGAAGCACACATACCACCCCCGAGGTGATGGTCGGGAGTAGAGGAATACCTACCAGCTAACAACAACTTCAAAGTTCCACTTGTGTCAATTTGATTCTAGTAGAGAAAAGAAAACAAAATCCTAATGGGTGTACGTGTGTGCACAAGTGTGGATGCATGAAGTTAAAAACACAATGCTAGCAAACAAGCAAGACCATAATGTTATTCCACAATTCAGTCTAAACACCACGTTCACACAAAATTGCTAAAAGAAAGTGCACGCGATTACACAACCCTAGAAACAGAGGTTACTCATTATTTAGCCTTGAAACAATGCTATCAAAGTGAAGAAAATATTTTATGATATTAGCAACGAACATTAGAGGCGTGGAAGCAACACAAGAACAATGTTTACACCTACCTCTAAGCACCATGCTTACAACTAGATTGCTAGCAATCTAAACGAAATTCTTGAACAACCAAAGTCTAAACACCATGTTTATCACGACTTAGCCATTTCAAAACTCCGTTGGATTAGAAAGATAGCGCATTGAAAAAGAGTAGCAATCAACCAATGCAAATGATGCATAACATAGCGAGCAAATGAACTATCCAATGTTGTTCAACAAACGAGCATAAACACCACGTTTACACCTAAATTTGCTAAAGAAAGCTGGAACCAAGCAATTTAGTGCTCATTAGAAAGTTCAAAGCAAGCTATCATGAGTGAAATTGTGGTTATGATCATGCAAAGTCAGAGGCTGGTGATCATGTTATGTGACAGCGATGGAAATGCTTAGAAAAGCATTTAGGTGTTGTGCCGATCGGCAAGGGAGTTGTGCCGATCGGCACAGAGAGGTTTTAGCTCTGAATGATACGAAAAATGAGTGGTTGAGGGCTTAGGTAGGCTGAAAGATGGTTAAATGCATGTAGGCGGAAAAAATTATGCAAATACAGAAACAAAGCAAGTGCTCACAAATTATGCATGCAGTGAATGATTTTTGCACAAACACATAATGATGGTGGTCTAAAAAGAAAAGTTAAACTAGAACAAATTAGACACAAGTGAATCAATTAAGTTGGGTAAAGCTCACATCAAAGCAAAAACTCTAGGTTGCCCTCCTAGCAGCACTAAACAATCCACACAAAAGACTCAAAAACACGGGTTGCCTCCCGAAAAGCGCTTTAGTTATAGCTAGACTTCTTACATACCTGATTGTCGCGAAGCCATGGTTCTTGGTGTAAGATCACAATGATATCCATGCAGCTTATATTATGCAAACTTCGTCGTGGTTGACTCATAGCCCGTCTTTATTGTGTTGCATATTGCTCAATGTGTGTAGATGATATAATGCTCTTGAATCTTCAATCTTGTTCAACTTCTGATCATTTGCTCATAGGAGAATCGCTGAAGCTACTTTCATTGTTGTCATCTTCGTCTCCTTCCTTAATCTTGCCATTGATAATCCGCAGATCATGTTCTCTCTGAATTTCGCATTACCAACAGAATGAAACTGGTTCTAAAACCTGTACCATAATGTAGGTAGCAAAAATATCTTTCCAACGAGTGCTCATACACCTCAAACGGATTCCGTATGAAGGACTTATGAGTTTTTTACTCCAAGGCTGCGTGCTGTTTTGAAAATCTGACAGCCCGCGCAGCGTCCAATGATTAGCTCATAAATCTTTGTAGAAACAGCCAAATCCAGCACCGTTTGATGCGTTGGAAAGAAAACTTGAAGCTCTATCCAGATATAAAAGTTTCATATATTGATCAGCTCGGAGAACTTACAGAATTACCAATGATTTCAGCTTCTTGCTTCGTCTTCTGGAGAATCTTGATGACTTAATCCTTTCAAGCATTAGAGCATGTGTCGGCTTGTCCTTTGACTTGTGAATCTTGATCAATGTTGCACCAGCAAGGTATGATGATGTAGGGTTGATGCAACTTCTCCAAACTTGCCCATTGATCCACCAAGTTGACGGGAGAAGAATTCCGAAGAAATCTGCCATGTCCTGTTCCAGCCGATGACTTGTTTGTGCTTCTGAACTGCGACCAGGAGGAATTAGAGGCTGAGACCTATGCCATTGCGTCGGGCATCAAATTATCTTTCCAACGAGTACTCGTGCGTCCTCATCGGACTCCGTATGAGGGAGATATGGCCGTTTTTCTGAAGGTATGTCAGGCTGTCTCGCGATGAATCCGAATTGAATTCAAACTTTCCAAATATTCAAACTCCGTGTTTGGAACGACTTGAATTCGTGTCAATCATCAAAAGGAAGTATTCTAAATGTTGGAAACCCATAGATCACGTGGATATTGGACTTTAATTCCATATTTGGCTCAAACTTCCAATTGTTTGCATCTCTCGCGAAATATCCAATCAGCCTGCGCAACATCTCGTATTTTGGCCATAAATCCTTGTAGGAAGCTCCAAATAATGCGAGACTTGAACCGTTGGAAACTAGACTTGATGCTCTTTCAGAATATCAAATTTGTAGGCCTTGCAATCCTCTGTACTGACGTACACACCTCCGGGAAGTCAGCAAACAGAATAACAACTCATGATCAAGAACGTATCCACCATGCCTTCAATGTTATCAATTGAAATCCTCGGTCTTCATGGTAAATAGCTCTCAATCTTCTCTCCCATTACCTATTACTGTAAACAAGCCAAATCTTCGCAGAGCATTAGTTAGAAAAAATTATTGACACACAAGAGCGTACCTCCTATTGAGCAATGTGGTGCCGATCGGCATGGGCGTTGCGCCGATCGGCACTAGCGAGTTTTTCATGGAGAGGGGCTCCATAGCAGATGATGGGCCACTAACAAAGTTAGCATCTACTGCTATGGAGCAAGCAACCTCATCGTGCTCCAGGTGAGGTTGTGTGCCTAGCCTTGTGCCTGTTTTCAATGGACACACAAACAAAGAAAAACAGGGTATATGCAATAAAAGGATATAGGATTAGTTCGATAAACTAGATAGATCGCCCTAGGTTCGAGTTGCCGATCCCCGGCAACGGCGCCAGAAAAAGCCTTGTTGGTCGTTTATACGCACCCATTTATATACCGCAAGTGGACGGTGTACATTGTAGCTTTTTCCCTCAGAGTATTCCAAGGTTTATATCGAATCCACAGGGATCAGCAATAGAACCGTGTTTAGGGTTTACTATTTCGTCTAACGAATCAATCCTAGCATGAAGTACACATTGCATATACAAGAGCATGAAAAAGGGTGAAAGTGAGGGTTGTGCCGGTCGGCACGAGGGGTGTGCCGATCGGCACAGGAGCTAAATTGCACGAAGATTGCTTGAATGGCCTAAGGAACCTGATTAGATCACGGGGTAAGTTAGCCAAGTCTGCTAGTTGAGATCGTAACCAAAAAGCTTAATCAAATAGCATCATAAACGGAATTACTCAATTATTGATAACCGAAGATCGATAGGTTGAGACTCTTTTCCGACGAACCCTGTCACGACCAATCGCCGTAATCGGTCGCCTCTTCCTACTCTACACATCATCTCAAGTATCATCGCGTATGCATTAGCGGCTGTGGAGGTACAGAGACAACGTGCAATTATGGCGCATTACAAGATCCCAATACTACCTTAACCACAATGGAGATAGTGAGAGATTGAATCCCTCACCTCTTATTGCCACCACAATTAAGATAATATCTAATACTTAGTCGTCACTAAGCGTAGAAACAAGTGCATGTAAAGACCATAAAATCCAGGCAATCAATAATCAAAACCATTCATCCACATATTCAACCATACTTCAATGATACATAGTGCAAGATACATCACCATCTAGTTGGCCTACCTCGATGGATCACCTCTTTAGCACCAATGGTTCTTGATCAACAACTAGAGAACATGAAGAACGGGGCAAAGCCCCGGTGGCTCTAAACTTACTAGCTGTGTTGTCCCTCTGGCGGCGGCTCTCTAACCCTAGGGCGTCCCATGGGTTATATATACAGTGGGGAGGCGTTTGGAGGCGAAAAGAACCAATTCTAAGTCGGTGCCGGTCGGCACCAAGGGTGTGCCGATCGGCACGACTCGTTTCCAGTTCGGACTCGATTTTCCTTTTTCGCAGCTCCACCTTCCATAGGTCATATCTCCACTGTCCGGAGTCCAAACGAGGCAAACTCAGACTCTATCTCGTAGCCCTCGAAAAGATCTACAACTTTGGTATTCATTGGATCTCCAGATTCGGCCATCTTGGTTCCCAAATATGCGATGCCAAAATATCTGTCTCCTCTGCGCAGGTTTCCTTGCGGGGCCCATATCTCCTAGCTCTAGAATCCAAACAGGACAATCCATATGTGTTCCGGAAAGCTCTCGACGAGATCTACAACTTTCCTTTACATTGGATTCCCATTAGAGCACGTCTTGAACTTGAGATTCGCGGGACAATACAGTGCTGTTTCTGGACTGCGCGAATTGATCTTTCCTTCCGGATAAACCTTCTAGAAATCCTTAGGCATTGGGCCACGACCTTGGGCTTGCATGTTGGGTTCCATGGACGTCCAGAGGTGTCTTGTAGGTGCCATGGGCTTGTGGGAAGCCCTCCTTGCATGGCGAGTCGGGCTTCATGTCGATACTTCTCATATAAGAGTCATTTTGTCGTCTTTTCACCTGTTTCTGCAATATAGCACTAAAACGACACTACATGTGGAATTCATCAAGGTTAGAGGTAAAACACATGATTATGATGAGAATATGGAGGATTATGGTACGATGTTGGTGGTTTTGGGCATATAAAAGAGGTACTTAGAAACCACCAACAATAGTGTGTCTTCTCAGGGCGTGTGGTGATCTTGTTTACACTGACAATGAGCGTGCTAAGCAATTGCTTTACTCACTAGATGAGAACACTTGGGGTGTGAAGATCTCCGCACTGGAGGAATCCCCTGACTTTGGCACACTCACCTGCGAGCAGCTCTATAGCAAGCTCAAGTCTCACGAGCTCTCTAGGAAGTCACGTCCGAACCACAATGCATCCACTAGTATGGCTTTGATGACTGACTCTCATGGTAATGCATCTTATGGGACTAACCCTTCTCACAAATCTACTTTGGAGTTTGCTCTTTCTTCCTTGGTTGCAGCTTCAGATGAACAGGTGGAGTCCCTTCCGGAGGAGAATCTTGCCTTGCTGATCAGGAAGTTCAAGCGCTCCTTCAACAACAGAAGAGATAGGAGAGGTGGTGATCCCCGTGGCTGCTACGAGTGCGGCGATCCTCGTCACTTCATCGCCGACTGCCCCAAGCGGAAGAAGAAGTTCGACTACACCGACCGCCAAGTAGAAGAACCCAAGAAGAAGAACAACTTCTCCAAGAAGGGCAAGAACACCAAGAAGAAGATGGCGAAGGTGTTCGCAAGGGCACTTGTGGCTTCCCTCAGCGACGTCGACTACTCTACGGGCGATGACATCTCAAGCGCTGAGGAGGAGATGGAGAAGCCGGAGAAGTCAAAGGACAGGAAGAAGACTTCCGACTTCACCGGGCTCTGCTTCATGGCAAAGGATGATCCCTACTCCGACTCCGACTCCGAGACAAGCAAGGTATCACAAACTCGTGAGGAGCTCATCTTTCGAAATGAATACTTGCGTAATGCCTTGTTTGAGCAAGATAAGAAGTTAGTTGAGGCTGTGCGCAAGAATCGTAAGCTAAAGTCCGAGCTTGAAAGTACCAATGTTGATCTTGCTTTTCTCAAGTCTTGTGTTGATGAGGATAGGGTGGTAGAGTGTGAGTCTTATGATGTTGTCATGAATGATCTAGTCTCTCTGAAGGATGTGCATGCTCAAGTTGCCAGTCAGCTTGAGAGTGCTTTGAAAGAGCTAGAGGAGCTCAAGGCTCGACCTCTACTCTTGGGTGTTTGTAAGACTTGCCCTAAGCTCACACATGACTTGGATAGTCAATTGTCCAAGGTTAAAGAGCTAGAGGCAAAATTGCTAAGTGGTCCTCGTGGAACAACACCACCGTGTGTTGTGTGTGCCTCTTTGAAGAGTGATCTTGTCACCACCAAAAACGAGAACCTAAAGCTATCCCAAGAAGTCGAATACCTCACCACTCGCCTCACAAGAACCAAAGAGAGTGAGATGAGAATTGAGAGTGACTTGCTGATGGTTAAGGAAGGTTCAACTCAAGGATACAACTTGGGTTTGGGTTATGAGAGGTGTGAGAAGGAGAGTGAAAATGTGGGTAAGTTTGTACCAAGCTCCAACCTCCAAGATGAGAGTGAGAAACTTAAACCCACCGACACCTACTACCCATCAAACCCAAAGCCATCCTTTAACCCAAGAGAGGTCAAGAAACAAAAGCAACAATCCAAACCACCTACACAACCAAAACCAAAACCCAGGAATGTGTTTACTTGCATGTTTTGTGGTAGGGATGGTCATTTGGATGAGTTTTGCTTTAGAAGGAAGAGAATTGAAAGGAGGCAAGCTGAGTTAGCTAGGAATGTAGTCTATCATTCCTATGTTGACTATCCGCCTCACACTCCTTCTCGTGCTTACAGTGGACTTGGTCATCGCTCATATGACTTTGGTTCACGAAACAGAGGATTTGAATCACGACGCTTTGATGGCCCACGTTTTCCCTTTCGTAGTGTCCATCCCCAGCGTGGATATGGTCATCCTTCATATGACTTGTATCCCCGTGACGCGTGGCGTGAGTCTAGACGCCTTGACGGACCACGTCGTCCCTATCGTGGTACTCGTCCCGTGCGTTCCAATGATCAAGTGCATAGAACTGTTTTTACTTCTGCAGGTCGTGTGGTTAGGTGCTGGATTCCTAAAGCTTATCTCTTTAACCCCAGCACTGAGCCCTCGATCTTTTCTTCACGTTCTATGTAGGTAGCTGATGGAGGCCTGGAGGACAAGTGGTTGATGGACTCCGGTTGTTCGCGCCATATGACCGGTGATACTAGATGGTTCTCCAGCCTCACCCCCGTGAAGCAAATTGACTATGTGACATTCGGGGACAACAAAAAGGGTAGAGTAAAAGCAATTGGCGCTGTAAAGGTAAATGACTCATTCACTCTCAAGGAAGTAGCCCTAGTAGAGCATCTCAAGTACAATCTACTTTCTGTTTCTCAGTTGTTGGATGATGGCAATGAAGTGATCTTTAAAAGGAATGCATCTCGCGTTGTTGATTCGACTGGTGCTTTGATTTGCAATATTTCTCGAATTGACAGAGTTTTCCGTGCTGATTTTGTTTCTTCTTCTGGTTCTCACAAGTGTTTGTTCGCTCAACCTTCTTCTGAGCTTTGGACATGGCATAGGAGACTGGGTCACATGAGTTTTGACTTGTTGTGTCGCTTAAGTGGCCTAGGATTGATCCGAGGATTGCCTAAGCTCAAATTTGAGAAAAATCTTGTTTGTGCACCTTGTCGTCATGGCAAAATGGTTGCCGCTTCTCATCCACCAATCAATTTGGTGATGACTGAGCAGCCTGGGCAATTGCTTCACATGGACACTGTTGGTCCTGCTCGGGTTCGTTCAGCTGGTGGGAAGTGGCATGTTCTTGTGGTCGTTGACGATTTTTCTCGCTACTCTTGGGTCTTCTTTCTTGAGAGCAAGGATGAAGTGTTTCATCACTTTCGGAGCTTGGCTTTGAGGTTGTTCAAGGAACTCCCTGGTGCACTACGAGCTATCCGCAGTGATAATGGCACCGAGTTCAAGAACTCCTCGTTCAGTGCTTTCTGTGATGAGAATGGTCTTGAGCACCAATTCTCTGCACCTCGTGTTCCTCAGCAAAATGGCATAGTTGAAAGAAAGAACAGAACCCTTGTTGAGATGGCCCGGACGATGCTTGATGAGCATAGGACTCCGAGGCGGTTCTGGGCTGAAGCCATTAGCACCGCTTGCTATGTTTCTAATCGGGTTTTCTTGCGCTCAATTCTTAATGTGACTTCTTATGAGCTACGTTTTGGGAGGAAGCCAAGTGTTTCTCATTTGCGTGCTTTTGGTTGCAAGTGCTTTATTCTCAAGCGTGGCAATTTGGATAAGTTTGAGTCAAGATCTTCCGATGGCATTTTTCTTGGTTACACCCCACATGGTCATGCTTATAGGGTTTTGAACTTGGAAACTAACACCATCGTGGAGTCCTGCGATGTAACCTTTGATGAATCTATGCCTTGTACAAGTGGTGTTGTTGAGTGTGCAGGTGACAGGGAAATGGAAGAGAGCATCTTTGTAGACGGTGATCTACCGGCTCCAGGTGAAGATGAGGATGAACCACTACTTCCTACTACTTCGCCTGCTCCTGAGCCGGTCCCTGCTTCCACAGTTCAAGCAGAGGGTCCCGTAGCATCTACATCCTCTTCGGCGGCCGTCGATCCAGCTCCAGCCGCCGTCGAGCAAGCCCCAGCTGTTGTTGAGGGGGAGGTACGCTCCGAGAGAGAGGCCCCTCGACACATCCAAAGTCGACATCCTCCCCACCAAATGATCGGTAATCTAAATGAAAGGACAACAAGGTCGAGGTCTGCTCATCTCGCATGCTTTACAAATTCTGCATTTGTTGCCTCCTTTGAACCTCGAGATGTTGGACACGCTCTTTCTGATTCCGATTGGGTCAATGCCATGCATGAGGAGCTAGAAAACTTTGAGAGAAACAAAGTCTGGACCCTTGTTGAGCCTCCTCCCAATGTGAATGTGATAGGAACCAAGTGGGTGTTCAAGAACAAACAAGGTGAGGATGGTCTAGTTGTGAGAAACAAAGCTAGGCTTGTGGCTCAGGGGTTTAGCCAGGTTGAGGGCTTAGACTTTGGGGAAACCTTTGCTCCTGTAGCGCGTCTAGAAGCCATTAGAATCCTGCTAGCCTTTGCCGCGTCTAAGGGCTTCAAGCTTTACCAAATGGATGTCAAAAGCGCTTTCCTAAACGGCTACATAGAGGAAGAGGTTCATGTCAGGCAACCCCCAGGCTTTGAAAATCCCAAGTACCCAAACCGAGTGTACAAGCTTCAGAAGGCTTTGTACGGGCTAAAGCAAGCACCCAGGGCATGGTATGCTAGGCTGAAAACCTTCTTGCTAGAGCGCGGGTTTGAGATGGGGTGTGTGGACAAAACCTTGTTTACCCACAAGCATGGCACTGACTTTCTTTTGGTTCAGATATACGTGGATGATATCATCTTTGGTGGTTCATCTCATGCTCTTGTGTCTAAGTTTCAGGCAATGATGGAAAATGAGTTCATGATGTCCATGATGGGCGAGCTGACCTACTTCCTTGGTCTTCAAATCAAGCAATGCAAGCAGGGTACCTTCATTCATCAAGCCAAGTACACGAAGGACTTGATGAAGAAGTTCGACATGTCGGATGCCAAGCCCATGTCGACCCCGATGGCCACTTCCACCGTGCTCGATCCGGATCTTGATGGTGAAGCGGTGGACCAGCGGGAGTACCGGAGCATGATCGGCTCCCTCTTGTACCTCACGGCGACAAGGCCCGACAAACACTTCGCGGTGTGTCTTTGTGCTCGCTTCCAATCTTCACCAAGGGAGTCTCATCGTCAAGCGGTGAAGCGCATCTTCAGGTATCTCAAGTACACCCTTGAATTCGGCATTTGGTACTCTGCATCATCTACACTTTCTCTTTGTGGTTATTCGGATGCGGATTTTGCTGGGTGTCGAGTTGATCGGAAGAGCACTTCGGGTACTTGCCATTTTCTTGGGTCTTCTCTTGTTTGTTGGTCTTCTCGCAAGCAATCTGGCGTAGCCCAATCCACAACCGAAACTGAGTATGTTGCTGCTGCTAGTTGCTTATCCCAAATCCTATGGATGACTTTCTCTTTGAGGAACTATGGGTTAACCTACAAGAGTGTTCCACTTATGTGCGACAACACTAGTGCCATATGCTTATCCAAAGACCCTATCCTACATGGGAGAGTCAAGCACATAGAGGTGAGATACCACTTCTTGAGAGATCATGTTGCCAAGGGGGACATCGAGCTTACATACATTGATACCCACAACCAATTAGCCGATATCCTCACCAAGCCCCTAGACGCCGAGCGCTTTGCATTTCTTCGGGGGGAACTTGGTGTTTGCTATCCTTATGGCATTGTTTGAGGGGGAGTTGGCTTCTTTGTAAATATGTATCTTACTTTTCTCGCATTTGCATTGCATTGTAAGATAAGCATCATGTATAATATGCATCTTTAGAAGAAGCTTCAACCTTTATGTCTCCTTGTATTTATTGTTGCTATGGAGATTGAGCTAAGTTGTGTGACTGCTAGTAGCAAGCTTTTAAACTTAGGCTCTTTTAGATAGTATGGCATAGTTTCATTTGAGCAAGCTAGCTAAACTTTGAGATGAAAATTGGCTTTTGTGAGGCTTATGATCTATGCATGCCTTTGTTTGTTCACCATGTGTATGCTTGTTTTTATCCTTGCCAAGACTTGTTTTAAGGCTAGTTTCAGAAAATGTCTTGACTTCGGCAACTTATGTTTTTGGGGGATGGAGTTTGGCAAATGTTTAGCTCATGATGGGACTTTGGGGGACGAATGTCCTTTTGCCAAAAGGCATACTCATTTGCTTCTTGTGCTTAATTTCTAAAATCAATTTGATCTTTTGTGCAAAATGCTAAAAATCCAATACGGTGCCTTGAAGCCTCGGGGTGTTTGCCGTAACCAGTCGTGCGACCCTCCGCTTGGATAAGAGGTTACTTGAGGAAGAAAAAAAAAGTAAAAGACAAGCAAAAGCTTGGAATCTTCACTTGATCAAATTGAGTCTTTGTTGCATATGTGAGCGTTTGTCAAAGCACATCTTTCCGAATGTTTGTTGCTTGAGTTGAGATTGACACTTGCTAGTTTTCATGGATTCACTTAATGCTTGTTTTGCCTTGGATAGGGATGATCATACACGTGGTGACCATGCTTTCATGATATAGTAAATTTGAATCTATCTTGCTCAATTTAATCTTCATGCTTAGCTTGTCTAGCTCTTTGCTTTTATGCTATGCTCTCTATTATGGCCTTCGTGCAATTGTGAGCTCATGCTTTTACACTTCAAGGTTCTATGCTTGTTCATAGCAATGATAAATGCTTGTTGACATGATTTTTGAAGCTTGGTAGGATTCCCACCTCATGCATTGCATTTTTGGCTCTCTTGTATCTTGATGAGTTCATTGCCAAAGGGGGAGAAATATTGATAAGTTTGCATCTCAGATAGATATCAAGGGAGAAAATACCTTTGAAATGCTTTTGGGGGAGTTTTGGGCGAAAATGCATCATTTCTTGTTTTCAGGACAGAAACCCCCCACCGGAATATCCGGTTGCCTACCGGACTGTCCGACCGCCGGAGTATCCGGCACAGTACCGGATTATCCGGGCATTTCGCATTGCATGAGATGTTGCACCACTTCAGGGGGAGTTTTTCTGTAAACTCTTTTGTTCTGACTCTTTCCTGAGTCTTTGTGGATCTTTGCGACTTTTTGACGCTTTCTTTGCCAACTCTTGGTTTTTGTGATCCTTTGCTACTTGATGGTCATTTGCTTTCATTTTTCTTGGTTTTGGACCATCTAGTTAGCTTTCTTAGTTTCGCATTTCAAACTTTGGATTCTTGAGATTGGTGTTGTTGTCAATGTACTCATCAAGGGGGAGATTGAGGAACCATGTTGAGATGTGCCATGGTTCATAATGTGATGAGTAATTGACAACGAACGAGTTTGAGTTGAACTTGAGGTTCGGGTTTGAATTGCAGGATTTTGAAGTTTGCATGAGCATGTATATTGATTATGTTTATGGCTAACCGGAGTTGGTGAAGGTGATGGGAAGTATGGAGGAGATGGAGATATGTGTTTGCTTGTCTAATGATGTGTAGGTCAATGGAGTCAACTTGATGGTCAACGGCGAGAGGATCGAGAGGAACAAGCGGGAGGCTTGGGTCCGGGCGATCGAGAGGCCGGGTGAGGTCAAGGATGATCCACACCGTACACGTGGCGGACAAGAAGCACGGAGGATTTCGCGGTTTGGCCTCAAAACCGTGGAGGTGATGAAGACGGTGGGTTGACCAAGTCAAGAGGCGAACGGGAGGCCGAGTCAAGTGAAGGGTCCCGACGGGCTGGGACGAGAAGACTTGACGGCAAGGTTCGCGGGACGAGGTGACACGCGTCGACATCGAGGTGGTTTCCCGGTTTATGCCTCAAAACCGGCGGGCGGACGGTTTCCCGGTTTGGGCCTCAAAACCGGCGGCGGCGCATGGTGGTGTACGTGGCACCATCGCGAAGGTTGCGTCGAGACGAAGCGAAGTCGTGAAGGGCCCGATGGCGTTCGGGCGAAGGAAAAAGAGTTGGACGATTTTGCCCCTAGTGGTAGGTGGGAGTATGTAATACCTTAGGGGTATGTTGGGAAAGAGAAAATGCCCATATAGGGAGGTGGAGTTGGCTGGCCACCTTGAGCCTTGAGGGACCAAGTCTTTTGCATCTAGAGGATAGGACTAGCTAGGGGAGAGCTAGAGAGAGATGAGGGGAGAGGGAACAAGGTGAGAGCTTGTATCTTCAACTTTCAACAAGAGAGGGAGGAAGAGGGCGGCGCCCTAGCTTTGTACCTATGGATTTCGTGATTGAATCAATGGGATGAAGTTTGTTTGAATCAATCTTGTGCTCTTGTTCTTCCTCCCCATCTTATTCCCGAATTTATCTTTTTCCTCATTTTCGGAGCTATTTTCGGGTGATTTTTCGATCTCCTTTTTGGCTGCGATTTGGGATGGTTTTCTTGGATGGATTCGGTGCTAGGATGTGTGGGAACATGCCTTGAGTGATCTCGTTCAAGATCTCCCCACAAGCACCTCGAATTTGTGGATTTCGTTCAAGTTTGACCAAACCCTTGATCTTGCACGTGATCTGAAATTCGAGGGGATTTGGTTGGGTTTTTGGTATGGATCCACTTGGATGAGGTTCCCAATCTTGTCACGCACCTAGGGTTCAAGTTTGGTGATTTTTGGAGGTCGTTTGATTGGGTTTCGGATTTTGGAGCAACCGGTCGCGTGTTTTTGTTCTTGCTGTTCATCGCCTACCGGAGTATCCGACCGAGTACCGGAGTATCCGGACCTGGTACCCGACCGGACTATCCGACACATTACCGGAGTATCCGGACCTGATACCTTCCGGAGTATCCGGCACCCTACCGGAGTATCCGGACCTGGTATCCGACCGGAGTATCCGACACCTCACCGGAGTATCCGATACCGGAGTATCCGACAGGTTACCGGACTATCCGGTGGAAGGTCTCGGTTGGATTTTCATCGGTCCATCTCGTGGAGTGCGTGTTCGCTTGTTTTGCTTCCGCAAGTATTCCTACATCATCTTTGATCACTCCTAGGGTCAGCACAACACTCCTCATGTGTGTGAGTGATCTTGGTGATCATTCTTGAGGCTGGTTGGGACATAGGCCGAATTCTTTGCAAGAATTTTTATCGGCTCCCATTCACCCCCGCTCTGGTCGCCTTCTCGGTCCTTCACATACTGATCTCCGGATGACGAGACCGCCTAGAGTACTACATGAGATTCTTCAGCGACAACCATGATGAGCAGCAGGTCACCATTGACGACCAGCAGTGCGCCGCCGCCGCCATCCAGACGGGCTACCACCGTACCTTGATGATCTGATCCTGGCAAGCCCTTCCACATCCTTCCCGCATCAATGCTGACCAAGTGCTGCTGCTACTGCAACCGAGGGCGACGATCATCATCAAGGAACCACGAGTTTGGTAGTTATGTCCTTTCATTACTCCTTTGTTTCCTGCATTTTGCATGAGTCGTTTAGGTTATGTCCCTTTGAGGTTAAATGCGCTCGCTGAGGAAGACTATAGTGTTCTTTGCATCTCGGTCAAGCTTCTTCGGTGTTACAAAAGAAAGTAGTAGAGTCTCCGGCCTAGGTAGAAAAAGCACTCGTAAGACGTGTTGGTTCACCGTTCCTTTAGTTGATTAGATTGACTTAAGAGATTCGGTAGACAAGAGGTTTTTGGATCCTAAAACTAAAGCAAAAAAAAAAAGGTTGAGCTACTAAAAAGTCCAACTTGTGCAATAGTACGTGCAGGTGAAGATTCTCCCGCACGGGCGAGATGGAGCATAAAATGCACTCGCTGAGGAAATCACAAATTCCCGTTTGCCGGCCGGGTCAACGGCAACGAAAAGGAATATGGATGAACATGTAATCCACGTGGGGTCACTTAAGCAATCCTAGTTCCGGAGATAGTATTTTGTAACACTTAGGTTGATTGGCTTGGATTCATGGGGCATTGTTACATCTTCTTTGGTCGAGGTCTGCATTTTCCAACAAGGGACATTAGTCTAAGCACTCATGCATGTGTTGTGAGACATTGGACATTGAAGTCGATGATGTAACAAATCCCATGATGTGGGCTCCTTGATGATGTAAACTTCAAATACTGGTTGGATGAATGAAGTTGTTCTCCCGTGTTGGGCAATATTGTTTGTTGATTTTTGTATTCGTGTGATTTCTTCTCTGTTCATATCGATGTAGATATTCAGAATCACATAATCTTTTCACATGGTTCGGTTCTTTGCAACACGTTTCTGAATACCGATCGCCATCGTCCACTGGCCATGGCATTGTTATCGCCGAAAGAACGAGATACTTTGTATGTGAAACAAGCATACCAGTAAATTAACGAGTGTACAGAGAGGAAAAGGCAGAGAGGATCTCTCTTCAGTTTTCCATAGTTCAGAGTCACATGCTTCAATGTGCTGTTTACTAGCCATGGAAATTCAGTTGCCACTTTCCGGCAAACCCACCATTCGCAATGCCCAGCCTCGGCTCCTTCCCAGGCATGGCCACAATATGCAGTCGTCATCTGCTCCTGCTGCCGGATGCACAACAATGTCCCTCAAGTGACCATGACTCTTTGGAAGCATCAGCTGCCTCCTCCCCTCAGACTGGCTGCTTCCTTTCAGTGGCGTCAGCGTGAAAAGCGCCACTGTCCGCGGCGTATGTGCAGGTGGCCGGCGTCATCGTCTACCGCTGGAACGACCAAGGGAGCCGCCCCAACACCGGACGGGACAACTGGAAGAAGCGCTGGAGCTGCTGCCAGGAGCGCGACGAGCACGCGCCGCCGTGCCAGCGCGGGTGGCACGTCTCCTACGACGACGGCTACACACTCTTCTAGGCTTTTTGTAAACATTTGGTTATCCGGCGCACATTGTAATAAGTTTTTTTTTATTTGATGAACATACCAAGAACTAGAACGAGCGAGCAAAGCTCACTAGACACCAGTTTACTTCTGGAACGCGGCCAAATAAGGCTTGTCGCTCTACTAACCACCATTTATTCTTTTAACAAATGTGACCGTATCCATTTGACTCTATCAACGGCCTTACTGTGGAATCTGTCGCAATTGCATGCACATCTTTGATCAACACGATCGAGCACGTTTTTACTGTCATGGTAATAAATGGGATAAGTCCAAATTATTTGCAACATGTGATTGCGGCAGCTCATTTACGAGCAAACAAGGCCCGAGTAGTACATAACAAGCCTGCTATGTAGAACTGGAGAATGTAAAGCAGGGGTTCGACGGCGAGTGGAAGCAACGTCAGCAGCAGCACCGGCCGCGCCCAGAGGAAGAGCGGTGGAGCTGCGGCCAGGCGCGAGCGGCACGTCACATCCGGCGGCGGCCACACACTCTTCTAGCTAGCTCTAGGGGGTGCCTGCTCGTGTCGTGTCAGTCTGAATCCGTTCGTTTGAGCGCCTTGTAATAAGGTGGCTGAGGACTGCCCTGCTTCGAGCCGAGCTAGCACGACGTGTAAACATATCACGGAGCGCGACGAGCTGGCAGCGCGCTGCTCCTATTTTTTGCTCGCTCATGCGGTGGCCGAAATCTCTCGAGGCCCAGACTCTGCATCAAAGCACGCTTGATTCCCCGGGCCATGCGAATATTCGTACCCCTCTTCCTCCAACTTCCGACACACCACGACGCAACGTGACTCCAAGCTATATACCTTTCCATTCCTTGCCCAGTTACTATCGAGGCTCCCCTCCACGGCCCCGCCCCCATCGCGCTCGACCGTGACCCCTCGATACCTCGCCGCGTCCTTCCCCTCCGATCTCGCCGGCCCCCCCCCCGCGCGCGCGCCATGGTGGTCTCGTACACGCAGGAGCACGTGTACCGGCACCCGTGGCACCGGGTCACCGCCGCGGCGTGGCGCAAGTTCACGGACCCGGCGGCGCGCGCCGCGCCGCTGTCGCACATCCTCGACGTGCACACGCTGTCCCGCGGAGTGGACGCGCGGTCGGGCCGGCTCCGCGCCGTGCGCGCCATCGCCGGCCGCGCCCCGCCGCTCCCGTTCCTCCTCCGCCGCCTCGCGTCCGCCGGCGGCGGCGACGTGGTGGTGCTCTGCGTCGAGCGCACGGACGTGGACGGCGCCGCGCGCGACATGCAGGTGGTCTCCCGGAACGCCACCCTCCGCGGGCTCGTCGACGTGGAGGAGCGGTGCAGCTACGCGCCACACCCGGAGCGGCCGGAGGAGTGGACGCTGTTCCGGCAGGAGACCAGCATCCGGTGCGCGCTGCTGGCTGCCGTGGCCAAGGTGGCCGAGATGGTGGAGCGGTGGTGCGCGGAGAAGTTCGTGCAGAACGCGGCCAACGGGAGGGACGTCGTGGAGAGGATCTGCGAGGACCTTGCAGAGCTTGATTCGCTTCGACAGAGGTAGAAGTGGGACTGGACGGTTCTGCTGCATGATCTGGCGCGGTTCTTGCGTCCTGGTGCTTCTCACTGTTCGCGTGTGCAGACCGGGTGATACGTGAATACGTACCACGTCAATAAGAAAGTGTACTTTATATTTGTATATATACGCTGGCTTTGCTCAAAAGCATGCTGTACCGTGCAACTAGCTCGATCCACCGTGGCAGGAATCCGGCTTGAGACTCTGAAGAAATCCAGAAACTGAAATGATATCTGAATTCGAACCGAGTGAACGGAATTTGTGGTGTTCGGCTCGCTTCTCCTTTGTCCCGTGCGCTGCCCTCTTGTGCCACGAGAGGAATTTGACCGTTTGATCTGCATTTTCTTAACAATGAATTTTACCGTTGGGTGGCGAGATATTTCGCCTTTCGCAGGGGAATCTGCCACGACCGAAGGAAAGTTGCGTGTAATCGTGGTTGGGTCTCAGCGGTAGCGGTAGTAGTAAAACTGGGCTCGATGATCTGGTTGCAAGTTTGCAACGTGCCAACAAACGAATTGTCTGTACAGCTTCTGCTTTGCCTGTACAGCGGAGGACACATGTTGCTGTGCTCATGTGCATTACTTCCCTTGCTCTAGTTTCGTCATAAATCCAGAGGCTGTACGGGCATGTTGACCGAACAAATGAACGCAGCAGCAAGCAGCAGCATGCATGTGCCTTGCGTGCAGTGCTAGGATAGCAGCAACAACCTCTGTACTCCCGCGGACTCCACCAATGAGCTCAATTTGGTTCAGCCCATCGGCGTTGCTCCTATAACTGGACAGACACAAGAGTTCGCCTCGCTGCTCATCGGCGTTGCTCCTAACTGAAAGAAGAGTTCGCCTCGCTGCTGCTGCCTTGCTCCTAACTGGACAGACAAGAGCTGCGTTCCTCTTTCATCAAGGGTCATTGCAACTTGCAAAGGTACTAGTATGTATTCAATCCGTCCGTTTTTTTTTATTTGTCTAGTCACTGCTACTCTCTTCTTTCTTTGTGTCATCCTTTCAGTTTTTTTACATTAAAATGTCATTATGCTTCCTGATGCATCTCTCTCTTCCTCACTCCTTTACTGCTACTCGTTTTCAGAGTTTTTTTCTTTACTTTTTCATATGTCCTTAATTTTCGTGTCCGCGACACCTAAAATGAAACGGACAGTACATGATACCATGTTTGTTTTAAAATAAATATTATTTTAACTCGGAGCATCAAAATTAAAAGGAGATGGAAAAGTTAGGAAAGAAAGAGATAAAGATAGATACTGAAGCGCATTAGAAAATATTAAAGTCCAGAATGATAAGTAAATTAAAATAGAGGTTAAGAGCATGAGTAGTGCAGGGTACTGAGCAATGATACCAATTCTGCGGTGCAGGGTAGCTTGAGTAGGGCCCAGCAATAAATTTTATCGTCATGTCTTTCTTCTTCCTTGCCTCCTTCCATACTCATGCTACCTTCGTTTTTGCACGGCCGAATACTCCTTCAACATCTCCTATCCTGCTGTTCGTTGCGATTGAGCACACAAGTAAATTTACTTAGGATAAATCTTTTCACCCACAAGTAATACTTTGTTCTGCCAGGTATTGCAAATTGTTCACTTAGCATTTTTTTTGTTCCATCATAATGGAATTGTTCTATTAGGAAAAATCTTTTGTCCCACAAGTAAATTTAAAATGTTCCAATAGGCACTAGTCAAAACTAAACTCTCAGCATGTTCCAATGGCATTCAGTTCTCTGAAAGAGAGCGTCATCATGCAATTAGTTGTGCGGGTTTCAAAAGCTAACTTTACTATGTGTACTAGTAACAGTCAATGATGCTCTGATGTTGCGAGTGATTCCTCTGAGCCACCAGAAACATTCAATTGTTGCTTTCAGTCTTTTCGCAAAAAAAAATGTTGCTTATAGTGCGAAAGAGAAGCTAGTTTTGCATGTGTACCAAAAGTCCTAACCAGATGTTTCAATGCAGATGAGCTCGGGAGAAATCAAGACGCTGCGGATCAAGCCGTTTGAGAACACTTTACAAGAAGTCCAAAATGAAGTTGGACGGGTAGGACAGGTATATAAAATCGGAACCCCTTATTTCCTTGTAATTAAATGATTTCTCGCATACTGGAATAGCCCATCTGAACATTGCAATAGCCATTTTTCAATGTAACACTGCTCCTTCGCCTATTCATATGCCACACCTATATTGCAACATGTGTTGATGTTACAATTCTCACTTCTGAATTTTGCATACAAATTGACAATATGGAAACTGGAAAGTATATGGCCATATACATTTCTTTCTTGTAAATGATTTCCCAAAAGTACAATGTTTACCTATTTATTTATATAAACTTGCAAAAAAATAGTAGTCAAAAGGTACATCACAGGGTTACCCGAAAAAGATTGTACCCGCAGATAAGAGTTACTTACATCACATGGACCATAAAAAATAAAATAAAAATAATGAAGGGAATATGCTGCAGTGGTTTTATTTTCATATCCTTTGCAGTGTATGTCACAAAAATTTCAGTTAGTTGACTTTTAATGCGAGCATGTGTAAAACAATTATGAAGATGTCTCCTTCTCAGGTGACTGTTAAATCTCAATCATTTTTTCAGTTATTGTATGTTGATCCAACCGCATAAAAATCTCAGTAAAAAAATGTTCTATGAAAAAACAAAATGTTCCACCTAAAAACTAATTGTTCCATCAGTACAGTTTTATTGTTTCAACAGTACAGTTCATTATTCCTATAAATGTGACTAGAGATCTACAAAATCTCAGTCACTTGCGATGGAGCAAATCCTAAAAATGATTGTGTTCGGATTCCATGGTCTTTGCATGTTGCAATGCATATCTGTTTAATCTGTTGATGTAGTTCTTTATATGTGTAAAAAATAAGCTCGTATAGAATTGATGCCACCTTTTATTAAACAATGTAGTTAAAAATATTAGTATATATCTTATTTGTAGATTGTTACTAAGAAGGAACGCATTGACCAATCCGGAGCAAGAGTAGCTGACATCGAGTTTGCAACTAGAGGCGAAGCTGACTTCGTTCGCCGGCATTACATTAGTGGGAATGACTACAAGCTGGAATGGGCACCGTCAAATTTGATTGACTCTTGTTATAATCAAGAAATAAGTAAGTACGCCGTTCCATGCCTATCGACAAACTATTTGCTAATCAATCACTTGCTTATGATGTATAGTTGGCGTGTGTTATATTTTAATGCACCTTTACCTAGGTAACCCAAAGCTTGGATATCGTCTGACTCAGCTGGATGAGAAGACCAACCCCTTCGAGTGAAGATCAACTCATGACGACACTGAGGTGTATTTTAAAATGTGAAACCAACGCGTATCAATATTCCCTTTTGTTATTTTTGCGGTTTCTAATAATACTACTTTCGCTTAATTTCAGTGGTTGTCTCCTGTCGGCAGATTCGATAACTGTTGCGTCTATACCTGCTGTCATGCAACAGTGTCTATTGTGTTGTGAACTTGAGCTTCTAGTACGACGATGAGCCACACTATTGGTATGCGTCATGCAATAATCTGTTGTTATGTTGTTATTGGAGTGCAAGACTATTTCTACTGTGTGTAACTGTAACCTATAGTAGTGTGATTCAGCCATCTTAGTTATGGCATCTATGCTTTTAATGAACAAGGCTTTGTGTTTAAATGCAAACAACCTACTCAATATATCAGTGGCTTATATGGAGTATGTGAACTACTTATAGGAGTGTCACATCAACTTCATGGTCTTGCTCTTTGGAATGAAATTGCATATCTCAATGCTCAATTTCATGTCACAAGTTCATATGCCAGCTTTTCCAGACATTAAATTGTTGTAAGATACTGGCAAATGTTTGGCAAGAACATGATCCACATACATTGAGAATTACAAATGTTCTATGAACAACGTTCATATAAGTAAGCGTGCGAATAGAGGTATGATCACCGGTCATCCCCATACGTATACCGTGTTGCTTCGTTTTTTTTTTTATGAAACAGGAGGGGAGACCCCCTACTGATTATATTATATTAAAAAAAGAGTTCAAAAGATAAAACAAGCTCACGGAGAACCAAAAACAAACTAAAAGGACAAAAAGAACGCTATGTTAAGGTTTCTAGCCATTCTTTAATCTATGGGAAGTATCTAGGCTTCGCTCTATGGATAACAAGGCGAATTCTCTCTTGAACTTCTCTTTGCAGGCTTGTACTGTTGGGTCTTTCCCATTGAAAATCCAATCATTACGAGTGGTCCAAATACTCCAAGACATAAGGATCCGTGTTGCTTCGTTTGCTCATGCTCACGCGCGTTGTTTTTCGAAAAAAAAATGCTCACGCGCGTTATAACTTCAGTTGCTCTGCATGATCGCCACCGGCCGGTGCCGCGAGGAGAGGACAGACTCTGCCTTGCGCTCATGATCCCCACCTGCTGCTAATACAACATCATCAGCTCCTGACAACCGGGGCGGCCCCTTCGCATTAACCATGCTCACCTTGCCGCGTAGCATGGCCAGTGTGCTGCAGCTGGAGACGCTTGCGTCGCGACTCGCGATGCACGCCACCGCAGCGGGAGACGTCCGCGGACCCGCACCGTCCGAGGGTAAGCGCGCCGGGCCAGTCCGCGCGCGCGACGCCGCGCCACGACCACATCGGCACAACGGCCCACGCGCAGCTGCCCGACGCAGTGGACGTGCGCGGAGCCCTTGCAGCGGCAGATGGCCACGGTGCCCGCACGCTCCACGTCCGTAGGCCGGCACCGCCGCACGGCCACCTCGCTCGCCCCGTCAACGACGCATATCACCGCAGCCCTCGGCGGCCGCGTGCCCGCAACCCGCCGCGCACGACCACGTGTACTGGGGAGTCGGCTCACCTCCACCAAGCGCGAGAGCAGGAGAGGGGGGGAGGGGCGCGTTGGAGTAGGAGAAGAGAGGGAGGCGCAAGGGGAGAGACGGAGGAGCGCGCTTGGAGCAGTAGGAGAGGAGGAAGCGGAAAGCACACGAGGAGACGCGTGGCGGCGCGCACACAGGATCGGGATTTCAATACCTTTTTTTTTCTTCTACTTGGAAAGAGTGTTAGGAGCCTTTCACCAAAATAAAAGGCAAATCTTCTATTACCTGAGCTGCCAATCCCGCATGTCTTCCACTCATGCTAGAAAGCTCAGCTCGAAATGTGTCAAACTGTACTGTACTCTGCTCTGCAAAGACAATGCAGAAATAGCTTGAACCTGTCATTATGCAAATCTGAAATCGAGGGTTAGCTATCTTGAGTTTTCGTTAGGAGACTTTATTTTCTCAACTACAAAATACTTCCGGATAGTAAAAGGGTGCCTGGTTTTTAGCTCATGAACATGCAAATCCACATGCATTAGTTAAAAGCAGAGACCACGCCTTTAGTCACCTAAATTTGGGCTTGAGCCGAGACCACGCAACTCCACATGCATCAGTTAAAAGCAGAGACCATGCCTTAAGTTACCAAAATTTGAGCTTTAGCAGAGACCATGCAACTCCACATGTATCATTTATTTTTTTTTATCAAAACGACCTTTAGTTTGCTCATTGGCACGACGTTACCTCTCACCAGGTAAACACGTGCACTGAACCGACATCCTTGAATTTGATGATTCAAAAGTTGATTAATATTTCTTAGAATCGATAGCGACATCCCTACAAACACATTCTCTGATGCCGTATCCAACCAGAAAAGATACAACCTTATAATGGGAACCATTTTTCAATGAGGTTACAGCTGCTGGTAAATAATGGGACCATCAAAATTGCCAGTTTCTGGTACATAGGACTTCAAACAAACGTTCTCGCAACATGTACTGATATTCGAACTTCGTTCACTCAAATTGGCGTTGCCTCCCAGTTTTGCTAACTACGCATGCAGAACTTAAGTAATTCGAACAAGTTTGTGTCTCCTCTCTCTCTAAAAAAAAGAGAGAAAATACATCAACCTAATACAATTGCACCAACATGTCATAGAGAACGCCTAAAATTAACAATCTCACATGCTGCACATAATATTGATTACAAAGTTTATCTTAGAGAAGGATGAGACACGATGGTCAAACATGAGGACTTGGACAAAGCAGCAAGTTCCCACCAAACAACTAACACTGAACATTATAGCACACTCGGTAAATAACATAAGCTCATACAATATTACACCATACTGTCGATGCTGGTGACACTAACTCTTGGTGCTGTCCATCCAACTCGGATCTTACTGCTGTCAAAGGTGTATATCCTCCATTGAGCATCCAGATTGCAGCCTAAGCTTCCCGTCTCTGAGCAAATTTGACAAATCCAACCGCCCTGTCTGATCCAGTCTTCTCATCTACAGGAATGAAGGCTTGGGTAACATAGCCAAATGCCTCGAACAGCTTGATGAGGCCAGGTTCGGTAGTGTCCTCTGAGAGATCGGTCACACGGACAGCTCTGTCATACATAATCCTCCCTAACATCATCTCCAAACAACTAACACTGAACATTATAGCACACTCTTAGCTACATAACATAGAGAACATCTCCAGTGTTACCGCGGGTTCGCGTGTTACCGTGTTACCGATCACTGTAGCGCCTCAAATATGTAACGAAAAATTGCAACAAAAATATGAATGGATAGCTCATGCAACGATCTACAATTCATATTTTTGGTCGAGGTGCAACCGAAGCTCGTACAAGAAGATACAAAAAAGAGAAATCGGACTGTGAATAGTGCGGGTTGCAACTGTTCATCGCGAACCCGCAACCCGTTACTATTCAACATCTGATTTCTCTTTTTTGTATCTCCTTGTACGAGCTTCGGTTGCACCTCGACCAAAAATATGAATTTGTAGATCGTTGCATGAGCTATCCATTCATATTTTTGTTGCAATTTTTCGTTGCATATTTGAGGCGTTACAGTGATCGGTAACACGGTAACACCTAAAGAGGTGGTAACACCAGATACGTTCTCACATAACATAAGCTCAGACAATATTACACCATACTGTCGATGCCGGTGACACTAGTTCACTCTTGGGGCTGCCCATCCAACTTGGATCTTGCAGTTGTCAAAGGTATATCCTCCATTGAGCATCCAGATTGCAGCCTCAGCTTCCCGTCTCTGAGCAAATCTCTAACATATCCCAATGCGGTCGCATTCGCGGGTCGTGGGTGCGTCCACGTCGACCCGTTAACATTTGCCGTCCGATTAACGAATCTTGTGATATAGACCGTCGGATGCATACTGGATCGGGTCATTGCCCGCTACCGAAACCTCGCGAACTCTCGCGGCCTCTCTCACCCGCCGCCTCTCCGCAGGGGACCCCTCGACGGCCGGCGCCGCCCCTCCGAGTGCTTCAACGTTGCAGCGCTCCTCCGCCTGACCCCCAGCCGCAACCCAACTCCATCAAATTCACTTGGTCCAGGTCGCAATCCGGTCGTCGACCGTAGCCCTCTGACGCGCAGCGCCCTTGGCCAAGCCGACGCTGGCGATGGCGAGCTTCCGCCGTTTATCGAAACCAGAGGCATCACCCGCCTCCGACCTGTGCAAGCCTCCATCTTCCCCATGAGAATGACGGCAAGGATGCTAGCCACAGAGAAGAGATGGAGACGATCGCGGCGTGAAAAGGCACGGGTAAAGATTGCTCTTCTCCACATATGCCCCCATGTCTAACAGGAGGCACTGCTTCCTCGCTGGCGAGGTGCTCGACGAAATTCCACTACTGCGATGTTCCCTGTGTTGGAGGCGCGCTCAAGGCTACAGTGAGTTTGCGGGCTGGGAGCATGGGAGAAGCGGCAAAACACAATCTCACCGATGTGCAGTCCCTTGTGCCGAGTGCTGACGTCCCCTGTTCTCGCTGTATGCTGCCGTTCATGGCGTACTGCACTAGTCCTTGACGCTCCGAGACTCGCCAACTGACTCCAGAATGGTGAGGAATGGCTGTGGCTTATGGCAACGCAGGACGGAAACCAACAAGGCAAGGCAACCGAGCAGACCTTTCTGGACCTTCTCCTTACATTCGCCATGTATGGAGAAGCAGACCAGAGACTGGCATCATCACACGGCAAGGAACCCTCTGTGAAGCTCATATGTTCGTTCCACTCCTTTATTACTATCATTTCAAATGTGCTGCACGCCTATTGTTTGTGACATTGCCTGTACAAAGGTTGGATCGTAAATACCCCCTCTGTTTTTTATTATATGACGCCGTTGACTTTTTTCGTTACTTTGACCATTCATCTTATCTATAAATATTAGTGTAAATAGATATGTACATAAGTTAACCTTAAAATGCTTTTCATGATGAATCCAATGATATTCATTTCATATTTTAAAAGTAATTATTTAAATCTATATTGTTGGTCAAAGTTTAACGAAAAAGTCAACGGTGTCATATAACTAAAAACGGAGGGAGTAATTGTTTGTGATGGATGCACTTTATTAGCATCGAGTAGTAAGCTTGGTTGGAATTATAGGGGCAGTGCCAACATTAACCAATCTATGCTTCCCTCATATCAATCTCTGGAAATTTTGTGAATGCTGATTGTTGTTAAACATAGCACCTTCATTTTTAGCAACTTCATATGGTTTAGAAAATCCTTTGAAAGTCATTTGTATTAGAAAGGATGACACTAAGTATACTTCAGTTCCATATCCGGTGTCACCTCATCAGTTTAAAGAAGACATAAGGAATAATTATCTTATGAAGAGGTGCTTCCCCTGTAGTTTGTGTAAAAATCAGCAGCAAAGTCAATATTATACCTGTGAACAATTTTAGCACCTTTGTCGTTTTCATAGTTTGCCTGTTAGGAGACTAAAGTTTTCAATTCATATTGGTACTCTTCTTTGTCTGTAGACCTACAATATTCAGGAAAGATCATTCTATTTGAAGAACATTAAAACAGGTCATATAAACAATCGAAAATAAAATTAAATAAAAAGCAATGTTTCCTAATGCAGCCTCTTCAATTCTCAACCCTGAGTGAAGTTGCTTTTCCGCGCTATTATCAGAGATGCCAGCGTGCGTACCTAAAGAATCATGGAGAAGCTACTTAAATTGGCAGAGGGCATACTAGCTAGACAACTAAAAAGAATGATTTTTTTGTTATAGTGATGTTGCAAGAACCTCACTGTTCAGCAAGACTGCAATCTAAATGTCCTCCTAATGTTCTATTACTGTATGTCACAAGATTAGAACAATCTAATTATATCGGCCTTATGTTCTATTACTAATATTCCGATTTTGTCTTCTATAACATACACATTATGCAAAACGTTGTGAATTTCTTCCATATCACTTGCAACACTTCACAGCAAAGTGTGTGTTGTCAAAAGTGCCAACACTTATAACGATTTCTTCTTTACGGCAGAATAAAAAATGTTTGCAGAACTGATGAGAAAGGACTCAGCAATACCATTTCAATTTTTTTTTAGGGCAATACCATTTCAATTTGGAAGTCCAGAAAGAAGTAAAATCTGTATAGATGATAAGAGTGAAAAATTAGTTATAGATTGTTTAGTTTACCCGTCAATGCCTGAAAAATAAGGGTCATAAGGGCACGCCAACGGCGTGCTAATTTTCTAGTTTGACAAATCCAACAGCCCTGCCTGATCCAGTCTTCTCATCTACAGGAATGAAGGCTTGGGTAACATAGCCGAATGCCTCAAACAGCTTGACGAGGCCAGGTTCGGTAGTGTCCTCCTAACATCATACATAATCCTCCTAACATCATCTCCAATTCTATCAGCAGGTTCTCTTATAATTGGACAAGGACATAGTCCCTTGATATCTCTACCTTGAGCAGAAGGGCCACCGGCCTTAGTAGGCTTGCCAGCTAAAGCTTTGCCATGCAGTGCACGGTAGGGGCACTTCGAGGTCCAATGGTCACCCTTCGTGGAACATATTTTGCAAGCCATGGGAACAGCAGAAATTGAACCAGCTGGTGGGGCCTCGATGTTGCCACCTGAAATTTAAAGGACCAGTTAGAAAATAAGAGCATGAACACTATATCAAGATTACCGAAACATCAATATTGAGTCAGGTTCCGACTTTTGAACTAATTAACAATGTAATATCCAACAGCAGCATCTCTTAATCTTAAGACGAGAGGACTTTGCAGTCAGATATATTATAACTTTGTCCCCAGTTCTGCTGATTCAAAATTATAAACGCGTCATCTGAGAATGCCTGTGGTTAGCCAGAACTAGTATGTAATGGTCTAGTAAATATTCATTGCCCGGCCGTACACATCCCAATTAGAAATACCACTTATATAAAACGCCTATTATATAACTAGATAGATAATATGCGAACACAAAATCCCAATCACCCAAAAGCTTGGATCACCCTGTCTGTCCGTTACTAGCAATAAAACTAGGCTGTAGTAACCCCAGTCTCAATCCTAACACGCGTCTCGACCCAAAATTATGGCCTAGAACATCTTATAACTGTAGAAGACATAGATTGCGTCTAACAGTAGAACAGATGAATGCGTAGATTGCGTCTAACAGTAGAACAGATGAATGCGTGCAGATCAATTGAGGTAGATCTAAGAAAAATTACGAGAATAGAGACGACCTGGGGAGGTTGGGCGCTCGAGGAGGATCCCTTTGGTTGGGGGCACAGTTAGCAGCGATTCGGCACCCTCCTTCACGGCGTCGCCAGACTTGGGAATAGGGGTAATGATGGTCACAACTTTCACCATGTTACCCGCTTTGTCGACGCGGTACTCGTTCAGCTTCTTCACGCCGTTCTCATCAGGCCCGATTACGACCCGCGGCGGGAGATGGGAGTCCAGCTTGCCGCTGTTGTCCTCCCCGAAACCGTCCCGCCGTATGCTCTGCAGCTGCGCCGCCGCCGTAGTCGCCGAGGACATGATTCGCTCGGTCGCAAGTTGCGTACGTTAGGGTTTGGGGTTGCGGCGGAAAGAAAGCTGTTTTAGGGTGCGTTCGTTGCAATCCCTCTAAAGTTTAGACCTGTCATATCAAAGAGAATTTTACGATTTAAGAATATTTTTATTAATTTAATGACAAAACCTATGTCACGACCCCCCTCTAAATCGTGAGACGAATCTAATGAGCTTAATTAATCTATGTTTCGCTACAGTGATGCTACAGTAACTATCGTCTAATCACGGCTTAATTACCCTCATTAGATTCGTCTCGCGAATTCGAGCGGACTCCTGAAATTAGTTTTGTAATTAAACTTTATTTGTAATTACAATATTCGTTGCAAAAAAAACCCTCTAAAGTTTAGACCTCATGAACGAACACACCCTTAGTCTTCGATCTTGTGGACTGTTTCCGTATCGGACACGACGAGCTATCCTAAACGCCATCTTTTGAACTCAAAACACAAGAATATAGAAAAACACAAGATTGAAGTGTGCATGCATCTTGAATCCTATGAAATAAGAAAAACAAAAAACCACAGATTTGAAGTGTCTATTCCGAAATGGACAAGTGTATTGTAGTCGGTGTGTCAGATGGTACCAAAGTGACTGTCCTGATCAGCGTGCTCTATGTATCGGTCCATTAAGGAATGAACGTAAAGTATAAGTATCAAGTATGAGAGGCGGAGATCAAGGAAGAGAATATTAGTTTGATCTCCGAATCGGGACCGATTCCTCTGCTCTTCTCGCGCCCTGGTCGGAGGCGCGCTAGCCGTTCATTGGAGGTGGGCCCCGTCTCGCGCAACGCTATAAAAGAGAAAGGGAGACGCCAACCAAAGCTCGTGAGCCCGAGTGGTTAGAGCAGTTGCTCCGGGAGCCTTGCTCCTGTGAGACCCGGGTTCGAGCCGCGGTACCGGCACTGTGGTGAATAAAGTAGCTATAGTGTCCAAAAAAAGTCCCCTCGCCCTTCCCTGCGCCAAAGCATAGGTAAAGACTCGCGCCATAGCTCACAGGCCAGCTGAATCTTTATGTACGACCAGAGAGAGGGTTTTGAGGGTTCTCTCGATCTGCGTGAGAAGATCTTCTCCTTAGAAAATGTCCGGAGGCCGTCATACCCCCCGCAGGTCGAGTTTGTTAGAAAGGGAGACGCCAGGGCACGTAGTCCAAGGTTCGCTGGGCCACTGGTTTCCCCCGAAACCCTAGCTCTACCCGATTTAGAGAGGCGCTGAAGCGAGGGGATGAGCACGACATCTACCTCGTCGACCACGACATCGCCCCCATACTCCGACTCGCCGGTCACCTCTTCGCCGGCCATGGCAATCCCGGTGAGTCCAAAAACGAATACCCGAACTGATCCACAGAGATGGTTATCTGCGACTGCTATCCGCTTCTGAGTTGTGGCTGATCACATGCTGGTGGCACGTACAAGTTCGGCCTGTTTGGCAGGCTGTTTTGCAGCTATTTTACTGTAGCGGCAGCTGAAGAAATAACTGCGAACACAGTAAGTGTTGGTGCTTTCTAGGTACTCATTTTATACGACAAATAAGGCGTTTTTAATACCTTATTATGTCATTATTGCTAACAATTAACCCACATTATTATATATATGCGTAGTTTCTGTGTATTTGGAAGTATTTGCAGGAAACGAGTGAAGATAAGGAGACTACGAGTAAAGAGCAGCCGGAGGCCCGAAGAGCGAGGAATTGGAGTTCGTGCCGGTCGGCACGGCCTGTGTGCCGACCGGCACCATAGAGGTCGAGCCCAAACTTGAAGCCCACTCGGAGAATATGAAGCCCAAAAGAAATATCAGAGTCGGAGTCGGTGGAATCCAGCCCACAATCTAAAGGGACTATAAAGAAGAGATCGGGGTCGCGAAGTAAAAGGGGAGAGACATACAGAGGTTTTGACCTAGGTTGAAGGTTGTGGCGGCGAAGACGGCGATCACCGATCATCACCACCAAAAAGGAAGACTGTGCCGACCGGCACACTGCCGTGACGATCGGCACCTGTGGGACCACGCCAAAATCCCGCGTCCTACTGTACCCATGTTCATGTGTTACAGTATGATGCGTGAGTAGATCTCATATTCTCTCCGTGGCGAGGGAAATCTGGTTATGTAACTCTCACGTTTACAATACTCTTTTGATGTGTTCAGCCTATGTGGGTGCGTACAAACGACCAACAAGCACGTTTTCTGGCGCCGTTGCCGGGGAACAAGCCAGTTTTTTTACTATTTATTTATTCTACTAACCTCTAATCCTCTCTTTTCTAGTTTGTTTTTGTGTTTTCTTTCTGTGTTTTCAGGATGGGTACTCCTGAACCGGCTCATACGGTTAGAGAGCATTCACTACCGTCTCCGGGATTGCTGATTCCACAAACTTCTGATGAGAAAGTCACTGCTTCGTCATACGTTCTCAACCCTACCATCATCAGTATGGTCAAGAACAGCAAATTCTCTGGGACGAAGGACGAGAACCCGTACACACATCTGCAAGATCTAGAAGTTCTCTGTCAGACCTTTAAGCATGAGGGAGTGCCTCAGAATTGGTACAGATGGTTGCTATTTCTATTTTCTCTAGATGGAAGAGCCAAAGATTGGTATAAATCTGCAGCCCGTGAAGATAAGGGAAACTAGGATAAGCTTGTAGGAAATTTCTGTTTGCATTTCTTCCCGCTTCCGAAGGTGCAGAAACTGAGAAGAGAAGTGGTTAACTTCGAGCAAATGAAAGAAGAGACCCTCACGCAAGCATGGTTACGCTTCAAATCTCTATTGAAGCAAGGCCCCGATTTGGGCATGGATGATAACTTGACTGCTCAGACATTCTACATGTCTCTTGAAGGAACCTCCAGGATGCATTTGGATAGTTCAGCTGGAGGGAGTTTCCTCGACTTGACTGCTACTGCAGGTCTGGATCTTTTAAGTAAGATATCGAAGACTGAAGCTATGCATAGGCATTCGGAAGAATTCCAAGAAGATCCAATTCCCCCTGAAAGGTCGACGCTAGCAAAAGGTTCTTTGGATTTGAGAGCTGAAGCGGAAAGCTATACAGTATCCGAAGTGGGATTAACAGTAAGAACAGAAGAACCAGCGCAAGGTGATCTGAAAAGACCCAGATTGGAGGAGGTGCCGACCGGCACGGCCTCTGTGCCGATCGGCACACTTCAGCCCTTTGTGCCGACCGGCACAACTCTTGTGCCGACCGGCACGCTGAATGCTGTTAAAGGGATTTCCAAGAGTGAAGCTGCAATATTAGAGGAGCACGAGAACAGCTTCGTGAATAAATTTCCAAGACCAGTAGGAGATCCAACCTTAAGCAATGCTAAACCGTTGGACGAGTTTGAACCGTTGGATTGGATTCCCATTGATTTCAGCTCAAATTTGCTAAGTATGAGGAGAACATATGATCCAAGGTATGCCTCTTCTACAGGAGTTCAGTATAACTTCCCTAAAGACACAAGAACTTCGGAAATACTGGACAATATCATCATTGGTGAAGTATTGGGGAAGTTGTATAAGGATGATATGGAAATTGACCAGATGGAGGTTCAACAAGCAAAGAAGCTGTTCGACAGTTGTTTTGTCCCATCGCCGTATGAAGGATTATGCGGAATATATGCAGTTGGCCTTACAAAGGGGACAGAAGTTGATCCTTACATACCGTGCGAAATCGGGCATAGAAGCTTTCCTAAAGCCCTATGCGATTTTGGTTCCCGCGTCAGTTTGATGACGTATGAAGCGTTCATGGATATGCCTTATGACATAAAAGGAGGATTGCTAGGAACGGAGCTTGAGCTAATCATGGCGGATGGAAGGAGAACTAAACCACTGGGAGTTATCAAAGATCTGAACATTGAGGTAAAAAAGAATGCTATACCAGTGGATATTTTTGTTCTTGATAAAGGTGAAGTTGGAGTTGAAGATATTATTTTGAGAAGACCTTTCTTAAAGCTTGTACAAGCCGTTATTGATGCTGGAAAAGGTCACATCAAATTGACTCTGGGCGGAGAAGAAATCCTCTTTCAATTCGAAGACCCACCCGTCGTTCAAGAAAGTGAGGACCCACCCTCTCTCCAAGAGTTCTTTACAGCAAAAGATGAAGAAATCAGTACAAGATACTCAGATCCGTTGAATAAACTGTTTGAAGAGTCAGATAGGGAAGAGGCTGAAATCCAAGACGGTGCCGACCGGCACAATTGTGCCGATCGGCACAGAGGCTGTGCCGACCGGCACGTAGGCGAAGATCCTCAATTTGAGCCTTTGGGTACTCTGGATCCTGGTGCAGCACCAGAGGTAGAACAGAAGCCACTTCCTGATGGTCTGAGGTACGAATACTTAGGCAAAGATAAAACTTATCCCGTCATCGTCAATAGTGCTTTGGATGCAGAAGAGACAGAACGATTGCTTGCTATTCTGAGAAAATACAAGAAAGCCATCGGATATTGTCTTGATGATATCAAAGGAATAAGTCTAGCTTTTTGCACACATAAGATCAATCTGAAGAATCAGTAAAGCCAGTCGTTGAAGGCATGCGACGATTGAAGGAAGGCATGAAGGAGGTTGTGAAGAAAGAAGTGCTGAGACTCCTTAATGCAGGAATGATTTATCCTGTTGCTGACAGTGAATGGGTGAGCCCAGTGCATTGCGTTCCAAAGAAAGATGGACTCACAGTTGTGCCTAATGAGAATAATGAGTTGATCCCTCAACGAACAGTTACAGGATGGCGAATGTGCATTGATTACAGGAAACTTAATACCGCCACAAAGAAAGACCATTATCCATTACCGTTCATCGATGAAATGCTTGAAAGGTTAGCCAAGAACTCTTATTTTTGCTATCTCGATGGTTATAGTGGTTTCTTTCAAATCCCTGTTAGACCTGAAGATCAGCATAAGACCACTTTCACTTGTCCTTATGGAACTTATGCTTATCGACGAATGCCATTCGGTCTTTGCAACGCACCAGCCACATTTCAGAGATGCATGAATGCTATATTTGCCGAGTTCATTGAAGACGTTATGGAGGTATTTATGGATGATTTCTCTGTTCATGGTTCTGATTTTGATCACTGCTTAGCAAAATTTAGAGAAAGTACTAAAGAGGTGCGTAGAAGTTGATTTAGTTCTTAATTGGGAGAAATGCCACTTCATGGTAACCGAAGGGATTGTCTTGGGGCATGTTATTTCTAACCGAGGCATTGAAGTAGACAAAGCTAAAATATCCACAGTTGAAAGGTTGCCACCACCTACAGATCTTAAGACGCTGCGAAGTTTTCTTGGACATGCAAATTTTTATCGCAGATTTGTCAAGGATTATTCAAAGATTGCTAAGCCATTGACGGAATTGCTGCAAAAGGATGTTGAATTTGAGATGAATGATGAAAGACTTACTGCTTTCCGGAAGTTGAAAGAAGCATTATGTTCTGCACCTATTATGCAACCTCCGGACTGGAATCTACCATTTGAGGTTATGTGCGATGCAAGTGACTATGCAGTAGGAGCGGTCCTTGGACAACGAAAAGAAAGTAAAGTGCATGCTAACTACTATGCTAGTAAAACTCTTAATGAAGCCCAGATCAATTATACAACAACAGAGAAAGAGATGCTAGCTGTTATATTTGCTTTTGAGAAATTTAGATCCTACATCCTCAACTCTAAGGTCATTGTTTATATGGATCATGCTGCTATTAGATATCTTGTCTCTAAAAAGGAGTCGAAACCTAGATTGCTTCGTTGGGTCTTGATGTTGCAAGAATTTGATTTGGAGATTAGAGACAAGAAAGGGATTGAGAATTCAGTAGCAGATCATCTTTCTCGATTGGTGATTGAGGACAAGAAAGGATGCATTGGCGATGCCATGGCACAAGAGCAGCTATTTCGAGTTAAGGATCATAGAGAATCATGGATGCAAGACATCATAAATGGATTCAAAGGGAAGCTAGATGATTGTAGCAAGAATTCAAGAAGGAGGATTGCCAGTGAAATGAGGAAATTCATATGGGATGATCCTTATTTATACAGATATTGTGAAGATGGAGCTGTTCGGCGGTGCGTACCTCGCGACGAACGCGAGAGCATATTGGAAAAGTGTCATTCATCTGAGTATGGTGGACATTATGGGCACTTTCGAACACAAGCAAAGGTATGGGCTAGTGGATTTTATTGGCCCTCGATGCATGAAGATGCGAAAAGGTATGTTGCTAGATGCCCCCAATGCCAAAGAATTGGAAACGTTAATGCTCGTAATGCTATGCCTTTGAAGTATAACTTGCAAGTTGACATATTCGATGTTTGGGGCATGGATTTTATGGGACCGTTTGTTACTTCTCATGGCTATGAATATATTTTGGTTGCTGTTGACTATGTGTCAAAATGGGTAGAAGCAATACCATGTCGAAATAGTACAACTAATGAATCCAAGGCAATATTGAATAAGTACATATTTCCAAGATATGGTGTCCCTAGAGTTATTATCACAGATGGTGGAACTCATTTTACTGGACATGAGTTTACTAAAGCTTTGAAGAAGATGGGTATTGAGCATCGAATTGGGACAGCCTATCATCCACAGACCAATAGCCAAGCAGAAACTTCTAATAAACAGTTGAAAGGAATTCTCCAGAAAATTGTTACAAGAGAAGGAAAGGATTGGTCAAACAAGTTGAATGGCGCACTTTGGGCTTATCGCACAGCGTTCAAAACACCAATAGGTATGACACCCTATTAATTCGTCTATGGAAAGACTTGTCATTTGCCTGTAGAGTTAGAACATAGAGCATATTGGGCAATCAAAGAGATGAATTTGGATTTAGATGCTGCTGCGGTAAAAAGAAAGATTCAAATTAGTGAACTGGAGGAAATGCGCCTAAAGGCTTCTGAGAATGCAGCAATCTATAAAGAAAAAACAAAGAAGTGGTATGATAAGAAGCTTTTGAAAAAGGAATTTTACGAAGGAGATAGAGTGCTACTATTTAATTCAAGATTTCGGTTTATTCGGTAAGGGAAAATAGAAAAGCAAATGGGATGGACCATATCTTGTTCATAAAGTTCTTCCTTCCGGAGCTGTTGTCATCATGGATGGAAAGCAAAATACATACACGGTGAATGGCCAACGACTAAAGGTATATCTTGA